>OZ026504.1:20046020-20598520 GCA_964019985.1 Aurelia sp. 4 Dawson et al 2005
TGCTGATATCACTTGGTCAGCAGGGACTCATGATATTGCTCTGAAGCAGTGGGCCCAATTTAGGCCCGCTTAGAGTGATTCCATATTCACCAGTCAAATTGCTAGAATTTAATTTCTAGCCAATCAGGAGGCGCTGTTCAGACAGTTGTTGTTGCATACAAAAGGCAGTTGACGAGGCCTAGAGTTCTCGCAGCTGCGATGAATCTATTTTGTTTCTACAGAGGAAGAATACTGCTTGAAAAGAAAAGTCATTATTTGTATTAGAAGTTTTCTTTTCAAAGTTAAAGCTCTTTTGACCAGATTTTGAAGCAATTTTGTTGAGTGTACGAGAATCCCCGCTTGTTTAGGCCATTTTGAAAAAGTGGGCCCACTATAAAAGTAATATTATGAGTCCCTATTAGCAAATCAAACAACACAGGGAAGCAAGAGAGGAAATGCCATAAGTCTAATATTAGATGTTTTGTGGTAAATAATTTTCACGAGAGCATCCAACGAATTATTATATACTGTTGATGGCTTTGAATTTATGCCTTTGCTAAGAAATTCATAACAATTTTCTTTCATCTCTAAACAGCCTCATCATCAAAACGAGTTGTCTTCCAAACATTCTCCAGTGACTTCTTTGTCACTTGTTATGGGACGTGTGCACCATCCAAAGATGGTAAGTAAAAGTGTCTATCTAAACATAATTCTGTTCATGAAAGGAAAAAGTTGAAAGCGATGCGTTTCAAGATGGTCGGTTGTCATTGTAAAGAAAACGCTTCGGATTGAGACTGATGATTTCTTGATCACAGTGGCCTTGAAACTCTTGATTGACGCCTGTTTAATAGCTACTAACAGAAAGGTTTGCTTTTTGATAAGAGATTACCAAAACGGTTTTTTTTTATTGATATATGTTATTACGATAACAATATTACTTTCTACCTTACAAATTCTAATTACTATACTACACTACAGGGACCATACCACGGAGAGCGAAAAGATAATGACTACCCTATGGCCAATAAGAAGACACGCAACATTAAACTAACAAACAACTACACTACGATTTAAGAACTAATGGATAATGTGCTAGATTCCGTCTGACATTAGATGTCTGGTCAGGGTTTCGAAGAAATAAAATGTGGTCACGTGTTCAAGTCGTTTGTGAAGTTGAAAGATGGTAAAACTGCTTGACATCTAATGTGAACAGGATTACATAGAATTACACCGTTCAGAGCCAATCGCATTCATAGCGTATTCATTAACGAAAAGAAATTGAAACGGGGCAATGTGAAAGTAGCCTAGGACTAGAAAAATCATTAAAATTTAGGTTAGGCAGTTTTGATACAATTCTGATCCCGTTTGATTCTGAACCTTTAATTTCTCGCTTTTCCTCGCATCCAGGCTTCACAAGTGCTATCGAGAACCTCCACTGTGAAGGAGACAAAATTCGACTGAAATGCGAAGAGAACCACGTGATCAAAATCAGTTTTGCCTTTTATGGTAAATTATGGGCTGGGAAGAAGCTTTGTAGTGACGTGTCAGCTGTATTAGAACAATGCCGTAAAGATGTGACGGATATCGTTAGTAAAGACTGCGATGGAAAAGGACGTTGTGTTTTTACTGTTGATGAAAAACGATTTGCAAAATATTGTCAAGCGACTTATTTTTATCTGGATGTTCGGCACACCTGCGGTAAGGCTTTTAAAATATTTTTTTCTCCCCTACAACGTACAACAGCAATAGAAACAGGAACAGTTTGAGCAGATCTTGTAAAATTGATTCAGGTTTTAGACCTATTTTTGGAAACCATGACACCTGTTGCTCAATATGATACAAGGCAGGCTTCTAAAGGTGATATTTTTATGACTTGTGAAAATAAATTGCAATATGGTTTAAGATCTCTTTGATATGTAAGTGCCAAATCCCGGAGCAGCCATTACTGCTGTCATCAAAAATCTCATTTAGTTTTCATTTTCCGTCGTGAACTCAAATCTCAGATATTCTCTACAAATACCATGTTTAGGCGTGTGGAAGCATTTTTACAATTACCAAATGAACTGACGGTGTTACAACTGCAAAATATTAGGTTTTTGGTGAAGGCGGTGCTCTCTTCCCGCTTAATTTATCTATTGAGAGATCTTCTCCTTAAGAAATTCCTAATTTACAAATTATCTTAAAATCAGTTTCATCTCTTTGTATACTGTTAAAAATCATTTTGTTGTTGCTGTCAGATGGAGTTTGTATAAAATGAAAACTTGAAATCTTTCCACGCATTTCGAGGTTACAGATTTTTAATGGACAAAATTTCAGCAGTTCTAAGAGTAAGAGTAGCACAGATATTTTTATCAAAGATTTAAGCAATTATCGACACAACATGTGCTTGACAGTCACTGATTTGACATATCTTACTCTGTTTTGATTTTAGAATACAAACCCTCAACAATCAGAAAACCTGTATTACCATCAACAACTCGAAGAACAACAACAACACGAACGAGAACAACTCCAAGAAGAACGACAAGGTTGAAACCAATCACCATTTACAAAGACAAGAAGGAAACGTCATCTAAAGATTTGGGCAACACAGATCGTAGTACAGCTATTTCCCAACGAAAGACAAACAAACAAGGTACTACTACAAATAAATTTAACCCTAATGGTAAAAGTACCAAAACAGTGACAACAGAAGGTTCTGGGTCACATGGTACTTCGTCACAGGGCACAGAGACAACGCATTCACCAATATCACGCTCTAGTAGTTCAACAAAAGTGACAAAAGGTGCCAAAAATGTTCCAGTCCCAAAAATAAACACTTCAATTGCGACAAGCCTAGGCCGAAGTGCAAACAAAAAGGGATCGCTTTATTGGTTCTTGACTGCATATTCACTGGTTACTGACAAGAGTTTCATCAAAGGTAAAATAGTTATTTTAAGTTTTAAATCTTAATTCTTTCATACCCAGTGAGAACAATGCACTTAGTTCCAATCTAGATGGTTTCTACGGGTCACATCCTAGCCTGAAATCATGCTCACTCGAAAAAAATCACATCCTAATGTCTAGAAAGATATGACTAACTTTTAGCATTGCAAACAAAGGGAGTGCAATGATAACCTGAGGCCTGTATGGCTAATTCATCCATTGTAAATGTAGTAAAGGGGCTGTTAAAAAGGTATGAATTGGTATACGATATCCTCATTCAAACATATTTCATTTCACTGGAGAGCTAAATATCAAATATCTATCGAGCCTAAAATCTTTGGTCAAGTTTGTTAAAAATTCAGCATAAAATTGATGAAAACTATCTGAAAATGGCTTAAAGGGATTCTGAAGTGATTATTCCCGCCAACCCACTTTAAGAGATAGTTAATGACCAATCCCAAATTTTCTTTTTCATCACTAAAGACCTTGAGTGCTGGAAAATTTGATCCAGAAGTTCAAGCGTGATTTGAACGATTCTGGGATCAAGTATTTTTATAAATCATTTATAAATGGAAAAAAATATTGGCGAATTTAGCCAACTAGACTTCATTATTCAAATTGGCATGTGAGAGGCAAAAGAAAAATCGCTTTGAAAGGAATCTTACGAACAGCTAGTAAAACTACAGGTTTGCAAGTGTTTGAAGTTAATTTTCTCATCAGATATATTTGGTCAAAGCGTAAGCATTAGACAAATGATGCTGTTAAGATCTAAAGATGGAATCTTGCTCAGAAAATTAGTTTCCCACAATGACGGGCTTACGATTTCTAAACAAACCCCAACTTCTATCTAATTTTCAGCGAACTCAACACATATGGTTCTTGCAATTATTCTTGCATTGTTCATTGCATTGGTTCTAAGTACATGTTTTGTGCTGGATCATTGCCGTCGCGTTAAACGCAGAAATGCGTTGAAAGGACTTCAAGAAGCGGAAAGCTTGACTCTCAATTGCGAAAATGGTCCACCACAACCACCGAATTCGGGAACATTGCGGCCTAAAAATAGATCACGTAGTAATTCGGTTGTGACGAACGGACGTCCGAAACATAACAGTCTCGAAGAAGTTAATCATAATGGAAACAACGAACGTTTACCGCTTATCCCGCTCACGGCAAGTTTGGGAGATATCGGTGCGGAAAGATTTACAGAGACGTCATTTATACGCACCTCAACGATGGATATGTTACCACCACCGCCGGCGGAATTACTTGCTGATACGCCACAAGATAAAGGCGGTTTCCTTGATGATAACCAGTCGGATACGTCAACAATATCTATTCCGCCGCCAGACGGATTTGGTGATTCTGACAAGGAGGAACTCAGAGTGAAAATACAAAACTTTACTCCTGAAGTTATTATTACGAGTCCAACACCAACTAACAGTTCAGTTTCGTCATCGCATGCCATACTTCCATACCCTGGTAAAAGTCTTCAGTCAGTTCCGAAGATTGACAACTCACAGAGGCTTAACAATGAATTCTACTCGGCAAGCGCGACTTTACCACGTGATGGAAACCTATTGCAAAATCACGTGTCTGTGCAAACCAATGATCTACGAGATGGTGGTTTCGATAAACCAATGAAATTAGAAAATCCTGGTCACATGTCCATGAGATCGCCTAATTATGAAGTATCTGATATTTACGCAACGACGGACAAGGTGTCTAATATTGGTATTCTCGATCTCGAAGCATTTGAAACGCATGAATCGCGCGGCATTTTAAATTTCGCTGGATCAGATGATAATGAAGGGAAGAGAGCTAATGGTTGGGCGCTACCCCCGCCTGGGTTTAGTGATTCGTTTGGAGAAGGCTTGAACAATGAAACTGATTTGGGAAGTACAATGCCTGGAAATTCAAAATGCGGAGATCAAAATGCGCAGAACACGAAAAGAGGTCGCCTGCTGGTCATAAAATCACCAAATACCGCCGAAGATAGGGAGAGAAAGACTCATAGTTGTAAAAATGCTTCATTTTCGATGCCAGAAAATTCTCATCAAACTATCACAGGATGTAGAAATGAAGAAGATTGTTCATTTGAAAGCAAAGACGTTATAACGGAAAAGAAAGATTCCATTGGTAAAAGTTTGGGTCCGGGCGATGATAGAGAAATACCTAATGGTACATGTATCAAGAACACTCCAAAAGTCACCAGCACGCAAAGCCGACCGGACACGGACTCCAAATCTGACCGGCCACCTAGTGAGAGCTCATCATGTTCATCATATGCTGATTCAGAGTGTACGCTTAATATGCAAGGGCACAACGGGAAAGCAAAACAGATATTTGCCGTACCAAAACATCGTTGTGGAATGGGGCACAAACATCCTTGTGTCTGTATTCCTTTACGGACTGGCAGCAGCAGTTTCATATGTTCATGTTTAGAGAAAGCTAAAAACAAATCGTCGAAATGTTGTATGGAAAAGTGTCCTGATGTGCAGCAGTCAAATCAAGGTGCACCTTACAGCTCACAAAGATCACCGCGCGAGAAAGGAAATGAACGAGACAGGGGAGCAGCGACAGAAGTGCTCAAAAGGAAGAACTACAACAACACGAAACGATCTTCGTCATTGGAGGATATCTCTAAAAGGCCTCCCGATCGACCAAATTTATCACCGACGGCAATAACGAAAGACCATCGAAAACTCAGCAAAACCATGAGCGATTCAGCGGCATCACCTGTAGCGAACGGACGTTCCGATTTGAGATCTAAGACACTTCCGATCCTACAATCAAAGTTGAAGAAGAAAGCAGCTAACGGTGGGAGTACGGATTGTAGGGAACTTGTAAACATGAAACGAAACGAACCGAAGCTCATTCCGGTTATTGTTCATTCATCCGGTTCGACAGGAAGAGGCAGGTTAAAGCCTCGATTTGAAAAAGCTCCTGGTAATGGTCAAATGTCATCCTCTGGATCTCAATCGAAAATTCCTCCTACGACTCGATCTGAAGATTCCGACAGCTCTGACCGGAGTGATTCAACCGAAGGCGGTCATTCAAAATCGTTACCATCGTCACCGACCGGAAAACGAAGATTCAGGAACGGTAATGTGCGGTTATCACCGATATGCGAGAATAATTCGAAACGACCACCGATTTTAAACACAACAGGAACAAAAACATTGCCGAGGACATTGCCAAAGAAATCACCAAGATTTAAAATACAAGTCGTTGAAAGTGTACATTATGACAAGCGACAACAATTCAATGAAGTATAAACCGACATGAAACAAAGCTGAATCACCTTGTTGTTAACTGAAGTTGAAGAAAATCTGCTAAACGAATTTCGCTTTGCTACAGTTGATGTGAATCACAACAAACGGTCATGCTGGTATATACTGCTTATGATAATAGTACATCTGTAACGTACGTTCTTGAAAACAGTTACCACTTTGAATGTCTTCAAACCGAAGAATGTCTTTTTAAATTTTAATAATTTGACGCTAATTTAAGAGAAATTTAAACTGAATACGTTAGAAAGGACCCTTTTAGCTAAGCTACAAAAGAGCCTATGGATTGAACGGTCTTTTTATCAATTTTCATACGGAAGGCTCAGCTGAGTGACGTTAAAGTTTCTATCACTATTAACCACATCACATTCGAAATTCTACGAACTGTGCGAAGGTGTCATTCGATTTAAGTTCGATTTTAGAATACTAAAGTTCTATAGACCGTTTATCTGTTCTGAGAAAGAACCTGAACGGAACGGTAGTTTGTTACAATTTGTAGAATTTTCGAATGGTATGGTCGTAGAATCTCCAATGCAACTCAATCTAACCTTTCATGAAAATGTATAAAACTATCGCTCGATCCAGACTCTTTTAGAATAGTTCAAAGATATATTGCACACAGTGTTTTTCAGACCTATATGTATAAAATAAATACAACCTTTTAGCTATTCTAAAAAATCGAATGCTATCTTTGTTCATTTTGTAGAATTCTCGAATATGTAAAAAGTGATTGAAGCTCTGACGCTTCTCACTGGAATCTTTCGTATAGAATTATGTAAACTCTCGCTCGATTCAGACTCTTCTTTCTTGAATAGCCAGATGGCCTATTGTGTTTTGCATAAAATTAAGTTCTAAATATAAATTTCAGATTCTGCAAAACACTCCGACAAATAATGACTATATTTATAATTATCAAATAGATGTAGATTAAACTCTCTCTTGCCCAAAAATTAACTTTAATCAAAGAGGCTTGACGCCAGTTAATCAAGAAATGCTTTCGTCTTAGGTAAACAGCATCAGTTCTCACGACTGTTTATCTGTTTCCAATTTTTCAACCTCAATGAAATAAAAACCATCTCCAAACAGTCCCGAAATTCTCACAGCATTGAAATTTCTTTCGACGACAAATGTAGTTACTTTACATCTTATACACGTTTTTTTATAAGAAACTGGTTTATAAGAAACTAGTACTAAGAAGGCCAAAATTTTAAAAAACTCTAGTACTATGTCTGAGAAGTACTAAGAAACTTTCCAAAGTTAAAAGCATGGATTTTATAGCGAATAGATCATTGAACCTTCATTCTTGAGAAATATTATCCAACCATTTGTGTTTTCGACATAACAGAACACTGTTTATTCCTTTATGATGTTTTAAACATCAAGAAACATATCTGCCGCAGTGTTAGCAACCACATTGCTAATTCTGCGCTAAAAAAATAAGAAACCAATTAAGAAACTTTTAGCACTAAAATCGACAAAATTTCATGTGAAATTAAGAAACTTTTAGTTCTATGGCCTGATCCTAGTTTCTTATAAAAAAAACGTGTAATTCAAAAGCGAACGCTAAAGGGTTCACTAATTTGGCATAATTTTTTGTGAGATATGTTTTTCTTCTGTTATTCAAAATAAAATTCTTTTTAATGCACTTCTCACATTTCATTTTCTGTAACACCTAATTAACAATTATTTTATTTAGGATAATTGTAGCTGATAGAATAATTTATGTAGTCGTTCAAATAGAAGTAGGATATTAGTTATTCTAGATTATTCTTCAATTGGCAAGTGATTATTTTTGTCACCAAAATTATCATTATCATGAGTAAATTAGAGGAATGTTGCAATGTGTGTGTAAATCAAATGTTTTATATGTTTCATTTCATGAAGATATCATACCAAAATAAAATTTTTCTGTATCAAATTCCTCGTATCATGGAATATAACGTTCACATTAGGTCTTTTGGGTCGTTAGGGTCGTGCAGAAAGAGCCCAAAGACTGAGAACTCAAACTCTGAGTCTTTGCGTTTTCGCTCTTTCTGCAAGACCTGAACGACCAAAATGACCTAGTGTGAACCAGGGTTTACCCACATAACGATTTGAATGACTTATGACGTCCTTGCATGAAGTTGTATGAAAAAAGACTCCTCCAGGGGACAATCACATGGAATGAACAGGGTGCAAACAACGTTCGTTTAATTGCGGGGGGGGGGGGGGTTCTACCTTGGAGAAAAGCAGCAAAGGATGTGCCTGCAAGAAATATTTATGACCCTGTCCTGGAATAAATACCTAAAAACAGAATACCTGTCCAAGATAATACCAGCCTTTTTTGGAAGTTTTCTTAATATTTTCAAGTCAAAATTTGCTTGTTTTGGAAAAGGTAGTGCCAGAATAAAGATACAAAATGTATAGTCCTGTCTCGGAATTTTTACTCCAAAATAGGGCGGTACTGGTAGGCACATCACCGTATGTTCATTGCATTAAATAGATCCCCGGTGCAGAGTTTGTTTATTTAGATTACCTGCATCTTGCTTTTCATGGTACAAAGTTCTTAACTTGCATGAAAGGAAAATTTCTGCCAGAGGACAAGCTTCCTTACTTTTACTGTTGAACATAAATTATAACAAAGAAGTATAATATCTGATGAGAAGGCTAATGACATAAAAATAACTACCTGGTGATTTCAAATCAATTTTAATTTATAAAATCATACTTACAATCTGAAAATAATATACATGCAGAAAAATCACTGACTATGTCCTGGTAAAGTTTTGAGGTGATGCAGTTGGATTGTTTTGTCCCATGAACAGTCAACAATCTGATTGAAAAGAAAATGAAATAAATGAACGGAGACAACCAATCTTTGCAAATACGAATTCATTGCTAGAACTGTAAGTATTTGAAAGATTCACAGTTATAATTCAAATTGCCCTTGACACAGATCACATACATACGTTTAGGCTTACCTCCACATCATTCTTCAAATTGAAATCGAGACCAGTCACAAATTCTGAATGAGTTTTCATTGTCTCAATTGGATGTGAAGCAACCGATTGGTCCCAAATTCTGAAGTATGAAAAGTAAACAATTGGTTCATGGCAATCAGAGGCAGTGCCAGACGCAAAAAAGTGGGTCCGACAAGAGGAAGGAGCGAGTGAAAAATGTGTTCTGGGGGCTTACCCCCAGAGAAGTTTTGCGAACCTCACGTCGGAAATATCGGGAGAATGCCCTTTTACAAGAGAGGATAAAATTTGGGTTCATCATTAATTTAACATGACAGATTTTGTTTGCAAGCCTTAATTCACTTCAAGCCATGAACGAGAAGCAAAAGTTATGTTTGACTTTGACCTTAAAATTTCTTTTATATGTATATGCAGATAGATAATTTAAAGATGTAAGAAATAAGATGGTTGTTTGTGAGCTACAAAAACCAAAATGGCTACGGCCGATCATTGAATCGTAGAAGTGGGGAAACGAGTATCGATCTCTCAGAAGGAAAAACCCTCCCCCGATCTTTTTTTTCATAAAATTTTGGGGAATTAGAAAATCGATCTGCCCAGTCCACCCTGGGGCACCCCCCTGATGGTGGCAAAAAACATAAAAGTTCGTCAATGATAATTGAAAACTCTAGTTTCAACCAGGACAAATTATGACAACGAACTTCAAGACTATCTTCAAATTTGTGCCATCAAAGGCTCTTCTAAACATCTCGAATAGAGTTCCGTTGAAAAACAATTTGAAAATGATAGACGGACAATTTTAGACTGCGCTCACATGATGCAAGCACATTCTGAAAACGATGAAAAAAATTTGACTGACAGGCCTTCCGTTCACAGCAAAGTTTTTTGCCGTCAGATTTTGAAAACAGTAGATTTTGAAAGCGGAACTCTAACCGGCACATTTTGAAAACGGCATCGTGCGAAGCTTCGTAAATGATGAAAACGGAACATTTTTCAAAGCCTTCAAAATAAGGCTAAACGGCTTTTAAGGTAAAGGTACATTTTTCGGCATCAAATTCTTGAAGAGATTGCTCCGAGTTAGTTACTGTTGAATTTTCTATCGTTTTCTAGTTGTGCCGGCATCGTGTGAACGCTAGCCCAAATTTTGCTACGGTCACATTATTACCGTTTTCGAAGTGTGCTGGCAATGCGTGAACGCGGCCATAGAAACCTTAAAGGCTTTTACCTTAAAGTCTTGTCATACGAGACTGAGGCAATGACATTTTGCTGATGCGGTGAACACTGCAGAAGGAAAATGAATGATCGACTTTAGAAGAAAGCAAAGAAATAATTGCTGATCAAGCATAGTACTGTATAGTAGCAAGGGCAAATCCTGCAAAACAAAGGACAGTGATCGATAAAGATAGCGATTTTTCAGCCTCAATAATTGATTTCACTGCAAGTATCCTCGGATCCGACGAGCGGCATTGTTATCGTATCCTTTTCTTTTTCGATTTAATAGATTTCATACCTGCATAACCAATCATAATCCTTCTCCCGGGCTCCTTCTCTGTTTATTTTTATTTGATTGAGTGCACTCAGAGGTATGACTGACATGCATTCTTCCGAAAGGCAAATCGCCTTGTCTTCTTGGAAACGTAAATCTTCCATGTGACAAACTTTGCCTTTGCTGCACAGAGTAACAAAATACGAGACAACTAGATTCCTAGCAATAACAGGTATCTACTTGTTAGTCAAGATAAAACGAATGATATCCGTTTCCTCTGATCCAAACAATAATAACAGTTTGTTCTTACCTTAATCCTTCGAGCAGGATATGTGTGCCCTCTAAGAATTTGCAGTGGTACATGATTGCTGCGAAGATCCCAAATTCTAGTAAAAGAAATGAATAGGAGATGAGTACATTGCCAGTTGAGAAATGAGATCGTCTATGATCAGAAGAAGACAATGCTTTACCTAGTGAGATGCACAGTCCTGCTAAGAACAAATAAAAGAATGCACGTTTTTCTTTATGAGAAACTTAAAATTTGGGCCAGTACTGGGAGTTAATCAGATCTGCATCCCCACCTTAACACTTCAAAACAAAGTGTTTTGAAGTCTTTTCAGTGTTTAGAAATCACTCACGTACCTTCCGAGTAATATGATACAGGAAACAAGCGAGAATAAAGAGAGGAATGCAGGAGTTTCTTAAGTTTTAGCGATCTGAAAGTCTGAGTTTCTTATAAGAAATACTTGCATGAAGATACCCGTGAAAGTGAGCCATTGAAGAAAGCTCAAAAAGTTTCCAGGCCAACACTGCCTTCAAGTTTAGCATCAACAACAGATTCCTTTGAACTGAGGATCTTATGATAGAATATTAAGTACGTATTAAAATTTATGGAGCAGTTGAATAAACAACTCATTTCCCTGACCTTACAGTTGAATCTGTTCCACTGCTTGCTATAATCGTCTGTCAACAAAGAGAGGGTATAATAAACGAACATCAACGCTTTAATAAAGGTTTTGAAAAGTTATCTTTCAGCACTTAAGTTTTATTCTGAATCAGTTAAAATTTACAAACGATCGAGATAAAAATGTCTAATTTCAAAACGTCACAAGAAAGGCTTGTTATAATTCGAAAAAAGAGACGAAGTTACGCTGCCAATAAACTTATACGTTTTGATGTGGCCTTTGCACTGAGCAATTTCCGTTATTGACAAGCAAATATTTGGGGGTGAACTCGAAATAGTATATCATCACTTACTGGTTCATATTTCGTCCAGTCACAGCTAAGAACCTCTCCAGATCCAGCAGGGATAACGCTTGTTGATTGGTTGATTCTTAAATCCCATATTCGAATATCACCGTCTCCTGATGCAGAAAACACAGGCATCAGATGAATACCCTTTTTAGCCATTCTTCAAAAGAGTCTGGATCGAGCGATCTTTTTACACATATTGCAGAGTTTTCGAATGTGCAAAATAATAATAGAATCGAATCCTACGCAATCGAATCCCTCGTTATGCGTATAAAAATTTCGCTCGATCCAGGCTCTTTTGTTGAACAGCTTAAACACGAGCTTATTGGCTAAAACAGACTATTGGCTAAAATATGAATATTTCATCGAAAGGGGTTGATAATGAAGACAGAAGACAGTACCAAAATACCTGAAGATGACATAAGAACACCAGACAAATGAGGCGACCATGAAACACAATAAACCAGACCACGGTGAGCATCAAATATCGACACTGGTTGGTAATTGGTTAGATCCCACTGAAAAGAAAGGAAATGGAGCTGTAAGCACGGTCATGGGCGTAGGGGGTGCCCAAAGTTTAGGAGGGCTTATCATGCATTTCGGCCAAAGTAAGTCTGAAATGCGATAACTTTTCCCTGAATAGAGGGGCTATGGTCCTTTAGCTCCCCTGCCCTCTACAAGTATGAGCATGGTTAAAAAGTGATTGTGATAAATAAAATTTAAACCTTATGTTTCAACATTGAAGCTTTTGGCTGATGCTCGCGTTTTGTAAAGCAGTATTCGTTTTGGTCCTTTTTTCTGCGTTTCTGTTTTTGCAAATTGGGCAATATGGAAAAAGCATCATTCTTGGAATGTCTACAGAAAAATTTAGTTTCAGGAGTTTTCTAGACTTGTGGCAAGTCTTCATTTTTGTCATTTTCGTAGCACAAATTAAGGGGCATTTCACTCCAAAAAATCTCGTAAACCTGTGGCAAAAATCCTTTTGTTTTCAACAAAAATCCATACAAATCTTCTTGTTTTAAAAAGATCTTGTGCGCTTTTCGAATGATTGAAATGCTCATCGGCACAGACTTGAAAACGACAAAATGAAGACTTTTCGGTTTGTCTGGGAGTCTTCTTGATCTGAAGAATTTGCAGAAATATAACTTTGGAGGATAAAACAGAAGAGGATATTAATTCTTTCTTACCACTTTCAGTGTTTTGTCCCACGATCCAGTGACGAATAACGGAGCATCTCTTGTTAAACTCCATACAACACTGTTTATCTAAATTAATGAAAACATGTCTATCAATCAATTAACCAATCAATCAACCAATCAATCAATCAGTCAATCACTCAAGATCTGTCAATAAATGTACATATCTACCAGCCAACTGACCACGAAGATTTGAATCTTTTGGACAGGATAGCAAGAGAAGATATTACCTCGCTGCTGTGACCTTTAAATTCACTGACTAAACCCTGCAACAAAAGTATTCAATTTCAGTACAGTACTGCTTTTGGAAAAATTTGAATACAAATATAACCATGTAGCCATTATACTTAAAGTGATTGTTATCCAGAGTCCTTGGCGGGCACTGTGCAATAAATAGGCCAAATTCATGTTTTGACAAGTGTGCAAAAATGAAAAAGTGAATTTAAAGGGTCTGTTTCACCCAGCATTCCTTGCACGTATCATCTCTTGGTATGAAACTGGCGACAAACAATTTAAAGGCAAACCAAGAGACGCCACGTGCAAAGCATGCTGGATGAAACAGACCCTTTAAAGGGAAAAGACATTGCTTTATCTCGTAATCGCTACAAATAGGCCAGAGAAACGTCAAAAAAATCCATTGTTTCTTTGGCTACACAACGAAGACGGATGCGTCTAAGTAGTCGAGCACAATAGATTATATATCTGACCTGGCCTGGGCCAGCTTTTATTAACAGCTAAAACATGATCGATCTTTTGAAAAATATTTTACTCCATCGATCTGGCACTTTTACATCGATTTTTGAATCCACTGTCTGAAAATTTACCTTCAGGGGATTTCCCTTTTTCACAGAAAACGAAAGATCTGCAATTCTGCGAAACTGCGAAACTCCTGTTCTGCGAAACCAGACACTAAGTTGTGATCGAGGCAAGTAACAACAAGTTAAGGGACATCCCCTCAGAACGAAACATCGAACGAATTGCATGAAAATAAACGAATAGCTGTGGTATTCTTGTAATTATTTGCGTGAAAATATGGCAAGAAATGTTTCGAAAGAGCCTCCTATTTATGGACAAGAGTTACTAGATCGAGATATTGCAATACAATTTATAACCGTCTTTGAGAGACTAATGTTTGTCCTTTACTATAGAACGAATATTCCAGAGAAGCTTGGATATGATCATCGGCTCTTAGCAAAGCCATCTATAATGCTGATTTGATTGATTGATTGATTGATTGATTTGATTTATTTTAGGAGGGTTGCCCTTCGGTAAAAACCGTTTTTCAAGGGGCCCTCCGATAAAAACTGTTACTATACAAAAAAATACCAAAATAAATTACCTTAACCCTAATTACAATAAAAACCATAATATTAAAAACCTATTTACAAGAATTGATTATATATATACATATTAGAAATAAAAACAAGAAAGAAAAACAAATCCCAAGTCTCTGACAGGGGCAGAACCCGCAGCGCCAGCACCGGCAGCCCCCCGGCGACACGATAACCCGGAGCGAACAGAGATCGAAACCATGACCGCCATTCGCCCCAAGCCGGCCCGCCACCCAAGGACAACCAGCGCCGCCGCCGCAGACCCCACCCCTGTAGTTATCTAAATAGATGCTTTGAAGCTATTCAGAGAGGATGCCTGCTTTGACTCAGCTGAAAGGCTATTCCACAATTTTGCACCCCTAAAAGAGAAACATTTCTGCCCATTTGCAGATGTTTTCTTTGGTAACCTCAGGTCAGTCTCGGTATTTCGAAGGCAACGGGTGGAGCATTGTGAATTTCTTTTGAAAAGGCTACTCAAGTATTGCGGAGCCAGGTCATTGAGTGACTTGAAGACCATTGTTTTTGACTCATTACTGATGAGTTGTTCAATGGTCTTCCAGCCCAGCCTTTCGATAAGTGGCCTGCTTGGGGAGTCAAAGCTGCTATTCGTAACAATCCTGGCAGCTCGGTTTTGAAGCTTCTGTAGCTGCTTGATTTCACTAGAACCACAACAACCCCAAACAGAACAACAGTACCGAAAGTGTGGCTCAACAATACCTGTGTAAAGATTCTCAAGAGTTACCCCTGGTAGAAACTTCTTGGCGTGCTTTAAAAAGCCGATGGCCCTTGAGACCTTGGCAGAGACAGCCTTTATTTGCTCTTTCCAATCTAAAGAGAAATCAATTTGGACACCAAGGTATTTTGTTTTTTGAACAGCGTCAAGCTCATTGTCACGTATGTTCAATTCCAAATTCTGATTTGTACTTTTGAGAACGTTACGTTTTTGCCTGGTAGTAATAAGCATGGCGTGTGTTTTTGCAACATTCAAAGAAAGTTTATTGCCTTGAAGCCATGTATCCAATCGCCTAAGATCATTGTTAATAGCACCATTCAGCTGAGTCATATTCAATGCCTGGTGACACAAACTGGTGTCGTCAGCATACATGGACACAGTTGAACCCTGGACGGCCAGTGGAAGGTCATTGATATAGATGAGGAAGAGAAGAGGGCCGAGACATGAGCCTTGTGGCACACCGACTTCTACATCCCCTATGTCTGATGCAACACCATTAACCCTGCAGAATTGTTTACGGTTGGATAGGTAAGACCTAAACCAAGACAGCTCTCGCTGCTGAACACCATAAATTTGAAGTTTTTCACAGAGGATGTCGTGATCAACAGTATCAAAAGCCTTTTTCAAATCAATGAATACTAGTCCCACAAGCCGTCCAAGGTCCAAGCAACTGTACCAGTCGTCAGTATTTTTGAGCAAACACGTAAGTGTAGAATGAAGCCTCAGAAACCCAGATTGATCAGAGGAGAAGAGACCATTTTCTTTCATATGCTGATACAGCTGGTCAAAAACAAGTTTTTCAAAGAGCCTTGAGATAACGGGTAAGACTGATATCGGACGGTAGTTTGATTTTTCAGTCTTGTCACCATCTTTGAAAATCGGAGTAACTCTAGCTACTTTCCATGAATACGGGAACTGGCTAGTTTCAATGGAAGTGTTAAACAAGAAAGCAAGAGAGTTTTCAATGAAGGGTAAGGCAAGCTTCAGAAAGTAGCTAGAGATATTGTCAATCCCAAAGCTCTTTGCAGTTTTAATCTTGGCAAATGCAGCCCTGATCTCTTTAACTTCAATGGTCTTGAAGTCAAACTTAGCCTTATTTGCATTGACTTCATATTCACCTGTAAGAAGAGGGTTGGGGACTGGATCAATTTTGTCTGCTAGTTCCTTGCCTATAGAGCAAAAGAAATTGTTCATAGCATCTGAAATGCCTTTTTTATGAACAGTTTCATTGCCAGCCACTTTGAGACACCTGATGTTACTGGACTTTGATCTCTTATTGAGAAGTTCATTAACTGCCTTCCAAGATTCTTTCATGTTGCCTTGGCATGCAGAGATCTTATCAGTGAAATATTGCTTCTTCAACTGAATATTCCTAGAGTTGACCTTGTTGCGGACCTGCCTATATGAATCCATAAGAAATTGGGATTTTCTTTTGGAAGCAGCCTTTCTTAACTTATCCCTAGTCTGCATTAGGTCCCTAAGGTCTTTGTCTATCCATGGGCAGTATTTCTCTGAAACACGCATTTCAGTTATTGGAGCATGTTTGTCTATGATCAAGGAAAACAGGTTCGACCAATTATTGACAAGAGTATTGATGTCATCTGTTTCAGTAAGCATTTGCTCCCAGCATATGCCAGAGACATCTGCCAAAAATGCATCCTCATTGAAATTTTTCATTTTGCGGGTTTTGATCATTTTATGGTCTTTTTCTACTGCACCATTGAATTTACGAATGCAGTAAACCATATAATGATCACTCATGGCAACTTCATGTACCCCTGATTTTACAATGTTTCTGGCACATGTTGTAGCAATATGATCAATAATAGAGGAAGTTGTTAGAGTGACCCTAGTTGGCTCCTCAACAAGCTGTTTGAAGCTGAACAACTCATAGAGATCAAGCATGTGCTTTGAGTTGTTGTCTATAGGCTGTTCAGCTAGTTTTGGAGTGAGATCACAGTTTGTGTCTCCTAGGAGGATTATTTCTTTACCCTCTTTGTCCAAGAAAGAAAGAACCTTTTCCAGCTTATCAAAAGAGGCAACAGGGTCACTTGGTGGTCTGTACCAGGCAAGAACGAGAAAGGACTTACTTTTAGGAGGTTCCACTTCAATGCATATGATTTCTAAGTCATCAACTGGAACATCAGAACGAGGTTTGTATTTGATAGAGTCTCTAATATAGATAGAAACTCCACCACCATTGCAAGTCCTTTCCAGGCGTTCTTGCTGGTAGCCTGCAATGCTAGTCAACTCTTTTGGGTAATTAGGATCAAGCTTAGTCTCATTCAAGGCAAGAATATGTATCCCTAAATTATTTATCAGTAACTGAACCTCATCTAGGTGACTACATAGACCGTTAACATTCAGGGATGCAACTGCCATGCCTTTTTTGTAGCCTATATGCTGACGACACCCAGTCACTGGGTTATTATTACCGTGACCAGCTTTCTTCAATGAAGTTGATTTTGCTAGTGCTGCATTACTGCTGGCATCCTCTCTGTTTGGAAAGTTACCCAGATGTAATATGGCCTGTCAAGTTTTGAGCAAAGAGGCGATACCCGTCCTGGTTAAGGTGCATGCCATCCCTCAAGAGATGCTTGAAAGCAATATTCCCATGAGTGATGTAATCCCATCCCTTTCCAAGACAGTAGCGCCTGAGTGCTTCATTTGCTTCAACAATCTTTACATTCAATGATGGATTGTATTTTTCTAGAAGAATAGATGATATTGTAATGCTAACAGATGGGTTCTTTTCTAAGAGTTTCATACCTGCAGTGTCAATGTTATCTACAATGGTTTCCACAGCAACATTTCTTGCAATATCATTTGAGCCCACATGAATTATAACTTCATTGGATGTAGCAATTTCTTTGTTTATAGTGTTAGAGTGTCTCTGGATAAAGTTTTGGCTCATCAAACCTCCAATTCCTGCACATGTTGTGTTCTTTAATTTGGCCTTGTCTAGTCTTCTAACATGGGAATCACCCAATAGCAGACATTTTTTTCCAGTACTTTTGCTCTTATTGGTGTTAACTTGTTTCTCATTTGTGGATGATGAATCTGTTTTACCATGTTGTTTTGATGGGAACTTTTTGTCATGGGTATTCTTACTTCCTGCTTGTTTTTTGCGAGCCTGTTTTCCTTTCCTGCTTTCAACTTTTTGCCAGGAATTGCCAATAGGTTCAGGATCAATATTTTCGACAACAGAGTCATTTTGCTCTTGAACTGACGGCTTCTTCTTGTCAGAGGATGATGAGACATTTACTCTAGATTCCAGTTTTGATTTCAAATAGTGAATTTCTCTTGAGAGCTTTGCATTTTGAAACTGTAAATTGAAATCATCTGTGAAATGACTGTCTTCAAATACCTCTACAGGATCTTCACCTAGCTCCTCAGATCTGTCAGAAAGATGTGAGTTGGAGACAAAGATATGTTCAGGTTTAGATACCTTTGGAGGATGTTTTGGCTCAGACCAGTTGTCTTCAAGTTTTCTGAAAGGTTGCTCATTTACTATTTTGACTGCTTCACGGAGGCAGTTGAGTTCGTCTTTAATTGTCATATTTTCCTGTTTGAGCCTTTCATTTTCACTCTTCAACAGAAAATTTGAGTTTTGAAGTTCCCTAATTTTATCAGATTCTGAATCAGGATGGTTAAAGTTGCAGATATTCAGTTCTAGTGACCTCAAGTTTGACCAGATGAGATCTAGTTCCGCTCTTAGCATGTCACCTTGCACAGTACTTTGACAGCCTTCAGTGGTGGCAATAGGCTCATCTGATGATGGAGACATATGGTTTTGATTTGCTGCAATGTCAGCCAAAAGGTTAAGGGGACAACATGAGCTACCAGTGCTCTGTTCAGGGCCAACTGTAGGATCAATGACTAAGTTGTCATCACCACTGTCAATGTCATGGCTCAAGTCAAGATGGAACCCAGTGGCATCCAAGATGTCTGACAGCACGCTATGTGTAGCTGATCTTTAATGGCGTCAGCGTCTCTCCCTAGAACCATTAAAGTTCCAGTAGATGGAAACCATGTCAAACTGCCTTTGAATGGTGAGCTGAATTTGCACGAAATTGCCTTTTGCTTTTGTGTCCACTGATATGTGGGGGTGGAACTTGAACCATCATCTTGATTTAGGCCTAGGCCTAAGCTAGACTCGCAGAAGGATGCAAGTTGTTCTTGATTGCCATTCCATTTAAATTGATCTTTAGATTCATTAAAACTTAAAAAGATAGACATGTTCATGCAAATACCTAAATCAAATGAATAAATATCTGTATGACTTGTACCAGCTGTTTTTAACAATCACCTTCGTGGAGCTGCCGTGTAGACAATCAACATCAACATCAACCTGGCAAGATTCTTTGTGATGGATGCCTACGACGACTTGAAAATGCTCTAAGTCCAAGCAAGACTTCAATAGCGCAGACAAAGAGAATCTAAAAAGCGAATTCAATGGAGCAGAATTCATGCACTTAAAGTACATCATCGGCTATACTTCACAGAATTTTTAGATTTACAAATACTGTTGACAAATCATCAAATACTCTTGCTCAGAAAGTAAATCCCCTCAGTCCAAAGCAAGTGTGTCATTTCAAACCATCATCCAAAATGTTTGTGCACACACACACATACAAACTGGAGAAGAGCTTTATTCAATGCCATGAGATGAAGACGAAGAAGCTGTAAGGAACAGGACTGTACAAGAATGACATCAATAGACATTTTAAAGCTGTTGCAAAAGAGCCTGGATCAAGCACCTATTATTATGCATTTTCATACGTCAGGTTTGACAAAATATCATAAAATATTGTTTGGTTCTGGTTCTTTACAGAACAGCTAAAAAGTCTATTGATGAAGAATCCTTTACTTCAATTTTGCACACCAGCAAGTCAGTGTATGGAGAAAATCAGAACAATGAGCCTACTGTCTGGTCTCCAGTCTTATGGCTGAATTATTTGGAGTCAAAGAGTTGTACATGTGCAGAAGATTACAAGAACAATGATTTCTTTCATGAATTTCAATCCAGCTATGTAATCTTTATGTACACAGAGATTTATAGTCAAGCACAACTGTTTCAGTTGCAAAACTCAGATATTTGATTTGATATATAGATTCAAGATATCATGATAGATTTTAAATCTTCTGATCTAAAATATTCCTTTTCTTTTCTAAAAAATTAGGATTTGAAATCTAAAGAGCTCTCTATGTCATATATCAACAACTGGAGGTAGGTAGGTAGGTAGGTAGGTATTTATATTTAACGTGGCTAGCGCACGAAAGTCTGAGAGACTTATTTCCAGCAGGGGCCACGGATGTTTTACCATCAGTCCGCTGCAGCTATCCGCCACAGCTACCAGATTTCCCTTACATGGCTCTGGTCGATCCGGGCTAGTGTTACGGACAGCGACCAAACTGTCCAGCATGGGATTTGAACCTAAGGCCGTTCTGACCTTTGGCTTATGAGTCAGACACCTTTACCACTCAGCCACATGCTCACAACAGAACAGTATTACTTGGAAGTTTTCTAAGTTGACACTTTCCTTCATCCATGTTTCCTTGAAGCTGGAAGTTCTCTACTCCAGTCAATCAATTGATCAATCAACCAATCAACCAACCAATCAATCAATCAATCAATCAAAAAGTCACCTGTTCTAATGCAACATTCCAAACTTGGATAAAGCCATTGTTTGCCACAGTAATAATGATATTTTCATCATTTTCACACCATGCCAAATCATATAACCCCACTGGATAAAAGAACCTGAAATGGACATAAAATGAAATGGAAGGATGTTGGATGTAACAGTACACACAAAGAAACAGTGATGTATGAGACATAGGAGATAAGGCCAAGATCTAAACATTTTAAAAACAGGCTTTTGGGGTTCTTTATAAGAAATTTGGATCAGGCCAGAGTGCTAAAAGTTTCTTGATTTAACATGAACTTTTTCAATTCTATTGCTTTAAGTTTCTTGAATGGTTTCTTACATATTTTTTGAATGCATAAATTATCAATGTGGTCTCTAACACTGCTGCAGGAATAAATAGTGTTCTGTTCTGTTATGTCCAAAACACAAATGGTTAGAATTATTATTCAAGAATTGAGGTTCAATGATATATTTACTATAATATCCATGCTTTTAACTTTTGAAAGTTTCTTAATACTTCTCAGACAAAGTACTATAGAGCTTCATAAGATTTTGGCCATCTTAGTACTTCTTCTGAAAAAGTGTAGAGGCGGCACCAGCTCTGAAATAATTGAAAGATTTGGGGGGGAATTCTGACATAATTTTTCAGTCTAAAAGTATACCCAACCAATTGTATGACATTCATTCATTTCATTTCATTTTATTAAGGAGGGTAGCCCTTCAACCAGAGTTGTTTTACAAGGGGCCCTCCACTTAAAAACATTAATATACACTTGCATACTAAAAAGAATAATTACAATATAAAAACCATAATATAAAAACCTAATACAATATTTACAAAATCTAACATTATAGAAAGGGAAAAGGAAACACTCCTAAATAGATTTTTTAAAACTATTCAGGAAAGATGCCTGTTTAGTGTTGGCAGGAAGTTTGTTCCACACTTTTGCTCCATGATAGGAAAAGCATTTTTGCCCATTACTTGACTTTTTCATGGGTCATCTTAAATCTGTCTCTGAATTGCACA
The DNA here is from genome assembly GCA_964019985.1 of Aurelia sp. 4 Dawson et al 2005. Taxonomy (NCBI): domain Eukaryota; kingdom Metazoa; phylum Cnidaria; class Scyphozoa; order Semaeostomeae; family Ulmaridae; genus Aurelia; species Aurelia sp. 4 Dawson et al 2005. The sequence continues at coordinate 20,067,841 of OZ026504.1, forward strand.
GGACATATGAAGAGCACTTTGAGTTTCAGGTGAAAAGGTAACACAAGTGAAATTTTTCTTTCATGACATCATTTTTCTTTGAAAATTTTTTGCTGGCTTCTGGAATCCAGGGGAGGCAAGTCCTCTCAATGAACCTCCATGGCCCCACTACTAATTTTGAATGATGGAGATGAAAAGTGCTCAGAACCTATAATTTCTCTTCTACCAATCCATAAACTGTGGAATATTAGCTCATGAGTTATCACTTCAAAAATCTAAGTCTTACATTTACCTTCTCACTAGAACAAGTGCATCATGTTGCTTCTCTAAGATGTATAGACAGCCCTGTCCTGAAAGAAGATAAAATCATTTTCAACAAAAAGCATACAAGTTTTGAATAGCAAATGTTTGCTATAAATTTGTTGCCCAAAAATTAATTATATTCAGCATCATGTAATTCCACTAGCTGTATATGACCTGAAGAATGTAAAACAAATATCTCACTGTAGTTTTTCCTGTCATCAAACCTTTGAAATTCTCTCTGCATCTTGAAAATGCCCCCCCCCCCCAATGAATTTAAGGTGTGCCATTCCAGAATAAAACTTGCAAAAGATATGTATTGCTACTAAAAGAGGAAAAATCAAAAACCTTCCCTTAGCATGATAAGGCTAAAAAAGAACATATCATCAGTGTTTTGCTTGAAATGGAGCCAGATTAGGGTTTTATCCAGAAAATTCGTCGATCTTAAAAGGAAAGCACTTAGAGAGACAAAATATGTCAATGGATTCAATCAACAATCTTCATTTAAAGCCCGCGATATGCAAAAACCGTACGATTTACATAAACCATGACGCATTATGCAACAGATCAACATAACCACGCAATACTTATATCTGATGGGCTGGACTTTGATCGCAAGTGGCTTGAGCCACTTTTATGTGCTGACATTCCCTTTTATTTAGGCCTTTGCCTCAAGCCAAGGCAAGGCGAGAAACAAAAATGCAACCCCACCATTTAGGCCATAATTTTCAGCTGCTGTGCAAGCAAGCCTCGATGGAATGAACGGTGAAAATTCAACTGCATAACCACAAAATCTTTCCTCAGTCTTGAATGTTATCATTTCATTTCACATGCCCCTTTCCGTGAACGAGAACCGGCCGGTAGTAGGTCGACCAACTTTCTGACGTAAAGCTGGTCAAGATAAGGAAGAAGGGCACTTAACCTCGAGACCGTTACGAGGCTGACTCAGTGAACAAATTCCTGGAATCGCAGAATTTGGCGGGAAAACGAAAGGCAAGCCAACAAAGACACAAGCGCGATTGGGCAAGCTAAAAAATAAATTTCACACCTTGTGCATAACCAGTCATAATGCATTGCTCTCAATGTTTATTTTGATTTGATTGAGTTCACTCAGGAGCATCAAATCTCTAATCTTCCGAAAGGCAAATCGCTTTGTTGTCTCGGAAACTTGAACTTTTGTTTTGCAAGATTGCCTTGCTGCTTTGACCCAAACATATCTGAGGCTTGGCATTTAAGTGGGTTGGCAGGTTGGGCTTGGCAGTATATTATTCTGGGTATCCGGACAAGCCCCCTTACCGAAGAAGCCCAGGCAGTTGGTCTTTTTTGGGCCTGGGAATTGCGAGGTTGATTTTGCACGTGTTGAGGTCTGGGGCTGAGTTTCTCTTGCAGTGCCAAATTCTGTCTTGTTGTCTTTTGGCCTTGATTGGCGATGGAGCAGGTCAGAAGGTTAAAAACCACTTCAATTTGGTTTGGGCTGGAAGAGTTCAAACGGAATACATGCAAAGCTAGCCAACACCTCATGAATCACGATAAGGTAGCTATGAATATGCTTTTAATTTCAACAATCCTGTAGATTTATTCGCCCTTCTTCATATTCGAAGAAGGAAGGTCAGACATATTTGATTACCTGTAACAAGTCCAAGACAATGCAACTGACAATTTCATCATAAGTACTTACTTGAAATAGAATTCATTCGCATATATGTCTCTTGCAGGAATCTGATTCCCAACAGAAACTTTTTTGGATCCCAACCATTTTTTGGCCACATTTTGAATTATCTGAGCAGATCATCATCTCACTCTTATACCTTGCCAATGTCAGGCTGTGTCAGGAAATAATAGTAGGTCTGTCGTTTGGGAACGCAAAGATGGTCACAAAAGCCAGTATGAATGAATGCTTGGGCCATCATGATATTTTCTTGTTTCCAGTTATACAAGAAATAGTCAGAAGAAAGCAAAACTCAAATATATGTCCAAATAGTTATCAACATTAATTGCAGCTGGAGCACGGAAGCTTGCTAACAGGAGCTTGTTAACATTTTTCAGTGATTTTTGAAGTAAGAAAGCCAAAGCAAAGGACATAAATTGCAGCTGGATCATGGAAGATTAAACTACAATCACTTACAAAAGTGCTGGATCCCTATGAAAAGCCACGTTTTTCAGAAATAGTGTCCGCACTCCCCCCCATTCCATTGTTAATTGCTTTGGTGAATCATTCTTTTCCCAGATTTGCTTGAAAAAACCCCTCTTTGCAATTCATTCAACGTTGAAACAGGAGGGGGGGGGGAGAGCAGAAATTCAATTTTTTCAACAAGGGTCCAACACTTTTAGGATGTTCTTTTTTCAAGGCCATTTGGTGAAGTTCTGCTTCTTCACATCATTGAATATTATAAAGCCTTCATGAGGGGTACATTTAGGACTCCCTCCCAACATGACTCCACCCAGAACTTTTCCTTTTGCACTGTCACAAATCAAAGGGGAACCAGAATCACCAATGCAGCCCCCTGTTCCAGTTTCTTTTCCAGTGCCACAGAACACCATGCTATTGTTCTTTGCAAATTCTTCATGGGTTTTCGCATTAGGACCTTTACATGTCTTCCAAGGAGTGAGGGTAATATCAACTTCTTGTAAAGTCTTTGAAATATTGTAATTTTTAGAAATGACATCTGGGTATCCATTTGGCAATGTTTCTCTGCTACCCCATCCTAAAATTGGAATTGGAATAAGTCCTAATAACTTTCAGTTTTGATTTATATACAGTAACAAAAGTAGCCAATCATTAGTGAGTTTTTGCATATTCTTTTTAATAATTTTTAGTGATGTCCTTGATCACAATAGCGCACAAAAGAAAAATATCATTTTCAAACATGATGAGAAAGAGAAAATGGTAATTACTGGAGATGCTGAAGGCTAACTTGCTGACAAACTAGCTCACTTGCAAAATACAGGATTTATTTCAAGCTTCTTCTATACCCCTTCACTGAATGTGTGTTAGTTTCTGCGCCCCCTCTTTCAGTAGGCAAAATTTTGGTACCCTCTCCCAGACATCTGCCACCCCCTACCTTGCAAGAATTAATGACCTGTAGCCAGATAGAGCGTTTTCATGTACAAAATACCACTTACCTGCTGTTTCGCAATTCCGAAGTCTATCATCATGATTAGCTACACGCATTGGCTTGATATAATAAGGTGCCCTGTGATGTATTTCAATTATGGCTATGTCAACATCCCAAGAACGGACCTTAACAAAATAATCAAATCTTGGATGTACTTTAATCTTTTTCACAAAATGGAAACTTGTGGTCCAGTTGTATTCGTTTGTGCTGCCTTTTTTTCTGACTCGTCTTGCTGCAGGAAGAATGGTTGATAAGTACATAATGGAGTTAAATGAGCTCAAATATTCTATAAAATGAATAAATGGTTCTATATGTAGATGTGAGTAATTTGTGAACAGAATTGATTAATCTTGTTTCAGATTGAATTCATAAAGGTCAGCTGACAGTTGAAGAAGAGTTGAAAGGTTTATGTAAATTATCTACTGTACCTGGTCGTGAGTAAAAAAACAAATTTATTCCCACTTGAAAGATCATTGCTCCCGCTATGACCCATTAACATTTAATGATGACATGTTCACATCCATTTTTAAATTCATCTGAATGGAACTGGCCACTTCATTCTAAAATCCTAGGGTGGTTTTCTTGAAAAGCCCTAGCAAAAAGAACAGGCCTAAGATCGCGAAAAGAGTTTCTGCCTTATTGCGATAGCCTGCGTGCAAGATATCTTGCGGGAGTTTTCTCTCACTAATGATTTCAGATATGAGAAGATGATTTCAGTCAAGTAAATTTGAGGATCTTAACCATTCAACCATATATTTGCCAGTATTATTGGCGTGATTCCTAGAGAGCAATGATATTCAAACAGGGATTGTTTTTAACATACCCAGCAAAAAAGAACTTTTCTTAATACATTAAAGGGAATCAAAGGAGATAGAAGCTCCGCATGTGAGGAGTCTGGGTATTCTATTTTTGGCTCGATAACGGGCTATGCTCGAAACGTCGCTTCTTTCAATTCGCATCAAAGTGCTTACATCTCATGTTATTTACTTGTTTATTCATATTCTATGATATTTCTATTCTATATTTATTCATATGTTATTGTTATTTATTTATGTTATTTACTTGTTTATCTGGGCATTACATTGTTAGCCTAAAGTATTTTATGATTTCCACACATTTGTGGTCGTTGGGCCTTTTTGTTTAGCTAGAGGAACAGTGAGATTCGTAGCTTCCTTTGGCCTATTTTTGAGGGACTCGACTTAACTCCGGTCATTCACTTTAAGGCCTTCAATCTCGAGGCAATCTCACGTTATCGCTAGATGATGACAACATACAATCGGTAATAAGAGCTTAAAAGTCTTACGTATATAGACGATTATTTGATCCGGTTTATTTCTCCAATGATAGACACAATGTGCAGCAGTTATCAACGTATTTTTATTGATCAAGGTGGCAGAGCATATTTTCCAATTGGCATTTGGATGTAAATATTTGATGGAAGCTAAAAATTTCCAATCTCTTATGTCCGCTGCTTTCCCATTTATCATTCGCTGACGTCCACCTGTATTTCCTGTTGATCTGAGAAAGGAGAAGAACTTTTGATGCCAGATACTGTCCAAAGCACTGAGAGTGCCTGATGGATTGGAATCATTCAAATTCTGTTTAATACGTGAAATATTGATTAGTAGTTTTATTTTTCTCGCGTTCTAATGAGCACTGAAATTACAAAATACGACTTTACGAAAATTTCTTGGTTGCGAATGGATCATCATGAAAGAATCTCTGCAGAGAGATATTAAATGTCTATGGATGTTTTCTGTGCAAGAGAATCCTTATGTTTCGATCGTATCTTTAGGCCCTCTTTTAGGCATTTCGCAACTAAAGATTCTTCGCATATTCGACTTTACTTCTATTTTAAGTACTCGTAACAATGAAAGAAAAATTGCGGTTAAGTTTTGGTTTATCAGCTGTTAACTGGAATTTGAATCATTCAGATCTGCACTCTTGTTGTTATTTTTTTTACGAAAGTGGGAAATTTTTCTGGATCACCCTGGCAGACTTCGTTGAACTTTTTCGTTATGCCGTAAGCAGTCTGGATCAAGGGCTATTTGCACACTTGGAAGCTCGACAGTAGCAGGCGACTAATGAATTTTGGCGGACACAGCTTTCAACGCAAACGGCGGCTGAATTGAGTTTTATTGCTAGTGGCAGAGGCTGAGTTGAATTGTGTCGTTAGAACTAATTACTGATTGGCTTTCCAAACAATGGTGATCGAAATTCTATCATCTGATTGGATAATGTAAAATTCGAACGTGATTCGACTAACTCGCTCTTACTGGAGAACGTCAAAATGATCTGAATATGGCCGCCAGAGCAGAAACTGCGCATGCTTGCGCAAAAACTCGTAAGTTTGAGCCCCCTTAGCTCCCTGCAGCAGATCCCAAAATTAGGCAACACTTGATATTGTCTTCCTAGGGCCTAGAACTCTTGATTTGTCATTTTAAAAAGCTTATCTGTCCAAACACTTCCCTATCTCAGATTGCTCGCTAACGTCATTTGACGCAGTTTCTGCTCTGTCAATATGACCTAATTCTGCAGCAGGAACCTGCTATCATTATAGTTAAAAAGCCATATAGCAGTAAATAACAATTCAGTTCAGTTCAATGGAGCGAAACTTAGACGAATGTCATCAGTCTGCCGAAACCCCGCTATTTCATGAGATTAGGTATACTTTAATCTCAGTAGTGGTGAATTTTCCATCAAAATCAGTACAGCATTCAGATACGGAGAAATGTTTAAAATGTGTCCACTAAAGTGCAAATTAACCTCGAGGGCTCCACTGAAAATGTAGGAACAGTTATAGAGGACGATTAGAATAAAGTTACCTGGCTAGAGCAAAGTAGGTGAAAAGCATGATCGCCAAGAACGACACTTTCAATGATAGTGTCATCTTGCAGTTAGAATCTGAATGGAGAAAGTTATGAAACAGTTATGAAATATTTTTAATACACCTGTAAGCCTTTCTGCCTACCAAGAATCTGAATCAAACGATGTTTTTACACATTTTGTAGAACTTACTAATGTACACTACGGTCATAGAAACTATAACGCTACTCAATCAAACCTTTCATGTAGGAATGCACAAGAATATCCCTCGATAGCTCTTGTGTAGGATGGCTTAAGTATTTCGCAAATAGAGAGGGTATCATTAAGAGTGCTAGTACTTTTAGACGCAGAGTGGATTTAGCAAGGAGAGGCAAGCTCTATTAGATTGATTTAACATTTAACATTTATTTATCTATCATGGATTGATATTTATTCATCTACCGTGGCTCAAATATCAAATCGATTATTTTGAATCACAATCGTTGGACATTATTCTGCAAAATCATGAATGACAATATTAAAATTGATTGCAATGTAAAGTCTTAAAAACCTCTTTCTTGCTTCCCTCGCTTGTACTTGCTCGGCAGGCTCTCTCTTCCAAAGTCAAATATCTGTACTTGTTGGTACTAAAGCCATTGCAACATGTTGCACGCATGGCTTGTTTCCATCATAAGATTGGCTCGCGAGAGAGGTCATACACCTGAAGTCATTGCGGAAATATTTCATTTACCATTACCCAAATAAGGTTTGCGCTTCATGATGCACGTGTGCACCAGCCTTGCTTGGGAAAACGCAGGTCAATTAGAGTAAACAGAAATGAAACACTTCGAATGTGAATTCAGCTAAGAAAAATTGTTGCTACGCATGACTGCATGCAGGTTAAAGAGTCTAATTTAATAGTCGTATAGAACGTGTACCTCGTTAAATTAAAGTGCATCACTGAACACAATAATTGCACTTTGTTTCCTTTTGTTTTCATGATTTTAGCATTCAGCTTACTTGGCTGCCTAGAAAGTGTGAAATTGTTTCTTGAAGTTGGCAGGACGCTTAAACTTTGTCTCAGTCAGACGGTTATCCTATGTCTTTAGAATTACAATCTGCTGGTCAAATATGGTTCAGCTTAGCCAAGGAGCAGGCCTTGTATTTAACAGCCGAAATTTGGTACAAAAACCTTTGAACTCTTTTGTTTCACAATTTCAGGCATAAATTTCAGCATTGTCCTACTGTCTTCCTATGAGAAACTGTAGCATCGTTCTGCAGGCTCTGTTCTTTTCTTTTCTCGTGCTTGAAGCTTATCCACAGGCTAACTTTGGTTTAGCTTTTTAGGTTGAATTGATATTGCAAGAGAGATAGAAGAAACACACCTATGCTCTCTCTTTTCAACTCATTTAGGGTATGCATGTAAATTAGTTACAAACTGCAGATCATGCAGTCAAAGGAATTAAAATTACATCCTATCACATCTTACTTTCAAATTCATTTGCGCATACAAAGCTCTTGCATTAGTTGTCCAGGGCAAAGGCTAGGCAATTGGAAACAAATTCTTGTTTCCTTCAAGACCACTTTGCAAATCCTGCTTCCTCGCATCATTGAACAAGATGTAGCCGCTATTGAGATACACTTGAGGACCCTTTCCAATATGATCCCATTGAAGGCTGGAATGAATTTTCAGAAATATTCGAGTTGCTCCTTTAGATAACAGTTATACAGTAAAAACCCGCGTATGAGAACCTGCAATTTTGCAAGTCAGCCTGATTAGGTTCTTATGTGTTGAGTATTTAGTGGGAAGTTAGGCTGTTCAGGTTCTTAAATTGGTTCTTATTTTCATTCAGGGCTTTCAGGTATTTCTTTTGTTCAGATTGAGCCTTGGTCCTTTATTTACTGTCAGTTCAGAGGCACCTGGGTTGATTAGGCCTCATTCATAATGGCAATCCATGGAAGAATCAGAAATTTTACAGAATGCAATGAAAAGCTTTCAAGGCATCTTTACAGTTTGTTGTAATTTGCACATATGACAGTATCAGTCCATTAAGGCTCGATGACAAAGCAGCTGGAGTTTTTGTATCTAATTTGGTGATCTCTGCAAATAAGAACCTATTTCTTCTATATTGGGGGTTTAATTTCAGAATTTCAGCCTGTATGTTCTTAATCACTAAGTTCTTATACGCGGGTTTTTACTGTAAACAGCCGAAGAGAATCAGAATGGTTAGATCAGATTAATCCCGTTTCTTTCATTTTGATAAGTTTTATATTTCATTTGGATCACTTTACCGCTCACTTCTTACGATATATGATTTTGCTCTTTCAAGTGAAAGCAGTGACACCAAAGGAAACTGTCAAGGTTTAAAAGAAAAACAAATCTACATTACTTCTTTCAATATGTTATTTTGAACAACAATTCTGTTATTTTGAATAAAAATTCTGTTATTTCTAAATGTATATGACAATATTTATCAGCTGAGCATCATGAACGATACATCATACAACAGAAAGTTTACAAGTAATTTGAAAAGAATCTCGATCGATCGATGTGTTTACATACTTTGTAGATTTTTCGAATTTGCACAGTAGTGGTAGAAGCTCTGGAATGTCTAGTTTAGGAAAGTATAGAAATATCGCTCGATCCAGGTTCATTTGTTCAAAAGCTAAAAGTCTATTGCTTTTACATCAGAAATATTCCTCAGTGCTGAAAATTGAAGATAAGTTGATATGATGAATGTGGCCTAGAATAATACCTTAATATAGTCTACCGGCTGTGTACAAATTGATTCCATAAATTGTTAAGAATTCATAATCACTGTTGCTCATCTTTCTTGAAAACAGTTCATTGCCATTTCGTTCTTCAAAGCCATTCACGTTTTTGCTTTGCAACATCAGTGAAGATCATGTAATCTTTACCAGGGAGACATTTGGGGTTTCCTCCCAACATGATCCCACTGAGGACCTTCCCTTTTGGCCCGTCACAAATCAGTGGTGATCCTGAGTCCCCAATGCAACCTCCTATCTTATGTTCCTTTCCTGTTCCAATTGCTCCTCCGCAGAACACCATCTTGTTGTTCTTTGCAAACTCTTTATGAGTCTTGGTGAAAGGATCTTTACATTTTTCCCAAGGAACAAGAGGGACATCTATTTCCTGCAAGTTTTCAGAAATATCGTAATTCTTATTTACAACATCAGTGTGGCCCTTCAAAGTCTTTTTACTGCCCCAGCCTGAAATTGGAGAGATACAAAATGCCAAGTTAGTCTAGAAAGTGTAACATCTATTCAGAAAAGAACAATGGAATGAGTTTAAGTTGACAGAAAAAGTCAAACTTAGAAAGACAGGTGTGTTTGGCCGGTATTTCCAGACCAACCAATTTCTGAAAATAGTAGGCTTTGTAGAGGTGAAAATTTATCTCCCAATCAAGCACAAAAAGTTTGAATGTAGCAAATCTGGATCCATCTGTGCAAGTGCAACTCGCTGTTAAAAACGAGTTTCGTCCATTAGACCCATTACGTTCTGCCTTCCAAGCCAAGCAAGTTTCTCAATAAATCATGGGTTGTAAGACACCGTAGTTGTGCTTCAATGCTGCTGCTTTGTTCTTTTGTAGAGGTAACATTATTTACTCCTACGGAGGAGCTAGCCCTCCTCCACAGAAAGACATATAATTTCCTCCGCATATTCTGAAACATTACGGCGGCATATTACTACCTGTTGATGAATGAGTCCTAAAGTCAAATCTTTGTATCCAAATCGTGAGACATTCGAAGATGTAAGAAGTAATACATTTGCTTAGGCTGGGGATATCAAGTGATTGTTATCCTGAAACTATATGATAATTCAAGACTTTTCTAAAATGGCACCTACCAGCTGCTTTGCAATTGCTCAATTTATCACCAACATTTGCCATACTTGCAGGTTCGATATATTTAGGGACAGGACGCTTTAAACCAATCAGTGCAATGTCATTATCCCAAGTTCTTGATTTTGATTTCCCGTAGTCTTGGTGAACGATAATCAATTTGACGTCATAGGTCGTGGTGGTCCATTCATCACTGCCACTTGCTGATTTGGTTTTTGTTGCTTCAGAAAAAAAGACAGATCTGTGAGTAAGGCTTCCTCTTTTTTGCACAAAATCCAAAAATGTATACAATTTAACAAAAAACTATTTACAGAAAGCCGCTTAAAATCTGAAGATTACCACCGCTTGAATCCGAAATTAAACAGGACAGACATTGGCATCGTCTTTAGAACATACTGGGTGAGTCCTTTAAAACTTTTGGTGCCTAGTGGACTGTGACATCGCATTTAGCCACTCGATTCTCATGAACGTATATTATAAACCATTCCCCATCAAAATTGGTCATTTGATGCATTTGTTAATATGATTTGTTTGAGATAAGCCAATCAGTGGCTCAGGTGTTATGGTCACGTGATACTCAAACGTCTTTTGTTATGTTCGGTATAACTCAGCCCGGTCATGTAATACAAAGATTACATGACATTTTGTAATACAGCAAAGATTTTGTACCACAAATCATTTGTTTACAAATTTCTTTTTGGTGTACCCGGTAAAAAGTAAGCAAAAAGCAGGAAACCTTACCGATTTTCACTTTTAGCTTTTCTGGTTTATCTTTCAACCCATTGACACGATGAGCAGCTGTCATCAAATTTTTTCTGGTATAGAGTGTAGCAGAACATGTTTTGAAAAAGTAGTCAGGTTCAAACACGAGTTGAGCTAAGAATGCCCAGTTCTCGATGTCAGCATCTTTTCCATTGATCATTCGTTGGTGTCCACCAGTATGTCGTTTAGACCTGAGAAAAGTTGGATAGGCAAGTGGTGACGTGAACATATCTTAGCATGTGTTATCCTCTTGGAGAACGAAGAAGTTATTTCCATAGTGTAAGGTCTACTGGGGTAAGATGGGTAGGGTGGAAAATCTGACTAAATCTTGACAGAATTTTTGTTGGAGGTATTCCTCCTGCTTTCCTTCAACGGTTTGAACTTCGCTCCTTGATCTAGTAAATGTTGAGTCGTCAGTTTCGGGTCACTTGTTTTCCAGCAATCAACACACCCATGGTACCCCCAGCCTACCCATTTTACCCCCAGTAGACCCTGATAAATGAAATTGTCGGGGATTCCATCCTCCCAAGAGGATATTGTGTAGTTACATAGATACATGTCATTTTTCCTGGAGCAGAAAAGTGGGGAAATCTTGGTCGTCATTTGCACTCGTTTTGCAGGTTTTCTAAAGGTAGTGCATGAAGAAATTCTCCTTTAGCCATGAGAAAAAATGACTAATTTAAGCCAGAAAAATTTCTAAACCAAATTGAACACATCGTCGATGAAACAAGATTAGCCATTAAATTGATATTCAGGGAGAAGTATTTTTTCAAATGCCAGGCATTTTTTTCTTACCCTGTATACATATAGAAGCACTATTAACAGCACAGGAAGAAAGGGATTGTTAACCTTGAACAACCTTATGATCTAGCACAAATTACGCGATTTTCCTTACAAACTATAATGGCTAAACGATTACAATGTGATTTCGATTGCGTGTAATTTTCCGTACTGTCACCTGTTTGCTAACATGAAAAATGATCGTTTGAGGCTGTGAAATTTTGGAAGAATGATAACATAAGCTCTCACAATGATGGGTTTTCGTCTCTGTAGCTAAATTTCCCGGCATCCGACATAGACGAATTCGTCAAACTGGTCGTAATTATGAATTTGTCAGTAAAGTGATTGCAGTGTTAGCTGCAACATATTTCAAAAGAATCAGCAAGCTGCGATATCTCTCTTTCTTTCTTTTCTTCTTTCTGTCTGTCTGTTTGTGGAAACCTCGTGATCCTGCAATTCGCTTTCCTCTAAACAACCTATATCATTATCACACTTAATCGTCAGAGGCGGTGTCATCGAAGCCTTCTTAATTGTCTCTTAATCCATGGAATGAATGCATGTTTGTCTGACTTCGTTTTGGTCTTCAGACAATGAGCAGGGAGACAAACATTTTAATATCAACAGAATGAGAAAGGCCTATCACTTTCATTCCATTCCACATAATGGCACAGTTTGTTCCCATTTCCCAAAAACGCTGCACTCATGAACAAATGTTATTACCAGTATATAATTCAATTAATATGCCCAACTTGGATATCATTGGAAAAAGGATATGTTGTGCTTATAGATAGCACAGTAGTGTCCTGCCTATCAGAAACAACTTTCAATTTCTGGTCTGATGTGAAGGTGAAGTTGCGGTTTCTAGCGCCAACCGCCAGCGCTGGGATCGCAGAAGTAGCTGAGCGCTAATCGAGTCTGCGACCCCTTGTCATGACGCTCAAGTGCTGGGTCCCTATCGCGTCCCGAATCCACTCTGCCTGACTGTTCTGGCTACAAAGTCAGAGGATTACACCACTGCTCCACAACACCTTCAACACCTTTGTTTCTTATGATATGAGATCAACTTCAAATTAGGGTAAAGTTTTTGACCAGAAAGATCATGTGAAGAAGCTGTTCACGTCATAGAAAGTATTTAGATATGAAACGACCTGTACGCTTGTAAACGCAATGATTATCTTTGGTACCATTTTGTCATACATTGAAATATTATTTTAAAATCAGGTTCTGTGTTTCTTAAATTTGTGTTTCATATATGCGGGACACTACGGTATGTGTCAATTTGATTCAAATGTAGTCATTTTCTAAGGAATCTTGAATAAAGTTGTGGTGCATTCTTTCTGAAATATCCTAAAGATGTACTTACTGTGTCAACAAAAAATTAGCGAAAAATACTATCGCCAAAATTGATATGTTCACCAATGAATCCATCTTTCATGTGCAATCTGAAATCGAAAAACTTATATATCAAAGTAAATCAACGGGGTTAAAAGCAAACTTAGCTAGGGGGACTGGGTAATCTAAATATAACCTATTGTATTTGCTGTTTTCGATCAATGAAACAAAAGGAAGATAAGTGGCGCCTGCCGTTCTTTTCTGCTATGTTTAGATTATGTCGCTATGTCTTCGTTCATTTACTTTAAGCTCAAACTACCATCAGAGGAAAACAGTAAAAATAAATGATAGAGCACAACTTCTGTTCTTTGTAATATCTATCAAATTTGACATCTTTATTGGTGTATCAATCTAAATAGGTATTTTACCGGCTGATAAAAATATACAAATGCAGATGAATGAGAATATGTCTCCTGGTGTCAGTTTGCAGTTTCGTCCGTGATTTCAAGTGCGGAGGGTGGGGGACTTTCAGTTCCCTGAAAAGGCTTTGTTAGACCTGTGTAGCTATGCGACAAAAGGGTCTGGATCGATCAATATTTTAGACACTTTCATACTAAAGGTTCGACTGAGTGGCATTCCTTTCGTCTGAGTGACGTCCAACTAAATCCAACATCTCAAATAAAATTCCATGATAGGGAAAAAAATAAGCTTCAATGCATGAATACAAAGCCTTGTATTGATAAAAAACTAAAAGATCTTCAAACCCTGCTCCTTTTTTTCCTGACTTTCTTTTTTTCTTCTCCTTTTCTGTGTATTCTTGTGTGTCCGCTGCTCTCCCCCAAAGTTCTATTAATAAATGATAGGTACATATTTGCAATGAATTGATGCCCTTAATAGTATCTAGGTATCAAAGTCAAGCATGACTGACTTTCATCAAAAGGTTGCATGGTGAATGTACCCCCGTCTAAGTGGCTAGATCACCTCCGCAGTGGTCCTGGCTATGTAGTAGTATACAGAGTATCAGACTTTCGGTACCGGATGAGTTAAGCATGGTTTTTAATAAATCGAAAGTCATCAGCGGTCATCATCGCCGATGAATTATGATCTGTGAAACCAAAGTGTTAGGAGCATCGATGATCATTAGCGACCATCACCGATTGCCTTTCAGAATGAAAAAGATTTGTTCTCTACAGCCAACGGTGATCATCACCGATGCTGAAAATCAACATCTTCTTATGAAAATAGAATATCGGCGATCGTCGGCGACATGAATTAGAATTTAGATGAAGACCAGGCTTTAGGCCTATCTTGAAGATTGCTTGAAAGGGCTTTCTCAAGGAAATCCCTCATAATTCAAGAACAATGGAGTGACTCATTTCTGTCAGGAAGGGGACTAGGTAAATTTTGACATCAACTTGATAATGTCCATCATGAATTAGATGATATCAACACATTTAAACACAAGATCAAAGAAGATTTTTCAAAAATACACAAAGTATGGAAGATTATTCATATGTGTGCTACTGACACCTCATATCCTCTCTTACACTCATGATTCGGCCCTACTAACCTGTATTTCATCAAGAAGCATCTTGAAATTCTGTATTTTTATTCGTTTTATAATGCATTTTGTCCTTTCTTTTCTAACAATGTTACATTTTCATTTGAGCAGCCAACCATGAGGGGATCACTATGGACATAAGGTCAATTTGGCCCTGTTAATGCTATCCCTGCCACTGCAGTTAGAAGTGTTTTACCGGCATTTGATTAACATTTATTAAGATTGAATCTACTGATGTGTCTACCGTGATATTGTACCTGCTTTTGCTTTTTAGAATGTTGTAGATTTTGTTTTAGTTGTAAATGAATACATGCTTATGTTTTTCTAGAGCAGTGGCCTTGTGTTATTGAAGGTGAAGGTGAAGTTGAAGTTGCTGTCTTCAGCGCCAAGCGCTGGGATCACAGAAATAGCTAAGCGCTAATCGAGTCTGCGACCCCTTGTCATGACGCTCAAGAGGTGCTTGTGGGATTTGAACCCCGTCCGCCTGACTGTTCCGGCTGCAAAGTCAGTGGAGTACAACACGGCGCCAACACCTTCAAAGTTTGGACATATTGCAGTTTCAGACGGGGGTTTATTCCATCATATCGCTTCCACCATAAACCTACTGATTATTCGGAGTAAGTATGAAGTTAAACTAATACCAGTTTGTTTTTGAATTTGGTATTCTTTTTGTGCAACGACTGGTTTACAGAATTGTTGCTTTAGCAATAACAAAGAAGGTACCTGTAAACATGAAACGCAGTCATGGGAAACTTAGCAAAGATAATTGTTTATTGTTTTTAGACCAAGAGCAGCAAAGGTGAATTTCACGGGCGTAGGGTGAGATGAATTTAGGGTGGCTGCCCGATAAGATTCATTGTTACAGAAACTTTTGCCCGACTTAAGGCTGATTTTGTTCCCGATTTTGGCCGATTTTAGCAGATTTTTCCATCGTTTGAAGGAATACATTTCACAGCTTCAATGCATCCGATCATAATGTATTGCTTTCTCTGTTTATTTTGCGTTGACTGCATGTACTCAAACGAAGCCAAATCTCCCGTGTATTACGAAAGCCTCAATCTTTTGTTCTACAAAGTTCGCCTTTGTTGAAAAATGCTAATGTTCCGAGTATAATTCGTACTTTCACTAGATTTTATAACTTTTAATGGTGGAGGAGGGATATCTTCAAATCAAACGATCAGTTTTGCAAGAGACACCACACATAAAACTGTACATATATATTGCAGAGCAAAAATTAGCCAATAGAAAAGTAAAAAATATATTTTGATCATTGTCTACTAGATGTGTCCATAATAATGATAAATCGAGATTCCATGAATTGTGAAGAATTCACAGTCACTTTTGCTCATCTTTCTTTTCATAGAATCTATTGCCATTGCCACATCATTCTTCAAAGCCAAAGACGTTTATGTTTTGCAACATCAATGAAGACCATATAATCTTTGCAAGGGATGCATTTTGGGTTCCCTCCCAACATGACCCCATTGAAGACCTTCCCTTTTTGACCGTCACAAATCATAGGTGATCCTGAGTCCCCAATGCAACCGCCTGTCTTATGTTCCTTTCCGATTCCAATTGATCCTCCGCAGAATATCATCTTGCTGTTCTTTGCAAACTCTTCATGTTCCTTGATGTAATGAGCTCTACATTTTTCCCAAGGAACAAGATGAACGTCGATTTCTTGCAAGGTTTCGGAAATTTTGTAGTTCTTATTTTCAACATCAGCGGCGCCATTTATAGTGTTTTTGCTGCCCCATCCTAAAATTTGAGAGAGAGATACAAAATATAATGTCAGT
Source organism: Aurelia sp. 4 Dawson et al 2005 (assembly GCA_964019985.1). Lineage (NCBI taxonomy): Eukaryota > Metazoa > Cnidaria > Scyphozoa > Semaeostomeae > Ulmaridae > Aurelia > Aurelia sp. 4 Dawson et al 2005. The sequence continues at coordinate 20,084,135 of OZ026504.1, forward strand.
AAAAGAGGACTCTGTGAGTATAAAAATTTTACAATGGGAGTAAAAATTATTGCTACCGGCTGAGTGGGAGAAATTTAACCACTGTTTTGAGAAATGTATAAGAAAAGGTATGCAGCAAATTTGTTTAACTTGCTACAAGTATCAGTTCTAATATCAGGGGGCAGTGGTTATCGAGGACTTCCATAGTGTAGCGGTAATGCCATACGCCTGGCACGTGCAAGATAACAATCTGTTAACATCATCTCTTAATTCTTCGATTCTTTGCCACAAAACTATTTTGTTTCTTTTTGTCGTGAGAACTGTTCTTTTAATGACACCTAGGGACTATTATGGGAGTAAGGTCGCACTGACCTTATAATGCTATCCCTGCCGTTTTAAACTGAGTGTTTTAATGAGATTTCTAGCTTTTGCCCATAAATTGTTTCATACTTGTAAATATTGTAATGAATTATTTTCTTTCCTTGGATTAAGTGATTATTTAAACTTTAGGTTAATGGCAAAATTTTATATTCATACATACATGAGGAACGGAGATGACGGCATATTCATTCTAGGTCCTACCTGGCGCTCTTGTTTCATTTCTCTTCGTCTTTCTCTCTTTCATATCTTTCGTAATTCTTTCATCCTACTGAAGCTTAAACTTGGTTTGCGAGATTTTTCGCATAGTTCTAGATGATAGTTTGCCCTCTGGTTTCAGGGGAACTTTTTCGGCTTGGTTTGCTTGTTTTGGGTTATTGATTGCGAGAATCTCCTCGGTCTGGATTTGCCAATTTTTTTGGATTGCATTGTTAGTCAAATCGAGCTGATGCTATTGTCTTACGAAATGCATCCTTGTTACACTTACCCACTCTCCTTCGCAGAGGCAATATGAAAATGGGAAGACAGATTAGGTGAGAAAGGGAAGTGATACTTACCAGCTGATTTGCAATTGCTAAGTAGGTCACCATCAGTTGCCATATTTGGAAATTTGATATATTTAGGGACAGGGCGCTTCAAACCAATCTTTGCAATGTCATTATCCATAGTCTGTGTTTTTCCGTATTTCGGATGTACCTGAATCGTTTCAACTTTATATACAGTTGTGCTCCATTTTTTATTACCACTTGCTGATTCGGTCATCGTTGCTAAAGATCAACAAAGACATCTGTAAATGATTATTATTAGCATTCTATGTTACAGTAGGAAGTTAAGTTCTCGCTTCACTCGCGCTTCAATATTCCTAGCTCCTGCGAGCTTTCCAACAATATCTCATAATTTATTACATTACATTGTATTATACGTTTCATTTTCTTGTAAGAATCAATTTTTCCTGTATTACATGTTCTCTTTAATTGGAAGTAGTTGGTGTAAATTAGTTCCCATTTTTACGATTAAGAAATTTATCATTATGATTATTGTTGTTCTTACATATTTATATTATCAAAGCTACCCTGGGTACCAGAGCCAAAAGATAGAATGATAAAAACAAAGGAAAGGAAGTCCTTTTCCTTTGTTCCTTCTCTCTTTTTCTCTTACCAATTTTCCTTTCATGTAGATTTTGAGGCTCTGATACCCAGTGGTAGATCAAAGCATCCTCTAGACCATTTCCTTCTACACAGGGTGTCACAAAGGATTGTGCCCCTTATAAGTTACATGGCTGCATAGGCCAGACGTCAGCTTAGAGCTTGAGACTATGTTTCAGTCAGTCTGAGAATTGGTTGCTGATTTATTGGAGAGAAAAGACAAAACAGCCGATTGCTTCAAAAACGGCACTTCTATTGCTCTCCTGAAATTTCAGAATCAATTGAATTTCAAAGAAGGGGTTCTGGTGTTTCGGTTAGGACATTTTATATTCTTAAAAGGGTCGAAATCGTTGTTTTATCTGTAAGGCAACGTTAAATTTGTGGTAATAATTACTAATCACACAATTACTAAAGTTTGTGACCCCATGAAAATAAATTTACAGAACATTTCTCTTAACCGTAACAGGAACTTTAGGTGCATCCGGAAACGAGTAAATAAAAGTCGACACATCTTACGGATTTTCACTTTTAGCTTCTCTGGGGTATCTTTCAACCCATCAACACAATGAGCTGCTGTGATCAAAGTTTTGCTGGCAGTGATTGTTGCAGAACATGTTTTGTAAAAGTAATCAGGTTCAAACACGAGTTGAGCTAAGAATGTCCAGTTCTCGATGTCAGCATCTTTTCCATTGATCATTCGTTGGTGACCACCATTATGTTTTTTAGACCTGAGAAATAGAATAATGTAGCAGTATTTGTAGTCTGGAACGTAGGCTGCATTGTGCTAGTAATTCAACGGATGTTTTCAACAGAGCACAATTTCAAAAACACATTCAGTTGCAAATCTCCCGATAGCTTTCCTACAATTTTTCAAAGCAATAAACATTACTGAAAATTTTTCCGACAAAGGCCTTTTAAGTCGCTCTGGGGGGGGGCTACCCTCTGACCCCCTCTTTCTCTGCTTCTGCAAGTGTTATTATTTTCTGAGGAATCTTCGATAAAGTTGTGTTGCATTTTTTCTGAAACACCCTAGAAGATATACTTACTGTGTCAACAAAAAATTAGCGAATAACACTGTGACCAAAACTGATATGTTCCTCAATAAACCCATGTTTCATATGCAATCTGAAATCGAAAGAGATATTACCCTATATATTAAGCTCAAGCCACCATCAGAATAAAACAAAAAAAGGAAATTGTAAAACAAAACTTGTGTTCTATGCAAAATCTTTTAGATACGATATCTTCGCTAGTGTATTAATTTATATAGTTATTCTACTTTAAGATAGAAAATGGCTTTTGGTGTAAGTTTGCTTTCCCCTCTATGGTTTACGGCACCACTGTTTAATAAGAGGACGGGAGATTAAAGTCTCTGAAAGGCGTTAATATTCCATCATGCGTTGCTTGAAATGGGGTCCGCCATCATTCGATCGAGATTCTTTTGTAGAAAAGCTAAATGGTCTATTTCAAACTCATATGGGTTCTGCAAATCCAATATTTGAAATAAAATTGCATAGCGAGGAAAAGCAAACTTCAATCAATAAAACAAAACTTTGGATTGATAGAAAAATGGAAAATCTTCAAACCTCGTTTCTTTGTTTTCCTAACTTTCCTTTTTCTTGGCCTTTTTTTCTTTGTATCCTTGCATCAACAGGTTCTCTCAATCAAATTTCTATTTATTGATAATACATGCATTTTTGTATGCATATGCATTGATGCCTTTATAGAATCTGGGTGTTAAAGTCAAATATGACTTGCATTCATCATCGGATTATATGAAGGATATACCCCCGTCTAGGTCTTCGCAGTGGTCCTGGTCATGTGTTGTTATATGAGGTATCAAAGTTTCAGTCTCGGGTGAGTCGAGAAAGAAGAATCCCCGTTTAAGAGGCCACTGATCCTAGGAAATCATGGTAACGATATTGTCTTGTACATCATTCGATAGTGGACATGTCTAAAATGATCTCAAAATTTATCTGACTGGAAGTGGCTACTGCGTTCCGAAATTATTTGGAATTTTCTCAAGCAAAGCTCCTGAAGATTACTCTACTCTCCTCGAAAACGTCCTCTCCGGAAACTCATTTATTGCTCCGGAGCCAATCGGTCTGTCGAAGTTCTGTAAAAAGTATGATTTAAGATTTACTCTTGGCAATCGAAAGATATATCAAACAAAGTTGTTTGTTTTTGCTGCTTGGAAGAGAGCCGATTTCTAAATATTTTGCAGGTTTCAGAAGAACTTCATTATCACTCTGCTAATCTAAACATTTTAGTCAAACGGTTTTTACCATTTAACACTATACATTGACGGAGACCTGCCAAATTTGAAGGCAAAAGCTTCGCTGGATTTTCTGTAATAAAGTTCCAGAAGTTGATAGTTTTCATCGCCACAAAGGCTGGTCAGTCGATTATCGACAAAGAATAGGTGAAGTGCTTGCAAGTATCTGTGAAGTAGGGCAGCAGGGCAGCATTCTCTCGAGATTGACAGACGGGGGTTACATTCATGAAATTGTTTCCATCGTAAACCTATTGACAACTTAAGATAAGTGTTAAATGGAACTTGTATTTGAATGTAGCATTCTTTTTGTGCAACGACCTGCTTACAGAGGTGTTAATGTAGCAGTAACAGTAACAAGGTAGGTACCCATAGAACGCAAGAGAAACCTTGCAAAACAATTGTTTATTGTTTTTAGACAAAAGCCTAAATTTTCTAGCCTTTTCTGTATTTTCAAGGTTTACAACTTTGAATTGCAGAAGGTGCCTTAAAGCCCATTGACTTCTTTGCAAGGTACGCCATAGATGAAGAGTAGCAAGTGGAACATGACATTTCGTTCTGAAAGCGTCTCAGTAATTTCTGATTAATGATTTCAATGGCCGAAGATCCAACCAGAAATCAGACGTTAAGCAAGTTGCTACGAAGATGAAATCCCCTGTCGAATGCAAGTCATGGACCATAATGTAACATGGAATTCTTGTTTCCATAGAAACCACTAATCACAGCAATGTTTCTGATTTTCGGGTCTAAAAGATGAGTGATCTTTGATCTTACCAAGCAAAATTTTCTCATCTATGTAGCCTATGACTGATGGGATTTTGATTCTCAATTTTGGCCACGTAATCCACACTTCACAGCCAGCCAAACACAACACGTATACTTTTTAACTCCCCATTGTGTTCATTGTCATTCGTTACCGCTCACTCTTTATCATATATGGTTACGACCAGAGATACAAGAGACTATGCTTAAGATGTTTGTTTTCATTTAGATATTCCAATAATCATTTGCAAAGAATCATATAAAATCAAGAAGTGATGGTACAACTTCATAAAATCATGTTTACAATTTGCATCGTAGATATTCCCCAAGAATTAACTCACCGAATATAATGAAATCAGATGATGGAATAAATAGTTAGCTGTGAAGATGACGGCTACTTCCTCCCATAAACTATGGTTCATAGGGAAGCAAGGCGCAATCTTGCTCTCAAAGTAGTCTTTTTACTCATCCATTTAGCCAGAGCTTGCTGGCTATTTGTGATTATGCTATTAAACGATCTAATTTGTAGATTATTCAAAATCACTTAGTTCAACCTAACATGTGTTTTCCAGAAAAAAGCTCTTAACCAGAAACCAAACTCTCAAGCCATCAAGAAACTAAGGAGCCTTAGACCTGTAGTGCATTTCTTCAAGCTGAACACATATTTCTATGTGTATTTTTGAGTGATGTTCAGACGGGGGTAGTATTTCATAGAATTGGCTGTGAGATTTTTTCGAAGGCATAGAAGAGTGCTCCGATATAAACAATGAGGATCTCACGGAATTGTGAAGAAACTGTCAGGAAACCTTGGGTAATTCAAGGTAGAGAATTACTGGAAGTTTTTAGTACTGAATCAAAATCTTCGTTTCCTTTAACAGAAAATACGCGTATTCTTGGGAAGAAGTAATTTTCTTTCTGAATGAAATGATTAAATAAATCTCTATCTTATAGTCTGAGTGATCCATTGTTTGTGTTTCGCAACATCCGTGAAGACCATGTGATTTTGCCCAGGGAGACAATGGGGGTTGCCCCCTAACATGATGCCGCTGATGACATTTCCTCTAGGGCTGTCACAAATCAAGGGCGAACCAGAGTCCCCAATGCATCCCCCTTGTTTGTGCCTCTTCTTTGTTCCAATTGCCCCAGCACAAAATACTTTGTCGTTCTTCTTTGCAAATTCTTCATGTGTTATTGAATATGTATCTTTGCATTGACTCCAAGGAAGAAGAGGAACTTTGATCTCGTGTAAGGTTTCGGAGATGTCGTAGTTTTTGTTAACAACATCGAGTGCGCCATTTTTCAAAATTTTGGTGCTTCCCCAGCCTGAAATAGAAATAAAGTTGCTCAGACTTGGCTCGTCATTGATCATTGATGCCTTAAATGTTGTAATGAATCTAAATCTTGTTGGTTTCCGCTAAAAACTTACAATACCTGTTTCTAAATGGCTCCACTTACAAGCTGCCTTACACTGCTACTAGGACAAGACCATGGGCTGCAAAAATTATGTCTATCCCATAACACTATGAGTAAACCAACCAAATCTAAATCCTCAATGGTTCCAAAACTGTTGAATTTCAGAAAATCTTCGGATGGCATAGAACTTGAAGATAGGGTTGCCTAACAGAATCATTTCCTAAACGTTTTGCCTGACATTGGCGTATTCCTGCAAGTAGGATTTTGAGTTTAATAGGACTGCTCTGCAAGTAATCGCCCCAGTAATCTTTCAGTTATCGATAGAATCAGGAGGCACACTGGGGCAATCTTCACCCCCTTGACGAAAAGTGTACCTTAATCACAACATTAACTTACTTTTTAAAGGGGCTGAGTGAGGCTAGGTCACGTAAAGTAAACAAATTTCTTTGGAAACAATGATTTTGTAATTCCTTTGACATGCCATATCACACAGATTCTCACTTTTTTTTCTCAAAATGAAGGTGTTATTTTGAAAATGGACTCATAAATTTTGGAAAGAAATGAACGGGACACCCATGTGTTGTAGGATTGCAGAGACACTGGTGGATTTTTAGTAGTAACTTTACTGTGGATTCACCCCATCCACCAAAATTTGTCCAAACTCAATGGACACATGCGGGCAACAATATAGATTATAGACAGAGCAGGTTTGTTTACAGTTACGTGAGCCAGCCCCTTTGAATTTGTATGGGAAAATGTGCAAGGAAGAATATGCAGTGCAGGTGTAATATGTGTCTCTGCATGGCATGCATCTCTGCATGAGCTGTAAAGTTCAGGCTAGCTTGGTCCTTCTCGTAGGAAGTGCTTCTTACCTGCTGATTTGCATTTGCGAAGTATGACATCCACATCTGGAATAGATGCTTCTTTGATATAATCAGGAACAGGCTGAGTTAGTTCGATAAGGGCGATGTCATTGTTCCATGAAAAATATGTTATCTGGTTATGTTCTGGATGTAAGACGATCTGCTTCACTGCGTAGTTGTTCATCTTCCATTCCTCTCCTGTCTTTTTACTTCGTGGGCTGATTTTCTGCGCTGTAAAGGGATAGGAATGATTTCAAATCACTCAACAAGGCGGTTAGCTATTTTACAAAATAGGTTATATTTGGTGATATTTCTATGCATTTTTATTCCAAATCTACCATGATGCGTTGTGCCCGTTCGAAAATTCGTCAGATTTCTACAGATTGTCCAAAATTTTACTCGTTCTAGATCTTTATACAAAATTGCAAAAAGTTCCATCAGCATTGTCACAACAAAATACCTAAGAGAATGGAGGGTTTCAATTCATTTTCTGTCTGGCTAGACTCCTGTTCGTGCTATTTCGATGGATTTTTTCCGGGATTTTCATGAAGTTATGTTGCATTAGGAGTCAAAAGTAGAAATAACACTTACTTTGGAAAGAAACAAGCTGGAAACTTCCTTGCTGATTCCAAAAGAGAAAATGAATCAGCAAATGCTTTCAGCTATGACAAAATTTCGAATGCTTTGCATAGATGAATTAGTTATATTTTGTTTTTAGGCCAACAAGCTATTTTGACCAGGGAACAAAAAGTATGGCTCGAAGGTTTGTAAAAAATTCAAATTTTTATCCTCTTGACAAAAAGAAATTTTTCACACAAACACGAATGTGAACATGAAAACGAACACAATCATGAAAACGTGAATACGACAAGACTGACATGAATACGAGAGCAAACAATAACAAAAACATGAACATCAACACGGACGAAAGCACGAGCACGAACATCAACACGGACGAAAACACGAGCACGAACATCAACACGGACGAAAGCACGAACACAAATACGATCACGGGAATTTACATGAGCACAAACGCAACACAGGCTCGGACTTGGACACAAACATTAACAAGGACACGAAAACACAAACATGATCATGAACACGAACATGAATGCAAGCACGAGCACGAACATGAACACAAATGAGGTAAGCAAATTGATGAGGAACTCTTACCAATTTTGACTTGTAAATATTCAGTTTTGTCTGTTAAGTCATCAACACAATGTGCAGCAGTGACCAACCAATCTTTATCGATTATAGTTGCGGAACAAATTTTCCATCTTGCATTTGGATGAAGAAATTTGAGTTGAGCCAAGAATGTCCACTTTTTCATATCCACTTCTTTCCCACCAATCATACGTCGATACCTTTCTATTCTTGGTCTTGATCTGGTAATAGAATTCATTGCAAGTTGTATTATTTACGAGGCAATAATGCCGTTAACTCCCCTCTCTATTAAGTCCCCTTTCAGATAGGCTCCTCCTTTTTGATCCAAACTTTTAACCAATCTCCCTCTCCATTCAGTCCCTCCCCCCCGATTAGATCAAATGCCAAGGATTCTCTTTTTATTTGCGTAAGCAAGTTTGCTTGTTAATTTTGATATGGTTCAAGAGCGAAACTGTTTTGAATTTGTGTATTTGACTCGTGGTGCAACCTAGATAGAATAAGGAGAGCGAGGGGGTAGTACCAAGAATTGAGAAGTCAGAGCTAGGACCCATAACCAGGGCAGCAGTTTGAAATATGACCACATAAACAGGGCAAAATTTTGAAAAAGTCCCCATAACCAGAGCAAAATTTCGTAATATGACTCCAAAAGCAGGGCAAGATTTTCCACAAGTATCGTGAACAGACTATGCTTCGTATCATTGTGTGCCTAAAGTCCTTGTTTCGACGGTTTTCGTCATGATAGTTAATATGGCTATAGATTGAAAACATTTACCCATGATTAAGGCAAATCTCTGTAAAGCAGACCTATAACCAGGGCTAAATTCACAAACCATGACCCACAACCCGAGCAAAATATCGCGAATTGATCCATAACCCGGGTAGGTACGTGTATACCAAGCCCCCTATAAGCTTTACCCCTCTTAGGAAGGTGAATCACCAACGCTTTATAATTCAAGGCAAAATTGATAACGACGTGTGGTCACATGGGGAGGGAGGAGGAGAATCAGGACATTTCTTCGATAAGTTTACCTTCTTGGTGTCCTAAATCCCACTTCGGATGCTATGTAGAAGTATAAAGAGGACTTACCGTATTAAAATAAACAGAGTGAAAAATGTCATTGCCAGAAATAACACTTTGCCCATGTTGTTAGTCCAAGCTACAATGTGAAGTAGAAACAATTTTGAAGCAAAAAGAACTTTCAGAGTGAATGCTGGACTTTCAAAAGGTTTATTAAAACGTTTTCATGAAATGTTTCTCACCTTTGATCGCACTTTAAACTAATAAATAAACAAACCATATGATTTGTATCATTGCTTAGCCGTCTCTGTCCTTTACATGGTCCATCTGTACATCTGCGTTAAAACCTTTCTAATACTTGTGAGCTGTCTTTCCCTTCCCCCTTTTAACACTTATAATCTACACAAAAATCTCATGTAAGCTACTCACAACCAAACTTTTCTTGTTATATACGTGCTTCGTTACCTTTTAGCTCTAGCTATATCTGCATTGAAACTCTTGTGATATTTTTGAGCCATCTCTCTTTCGTTATGACACTTTTAAACCACATTAAAATCTTATGAAAACCGCTCATAAACAAACCTCCGTAGTTCTATCTGCTCAGCTGTTTACTCTAACAACATCTGCATTAAAACCCTTGTCATATTTGTGAGCTATCTTCCCTCTATTAACATTTCTAAGATATTTGTGAGCTATGTTCCTCCTGTTATAGCACTTCGAAGCTACATTAAAGTCTTATCTAAACTACTCACAACCAAACCTTTCTGGTTGTATCGTTGCTCAGCTGTTGGCCGTAAGGACACCTCCATTAAAACCCTTGTAATATTTTTAACGATCTCTCTTTTTTCATGATACTGTAAACTACATCAAAATCTCATCCAGACTACTTACAGACAGACAGTACTGGTTTCATTCTTGCGTTGCTGCCTATTGGCTCGAAATGAATCTGGATGAAAACCCTTGTAATATTTGTGAAATACATCCATTGTATAATCACCACCTAAGACTTATTAACATCTTACCTAAGCAAGTCACCCATCGATCAGATTGTTCAGAAAAGCTTGGAAATGCTCCCACGCAAAACTTTAATGATCCTGCGCAATTCGCATGTTCATCTCAGGAATAATTATAATTTGGAATTTAGCAACTTTTGCAAGCAGAAACTTTGCTTTGCTTCACGGATCCTCAACGATTAATGCTTTGATGAACTGCTCACCCATCATACGGCGACCAATAGAATTCACAAACAACTCAATGTCCTCTCCTTTTATCAACTCAAATATTGAATTCATGCAAACAGATTTAGGCTCTTATCATCGATCATACGTCATGTTACACGAAATTTGCTGTTCTTGAATTAACTAATATCAATATCTGCAAATATTAGTAAATTGATTTAATATAGGTTTAATGTTCTTAAAAGACAGGTTTTTCACTTAAAAGATCATTTTGAATATCAAAGTTGCACCCCGAGTAATTTTGCTGCCACCTTTAAACTAAGAAAACAAATGTTTTTTATTGATTTTGTACTCTTTAGGAGTCATTAAACCAATAAATTTTATGATATTTACTGATTGACCAATTACTTTTAAGTAACAGGTCTTGTGTTGGATCTTTCCAGCTTTATAATGTGAAGGACTCCTTTAACTATTCAGTAAAACTGACTTGAACGAGCTCGATTTTACCATCATTCGAAAATTCGTCGAAACTTCAAGACATTAAAAAGTTCAAAAGATTTGTATGTTGTTTGCATGAATTTGAAATTCTTGAAGAAACTTTGCAGACCATCTTTGTAAATCCTTCTTGTAAAATTTCAAATAGATACCAAAGTTAAGAAACTTGAAATATGAAACATCTATTCTACAGGGCTTATGAATTTTCATGATACAAAAATATGGAGTTTCGAAAATGAGAATTGGCAGTTCTTGACAGATGACGTAAGATATGTACTTACTTTTTATTGCTGCTGCTGCTGCTGCTGCTGCTGCTGACGTAATATGCAAATTCTTTCGTAGTTTGCAAAAACTGAATTTGAAAGAAGTTGAAATTTTTGGAAAAAACCTTTCTTCTAGATATTTTACAAAAAGCTTGGATCTGGCAATGAATGAGAAGCTCGAAGTGATGTTAGAGCGTCTGTCATTACTGAGAACATTCGAAAAATCCACTAATTGTTTAAAAAATCTCGTTTGATTCAGATTCCTTGGTAGAAAATCCGAGAATTGATATGATCCATCTTCAACTGACTTACCTAACCGAAGATATCAGCAATCATAAAGTTTCTCTCAAGTCGAGGAGTGCTCACTGTTGTCAGTAATCCAGACATCTAAATATCTCTGAGCCTTGTGCGTGCCTAAATATACCAGACATCTTTGAGCCTTGTGCATGTTTTAGGATCGTTAGAAAATTCATTCATTCCGTTAAGAGCTGCAGAGATATACCAATATCAGAGAAAGCAAATATTCCTGTTGTTACACTTAGAAAGGGAGTGATCTTGCTGAGAACACACTTTTTTATAGCAATGTAAACACACAAAATCAGGAAATAAATAGTTTTTGTTATTGTTAATCTAACAAAATTGTTTATTTTTTAGAGAATACTCTTTTTGTAGGGATCAAAGCACTTGAGTATTTTAGCTAAGACATCTGTAAACGTTGAAGCGAAGTCACAGGCTCAAAAAAGAACACGAATTTGCAACTATGTAACTGTTTGTATGGTTATAAAAGTAGAGGAACAAACTTTAAAGATTTTGTTTGAGGAGGAGACCTTCCCTGAACCTCATCAAAACATTGAGACAGTAAATTGTTTCACAGGAAGAACTGACCAGTAACGAACTGTTTTTTTATCAAGCACATTTTGTAGACAGTATGGAAAGGAACCATACATAAGTCTGTCTCATATAGATGTCACGTGAGTTTTGCGACAATGCAAAATTGGTTACGAAAAGCTCTTGAAATTTGTGGCCTCTGAAATAAGATTTTTATCTCTTCTTTTCATGTCTTTTGGCTTATTTTATAATATCACGTATTTTGTATGAGAAACTCAGGACTCTCAGATAACTAAGAAAGTCATGAATACAGAGTTTCATTGGGTACTGGGGTCATGGATTCGGGAAGGGTATCAATGTTCGCGATTTGGTATAAAGAACAAATAAATGGGTAATTTTTGAAAAAAATTGTTGTAAAATCTCAAGCCCGTCCTTCTCCACGGGAGAGATGCAGACATGGAGTCTTTGCCTAGACGTCCTGGTCCATGTTCCTTTTTCCAAGGCATGCTACGAAGAAATTTTGATGACTTGTGTGAAGGAGCCTTATGTGGTTGTTGCTGTACATTTTGCACAGGCCTCTTGAAATCAAAATACAAGATGGAGCAGACAAGCAAAGGAAGGAAGTTTGGCTGAATTTTGGCGCGTCAGCGAAAAGGAGAAAAGTTTGCCAAGCAAGACAGGATGGAGATTGTTCATCCTATTTGTTGCACCCAGAAAATTGCCGTCTACGAAACAAAAACGGTATGTTTGGATGGAGTCGAGTGGTACTCTGTTGTATGTAGTAAGAAGGCCTTATTATAAATGTTCATTGAATTTCCCTATATTGAGGGAGGCTTACTTTTATTGATAACACAGGCCAGTGCTCCCCTTGCTGCTTCAAAAAACGGAAACAGCTTTTGCAATCTTTTGCAATCAGGGGTGCTATCAAATAAAGTGAGGATTGCACCCCAGATTGGATGGAAAGTTTGCAGAATGCGCGGGGGATCTCCCCTACGTCCAAATTTCTCGCGTGGCTGTATTTCTGTCACTAAACAAAAGTTCTATGGTTTCCTTTTGTTTTTTACGAAAATTTTGCGGCACCCCGCGGCTGAAATTTAAAGTGCATGGCAGAGAAATCGGCTGCGCAAGGCAAACTATCAAGTCTGGATTGCATTGCACCCACTTTGCATTTGTAGTGTATGGGGGAATATCTTCCATGTGCCAACACTTTGTCTGCTTACAGCTGCACCCTTGCCATGACTCTGTAAAAGCCCCACTTGCAGCAGTTTGTGTATACAATTTACAAAAAACCCCAACCTTCCAATGCGCCAGAATTTTTTTAGAATCAGCTTTCCCATGCCAAAATGAAAGAATGCAAACTGGGATTGCACCAGTGCTATCATTACTTTTTGGAAGACTTTGTCAATAATGGTATGAATTCATTGAATGAAGTAGGACCTATTGAATAGGTATGCAGACCTGGTTCTCACATGTGAGAACAAAGGATTTATTGTAATGTTTGTCACACTGCCATTTCTCACAATTTAAACTGTGCTTGCAGGCTTGCACCTTTCCATATTATATTCACTTACTACTATATGCTGGCCAAGTTGTGCATGTTTTCCAACATGGGGTATGGATTGCACCATGCTTTTCCTGTGTGATAACTGTCATTACATTATCACATTATCATAAAATTGAGTTAATTGAAACTTCATTCAGACTGCACCTACAGAGCAGAAACTGCGCATGCATGTGCGAAAACTCGTAACTTTGAGCCCTCCAAGCTTCCTGCAACAGATCCCGAAATTTGGCAACACTTGATATTTTGTTCCTTAGGCTTTAAAGTCTTGATTCATCACTTCTAAAAGCTTATCAAACACTTCCTGATCTCAGATTGGCCGATGATGTCATTTTACGCAGTTTCCGCTCTGTCAACTGCACCACATAGCACATGAACATCTTGTAAACTACTTTTTATTCTATTCCAAAACAGAGGTTTTACTTGGTTGCATCAAACAATGCACAGACAAGATTCAGAATCCTCAAGATTGACAGAACAGAACCTACTGAACTGTCACTCATTGATGACAAGGTAAGAAATATCATTTTTAAAAAGCTTCACTTCTTATAAGTGGTCCAAAGATGCCTGTCTTACATCTCAATGAAGCCCAACATCAGTGATATTTCATGAAAAATGATACTTCAGTTGAATTTACTCTGTTTCCATTTTAATTACACTACTATATGACTTGTACACATTGAAATGACAAGAATTTTTTACATTATATAGTAAGAACTCTTCTGCTAGATAAAATAGGGTATGTAAATATTTCTAAACAACACTTCATGCAATTCAAAAGCTTAGTGTGAAGCTATTACAGTCATTTCTAGTTTCAAATATTTCTGGGCAATAGTACCAGATTTTTTTCAAATAAATGGAGCGTTGGACTTATTTCATCACTCTTGTGTCTGTTAGTTGTTTGGTTCTCCTGGGGGTAAGATGGGTAGTGTTGATTGGTAGAAAACAGCAGACCTGGAATTCATAAATCAGCATTCACTGTCTCAAGGAGGGTTTTCCAAGCAGTTCTAGCCTGATCAAAACTTTGAACAAAGATTAAGGTGAAATTTATCCATATTGTTCATCCTACCCATTTTGCCCCAAACTTACCCATTTTACCCCCAGTAATTACTACAGTATGCTGTGACAATACATATTGACCCCAAAAAATAAGGAAACCTTTTCTGAAAATTTATTGATAGAAATTAGAGTTGTATAAAACAGGAGTGATATTTCTGCAGGTGGAGTACAATCAAAAGCAAATAAGAACATTGCTTCAAATGATAGATGTAGGCAACAGACCCAAAGCATCAAGATCATACGACAAAGGAATCAGCGGACTTCATCATAGGGGCTCTGCTTTTGGTATAGTTGGTGAGCAAATGCAAAATGTGTTTGTGTTTTAAGCACCTTACATTGTGGGCTTTAAGCACCTTACTTGCAGATCACAAGAGTAGCTGATCCATACATTGACCAGCCACTGTCTATAATGATCTAAATATCAGTATCCTCTGGTTTTGCAACAATTTAGTAAAGACTGCAATTGTGTGGAGGTACTGTTTGCATTGCATTGCAGGATTGAATGGGAGTTTCAAACTCAGGCTGAAATCTGAACCCCCATGCAATTGCAAGATGCAACATTAACAGCAATGTTGCTAATAATTTAGTCATAAACATGGCCTTTAAGAAGGTAGCTATTAAGTGCATGAATGCTTCATACATTTAAATGCATTTAAACTTTTCTTTCCTCAGGTTTTGTTAGATTCCTTGAAGGATATTACATGATTTTGATATCAAAGAGGAGAAGGTGAGTACATAGCAGACTTCCCATATGTGCTATCAACTTCTACTTTCATTTTGTAGCTGCAAACAGAAACAAACAGGATTTTGCAAGGTGTGGGCCTTGAAGGTCAGTTCTGTGACTAGATTGGGTATAGGACTGAGCATTGTGTGGATTATCAAATTGTTAATGTATCATTGTAACTTTCTATTGTACTTATATAAGAAAAGTGGCTTTTCATAGCTCTTTGAATGCATATTTTCTGAGATATTCACAATGAAGAGTGTCTCAAGCAGGATAAGTCATTTGCAAATTATGATCTTTAAGTGAAATTTTATTTGTCTCCACAGAGTTGCATTAATTGGTGGGCATACAATTTACAAGATAGATGACACTGTCATGATTCCAATTGCAAATGAGCAAGCAAGAATTAAATTTTCAAATCCTGATGAAACAAGGTACACTTTCATTGCTATTGAATTATGAAGCAGCATGATTGTGCTCAGATCTTTGAAATAGTTGTTGTTATTTCCTTTTTCTTTGCCTCAATGGCTTGTAGAATGTTAAGGTTTTGATATATAGTAACGATTTCCATGGTAAAATTACAATGATGTACCTAAAATTCCTTTCAAATCCTTCACCTCAAAGGAAGAGATAGCATAACTCTATACTACAGCAATTTTCTGAACTCATTCTCCCATCATCATACCAGGATCAGTAATTTATGAAAGATTGAAAATTTGTGGGGTGCCAGAATGATCTGCTGCTTTTTTCCAATGGTTAGATGAATGTTCTTTTTGCCATAGCTAACAATTTTGCTCTTATAATATATTTGCTGTTTGTGATAAAAGAGTTTGATCTGCAAAAGAAGCTTTATTTGTTTTTGCAAAAGAGATTAATAAGTTATTTTAGTGTGATTTTGCCTGCATGTATGATTGATTCCATCATTTTTTATTTTGTCATTGTATGGTTTTGACGATCTTCCTTTGAAGACTTCCTTTCTCTCTACCAGATACCTAAGAATTTTCCAGAATGTTGACTTGTCAAGCAATTTCTACTTCAGGTAAATTATCTTTCTCTCTATTTCTTTTTACATTTGGGGATGTGGATGCAACATTATTTTAAGTTCCTTTCAATTTAGAGCACTTTCAAAGTATATACTTTCAAACTTTCAAATTGATAATATCTTGCTTTAAAAGTGGATTCTTCCTACAAGGTGTCTTGAAAAATTGTGCCCTTTTTGTTTGGTTGCAGTGGAGGAGCCTTAGTTTTCCTGATTTTTACACGGTTACATAGGTCAAGCCTTAACTGAGAGTTTGAGACCTTGTTGGAGTCAATCTGCAAGTGGCCACTTCAGAAAGCACTTTTGTTGCTCTCTAGCAATATGATTTGATATTGGTGGAGAACAACAGGAGTGCTTTTTTGAAGTGCCACTTGTCAGATTGACTCTAACAATGTCTCAAATGCTAAGTTAGGACCTCACCTTTGCAATTGCATGAAAACTGAGACTAATAACGCTATAGCTCCTCCACAGCAGCCGCACAGACATGGCACAATGTTTTGGGCATCATGTTTTGTAACATCTTTGTTTTCCTTTGTTACAGTTATAGCTACGACCCAACTCACACTTTGCAATACAATTTAGCACCAAATTTTGGCCTGCCAGATAAATTTCTTGAGAAAGAAGTGGAAAAAGATCGACATGAATCACCAAGCACCAAAATGCTTGAAGAAGGGGAAACTGAAAGCAAGGTTTTTGAAGATAGATTAGACGAAAATTTCCTGAAGGGAGAGGATTTTGAAAAAGAGAATGATGATTTCAATGACAGACAAAAAGGGGATTGTCTTGAAAAGGCCAATGGAGGAGAAAAGACAAAAATTGAAGGTATTTTTCAGTTAGATTCCTCTTGAACATTCAGTTTCCATTCTGCTAAAGTTAGTTTGCTATAGGTGCACTCTTAACTATTTTTGCGGTTTGTGGCAGCTGCTAGCAACAAACGAAAAGGCCTTTTAGCTATTCTTATATAAAGTTTGAATTGTACGATTTTATTGTACATTTTGAAGCATTTTCGAACGTGCACAATAGTGATAGAAGCTCTGATGCCACTCAATTGCATCTCTCGTTTGAAAATGTATAAGCATTTGGCTCGATCGAGATTCTTTTGTAGAAAAGCTTAAAAATCCATCGCGCGAAAGTTTTAAAACAGTGGACTCTGCTCAAATAATTTCTTTGTTTGCAATCCTTTTCCTTCCTTCCAAAGTGCAACTGCCATTGATCGCTAAATAATTTTCTCGTTGGGTGGGAAAATAGAATAAATCCCATTCGCGAAATACACATTTTTGCTTGAGTTGAAACCAGCCAACAAAGACAGCTTCAGTAGTTCCACAATTTTTTAGCAACTCTAACAGAAAATAAACAACAAATCCAACTATCTGCAAGATTGCATTTTCCAAACTCTTTCGTTTTTCGGGGAATTCAAACGCCTCAGAGTGGTCACGTTGAGAACAGGGAAAACATATTATGTGTTTTCAAACAAGATCAAGCTCGTATTTGCGTTGATGTAAACATTTCAAAATCTGCGAACGACTATTGGCAAAGTAAGCTGTTTAGCATCAGATGAATTGCCGACATACAGCACAGTACTGTTTTAAGTCAATTTCTCCACTGTAAACCTTTCTGGTATTAAATATTGAAGATTTTCACCATCCCATACCTTTTCTGACAGTTCTGGAAATATACATATGATGATCCTCAAATTCGATTTCTGTCTTGGGTGTTTTGCAAATAGCTTATTTTGTGGAATCTTTAGGCCCCTTTTTCCATGTCTGCTTCCCTTCAATATGTCAACCTCATATTTCCCATGAGACTTTTTGAGCAAATTATGCATAACATGGCCCTATTTTTCTCTGCCTTGTATCATTCTTAGTTCAATTTCTCTTCAGTTTCCCAACTTTACAACGATGGTGTTGAATCGGAAACGACGTTTACAGCAAGGACGAAATTCAGTTCAAGCAAAAAAGAATGCATTGCATATCGAGGAAAACCGTACGAAAAATTTGTTTGGAATATTCATTTATTGGAGAAATTCAAAGATCAAGTACATCCTGATTGGATTTTGTATATCATTCATGGTTTTGTCGGCCAATCAAGTATCCTTTCATGCCGATTTTACTTAAATTTCACTTTGATAATTGATATCCATTCTGCAAGAGTTCTTGGAAGTGATTTTGCAACTACGAATGCGTCTAAAGTAGCAACCCATATTTTATCCTCCTTTTTTTCAATTAAGAATTTAGTTTGGACAATTTGCCTGTCTGCTTTTTGGACATGCTTCTTAGAATCAGAAGCCAGTTGTGGATGGGGGCAGGCTTTTTTTCGAAACATCTTCCAAAGACTATTACATCATGTAAATGCTTTCAAACATAGGAGCAGTATTTCCATGGCATGAAATTTGTCCTATAACCAACTACAACATGTTGTGAACTTTATCAGCATGCCAGATATCTAAAATGAGAATCGCACCCCGCCCAGTTTTTGATTTGCTTCCTTCCTTACAGCTTGCTTCCTTTTCACTTTTCATGTTGAAAAAGCCCTACCTAGCAATTTATTTATTTCACAGATAATTTTCCGGATGATATTCCTAAACCCTTCTAAAGATATCTGCGTTTATGGCAAACCGATCTACGTGACATTAATCGCTCGAAGGTCCAACCAATTTGCCGGAACACGATTCCTGAAACGCGGAGCCAATGATGAGGGATTTGTTGCAAATGACGTCGAAACAGAACAAATAGCCCATGATGCATCATTCATTTCCTTGAAAAGTGGACGATATACGTCATATACACAGCTCAGGGGGTCTGCACCTTTCTTTTGGTCACAGGATACGTCACAAGGAAGGATTGTGCCAAAGCCTCAGATTCTCGGTAAGTCTCAATTCTAAGTAGCGGAAAGTCTTCCCTGGAGTAATAAATTACATGTTTCAAACTGTAATGAATTGTTTACAGTTATGCCTGAATGATTGCAAGTTACGAATGCACCAAAGATTAATCTGGCTCTCTGTGAGAAGTAGAGATTTTCAATGAAGTTAGAAGTATAGCTTTTGCCGTTAGATATACTCGGTAATGCGAAATGTTCCAGATTTAATTCCATGGTAATGATCCAATGAAACAGAAAGAAGTTGACCAGAAACGGCTAACAAATAATCTTTTTTTCTCCGAGGAGTTTCTCTCTCTGGCTAGTAACAGCTAAAACAAATTTTATGTAAAATCGTAGATTATAGAAAAGATTATCAAATGTTTGAGCGCCACAGGAGCCAAACGGACGGTGCTGTATCTAGTCTTTGAGAAAAGAGGGTGTATACACTATCTAATTTTTTGATAAGAAAAATTGAATTCCACATTAGCGAAACATTAGTTTGTATAACTTGGCCTGGATCACAGCATTTTTCGGTTGCGTGTTGTCTTATTCAAATAATGCATATTTATCTTATTTGTAATGGCCTGAATGGTTTTGTTGCAGTTGACCGTACGGACCCATATTACGCAGCAGCCGCACTTCATTTCAATAATCTTATGGCAAGATTTGGTGCTCCTATCATCATGTTAAATCTTGTCAAGGTACGTCCGAAAGTATGATCCATAATGTATAAATCCTGTACATTTCTTTGTTCTGGATGGATTCGCATTTCTGACTTATAACAACTTTCTATTTGTTGTACATTCAAGTGAAAGTCTGGATTTTTTGTAAAACAGAAGCCTTTATTTTGTAGAAAAAAGAACGAAGACCTCATGAGCAGATTTTGAGTGAAAATATAAAACACATGGTTGATTATTTGAATCAGTTTATTCCGCCGGAATTCGCTGTTCAGTATATTGCATGGGATATGGCCAGAGTCACGAAAAGGTAATATTGTTACCTCTGTCAATCTCTTTGAGGTAGTCAAAAACATGCAGTGTTATGATTTGTTAGATTTCTTGAAAGATATTGGTCTTAGCACTATTTATCCTTGGTTGCTATATAGAGCATCATTGTCTTGCATATAGGAAGCAACTCTTTCAGGTTTGGTCTCATGCGTTTCTTATGAAATGAGATAAGCTTCAAATCAAGTTTACTATCAATCAACTTCTCCAACACGAGCTCCATGATTGTGATACAAAACATTTTGTTTTGATTTGTATTTGTAAATTTTCCCTTCCAGGAAATGTAAGAGCTATTCCTGGAAGCTGTTTTTTCCGTCATTTGCATACAATTTAATTCATATTTTTCAAATGAGAAACAAGTTTTTTTCAGACCTGCACCAGTTTCTTATAAAAAGGGTTGTTATTTTGAAAATAAGGATCTGTGTTTCTTAAATTTGTGTTTCTTATATGCGGGGCATTACTCTATGACTTTATTGAAGGGAACAGATATGGCTATATTGAGTGGCTGCTGTATTGTAGGCTAAAGAAAAGGTTTGCACACCTATTGTTTCATTGGCTACTCAATGAGGCGGCTCGTGTCAAAGTTATCAAATACAATAGTGGTAATTTTAACTTAGCGCAAGCCCCTTTTTGTCGTTATAGTACACATTATTTGTCGCTCTTTCATCTAGTTTGTTTCCAATTCATCCCTTTATCAGTATTCTTATGCAAGACGGTTATTAATTTCTTTTTATCAGCTTTTGATTACCCCGTAAGACTTATTTTTGTTGTGAATTTCGCAGCCTTACTATATTTTTCTTGAATTTCTGCTTGTTTGCTTACTGTTTACCTTTTAATTACAGCAAAGAAATAAGTGTCATTGAAAGGCTGGCTGAAATTGCAGAGAAGGTATTTTTTGTGTCATAGATAAACCAATGAATGAATAAATATTGACTTGATACAAGTCTTCGTTTTCTTTCTCTTCGCAATGTCGTGCTGGAAAGTCACACACGTCTCAGTTTCTTTTCCTTCCTCCTGACCCCTTCCTCCTGACCCCTACGGTGTCTGAGATTTCTGAGATTAACACCGAGACTTGTAAAAAACCAAATATGTATACTGCAAGGTCAAACTGACTTGTTGATTTATATCTCAACTAAAATCTTAAACTCCCTCAATATGGAAAAGACCTTTACAATGATTACATCATCAACAGCCGAGTATGCAATGTATACCGGGATTAATAGTATAACACAAAGCTATGCATCCATCAATTAATTCATTTTTCAATTCTTTATTATCTCTAATTTTTTAGTCGATTGCATTAATGTTCATTAATTGATATAATGTTTTTGTCCATCTGATCATTCGATCATTAGCTCATTCTATGATTAATATCTTGTTTGGTTCATTGTAGATTGTCAAAGACACTGGTTTCTTTCACAGTGGACCAGAACTGTACTGCAATCGGCTCAGAAATCATCCCAAGTATGATTTACTTTTTTGTTTTTGTTGGCTGTTAACTTATTTTACATCGATTATTCACGTCATGTAAAATCATGGCCATAAGTGTTGAGAGTATCTGCAAAATTTTTCATTTCGTGACCCCCTGCTCCCCCAATTCAATGTTGATTGTAAAGATATGCTAAAATCTGATACCTGCCTTGACTTCTGATGACAAAAGAACAACATCGAGAGTGGGGAGGGGGGATGAGAAGTGAATGTTTTGACTGTATTTTGGTACTGAGGTCTAAAAGATAAGGGAAGTCGCTTTCTTCTCAACACCTTATGTCCAGGATTGTAGCTGACCTATACACAAATGTGCGAACGAAACGTATCCAAATCTAGAAACTGATGATACACAAGTGTTTTGCAATGCCTTTCTTATCAGTCGCCCAGCATTTTGTTCATTCTATCATTCAACAATGTAATAACGGGACTATATGATCTTTGGATGTATTTAATAGTCGTAAAGTGAAAGAGTGACCATCGCGAGTATTTTCAGGATCTCTCATCATAAGAATTAAGACACTGAAACTTTCTTATCTCACAAAGTTTTTTGTTCCAATTGCTGGTGATCGAGACGTGATTTTTTTCAATCAATGGAATTTCTTTTTTTAAAGTCTGATGTTTTACAAACCTTGGTCTTTGTTCACAATATTTCTCAAAAAAATTTTAGCTTCATATAGGATATCAATTTGACTTTGATGTATTTGCTACTTGAAGTTTTCTTTTTTTCGTTTGAAATCGTAGATTCACAGGAATGAAGGGTTTTGGATACTCAGATGAACATCCAGGACTTTGTCAGGTAATTTCTTGACCATTTTACAAAAACCTGCGCTTTCCTATCGGTGTCTTTGTCATCATGTTATCATAATCCTTGTCTCTTACAACAACATTTAAAAACTCTAAAAAATTATAAAGCCAGCTCTAAGCTATATTTATTATTTTTAATCACTCTTTAAAGTTTACGTGTCCTGAGTCTGAGTTTCAACGAGAGTACCTCAGACAAGGACCAAGATTGAACACGCGAGTTCTTACGCCTCCTCGCTACCCTCGCTGGTATTAAAACTAAGTGAGACTCGTAACAAATCAATCTTTTAAGGATATCAACAACGTTAAAAGCTGTTTCGAGCCAAGCTGAAAATATACACTTTTGTATTTGCTAACTTTGACACATGGTGTTTCATTGTGTAGCTAAAGAAACGATGGATGCATTTGTGTTTTCTTTACCCTATTTATAGCAGCCTTTCGATGTGGTTTTTGCTGCTCCTTTACGTTTATCGAGACTTACCACTGTTCAGATAGTCGCCAAATTTTTCGTTCATCGTTTTGTCTTAAAATTTCAGACTGGTATCCTGCGTGTGAACTGTGTCGATTGTCTAGATCGTACGAACACTGCTCAATTCATGGTTGGAAAATGTGCACTTGGGTTTCAGGTAGCTAGATAGTAGTCTTTACTTTGGAGCTGTGCTGTTGATAGATTCAAATTCATTTCGGGGTTTCTAATCGGAACTTATTGCTAATAAACGGTTCTGTTTTTGTTTTCTGTTTATTTTCTATATTTTCTGTTTATTTTGATGATTGTTTGGCTTACATAAATTGAAAATGTTAAGTTTACTGAATACCGTAATTCACTTTTTTGTACTTCCAATCGAGCTCATTTGCTTCATCAACTGTCGGAGTCTTTGTTGCCATTACTAGACAAAAAATGCCATTAAATATTCCAAACTTTCAAAATTTTCTCATTACTAATGATTCCTTGTAATAAAAGTATACATGCTCATTTTATGTCCAACCGACTGCTCACGAGTCTAGCTTAGACGCACCCACCCCCTGTAACTGAGTTGAAGAAAAAAGAAATCTACTTCGGACATCTTTTTCTGGACCCTGGAAAGTAAAAGTGAAATAAACCTTAATTTGCATCAGACGTAATTTCAACCACCTCAATGGGCATATTCGTGAAAGCATGAATGATCATTAATTCAGTTCGCAACGTCTTTTATATTGCTATTAATTTTACAGTTATACACACTTGGTGTTACAGACAGTCCTCACATCGAATTCGATTCCGATGTCGTAAGGTAAACAAATTCTTTAACTGTTTTACAATAGAATGGTTGCTTAAGCAGTTGCGTTGATCGTTTTGTGTTTATGACATCATTTACACGGATAGCTTAAGTTTGTTGTCCCTTTCCTGTTGTTGAAAAGGCGAGCAATGGAATACTTTTCCTAAATGGAAGTATTTTGTCTAATTCTGCTCAAAATAGATGGATGTAATACAAATGATAAACTAGAAGTTAAACATTTCATAAGTCAGCGTGTCATGAATATTTTAACATCGTGATATGAAGAACTTGGGAAGATATTTGTCGTCAGTTTTGTTGACTTAAAGACGATTGATTGATTGATTGATTGATTGATTAATTCATCTATTTATCAATCATGATCCTGTCTACAGGGTATTAGAAGAATTATTCGAAGCACATGGGGACACTCTTGCTGTACAATATGGAGGTTCACAAATGGTGCACCGGTACGTTTTCTTAAAACTTTGATGTTTTGTCAAAACTATGATGCTTGTTTTTCAATTTTCTAGGTATTTATTATGACAAACATTTTAAAACGGAAACAAACTTTTTAGCTATTCTAAAATGGAATTTGAGTCAAATAATATTTCCATAAATTTTCTTTTTGTAGAATTATCGAAATTCCACATTAGTGATTGATGCTCTAACTCCAGTCAATCGAACCTTTCATATGCAAATCTATATAAAATGCCGCTCGCATGTAGTCTCCTCAGTAGAGTAGATAAAACATGAATTTTCTGTATTTTTTTATTGCAGGATTCGAACTTATCGCAAAATATCACCATGGACTTCACATTCCAGAGATATCATGCAAACTGTTTCAAGATATTACAGTAATGCCTTTACAGGTAGCATGTCAAAAAAGTTAAAGTATAAAGTTCTACCTTTAAGAAACTGCATTATAAGAAACTCAGGCCTGATTTTGCTTGATAAAGTACCTCTGTAACAAGAAACTAGCCAGGCTGATTTATGCTCAGTTTCTTCTACAGTGGTCCATAGCAGCATCATATCGCTTAATGTAGTTTATATGTCTCAGTAATGTCTCGGAAGTGTCTCAAAAAACTTTCAGTACTGGTTCAAATTCTTAGTTTGTCAATATTCTTAACAGAAGTGTTTTCTTAACAATCTTGACAGATGTTTGGGATATACAAGTGTTGTTATGCCATGGCATACATACCCTGTCTTGAAGAAGTATATTTTTACATAAGAAACCAATCAGACTGTTTTTGACAAATGGATTGCTGAAAGGCCGGACTTAACTGTAGTTCTGACAATTTGAACAATTTTGATGCTCGAGACATCTTAAGTAGAAAATTGCATTGTTGACTACCGGATTATTCAACTGCCATTTCTAACCAAAGAGAACTCGATGTTTTCAAATTTTTTCATTTCATCGAGACAAACAAGCTGAAACCCATCAGTAAATCGAAGTAATTGTCCGAACTCTGTAATATGGACAATTGATCGGATGGTTTCAAAAGATTCCTGTGTATTAGGCTCCTTGTCCTGTGAAATTCTATGTCTCTTCCAGCTTGGTGAACATTTCTTTTTTATGCTTGGAAAATTACGGTATATTTTAAGTAGAATTTCAGTCGACAATGATTGATCGTTTTCTGCTTTCAGATAATGACAAACAACAAGCCATAAATTTGTTCCTTGGTGTGTTTGTGCCAAAAGAAGGGACATTGAATTTATGGGATCTTCCAACTGATTACTATTTACATCATTGTGATACAAGGGATCTTCGTGGAATTTCTGTCAAGCCAAGGTATTTTATATTTTCAGTTGATAGTATGCTTAGCCTACAAATTGGTCTCTTTTGACATTAATCTCTACTTTTTCATGCTTTACGTATTGTCAGTCATGCCAAATTTTTTAAGAACAATAGCACAAATTGGCAGAAGAATTAACTGCACTAGAAATCATGAAAAGGCTGAAGAAAATATACAAAAACTTGACAGCAACTCTTAATGTTTAAGCTTTCATTAAATTCAAAGGCAGGTCCTCGAGAATTCTATGTTCCATTCTGGTCCATGCATTGAGGCTTAAATTCAATGTCATTATCAATTTCAGAAATAGAAGTTTGATTTCAATAGCAAGTAAATCATGTGCCAGAATGAAATGTGGAATTCCCGTTCCCAAAACATGCCTCTTACCAGCATTTTCCTAATTTATGAGTCCATATGATGAGTGATTTCACCAAACGAAAATATTTTCTGATTAAGTTAACCTTTTACTGAAAAATTAACCTTTTTTGTTTTGAACATACTTTATATTTTTACTTTTTACATATTTATACTTTTTACTTTTGAAGCACATACTTTTTATTCCATATTCCTCCAAACGCGTTAACTTTTCTAGACTCAACAGGTATAGCCATTATCAATATTATAGTTGATGTTTTTTTCTATTCATAATAAATTAGAATGAAACTAACCTAAGTACATTAATACGGTACTGCTCTTGGTGTAAAAAGACACAAGGCCATCTGGTCTACATCAAGAACGGTACTTACAATTTTACAAATGCAACTTAAAAACTAGGGAAAACAGCAATACAAAGAGCAATGCGAAGCAAAACAAAGAAAGAAACACCCCACAAGTAGTTAGAAGAGAAGAAAGGGATTTGCAGTTCCACAACAAACCCAAACTATGCTATGGGTCTAACCCTTTTATATGGCAGGCTTCCATCAGGTTTGTACCATCACATCGCAGGTTTGTACCATCACATTGCAGGTTTGTACCATCACATCGCAGGTTTGTACCATCACATCGCAACTGGACGGCACGATGACGATGGAAATGAAGTTCTTGATGTTGTTTGGTCAGTGAGGAAATTTTATGGCTTTTTTATGGCCAGGAAATTTTATTGCTTCTTGATAAAGAGTTTTCAATTGTTGTACAATCGTTTTTCTCGTTGTTATTTGCAGCTATACGAAATGGTGGAGTGATGACGTGTTGAGAGCACTTCCATTTCCTTCCGACGAAGGTACCTTCTGAATTTCATATCTATTATTCTTTCGTATCATTTAACAGTTATTCTGTTCTTTCTGTTGTTTAAAAGAATTGGAAAGGAAACAATCTGCTTGAAAATTAGTGTCCGCACTTGGCTATATGAAAGTGTATAAAGTTTATAAATTGGTCTTTTCTGTGTGAAGTACCGCGTGAGTCAAAGAAAAGTTTACGCTTTTGGTGGGCTCTGGAATAAAATGTATAAGCTGATATTCAAAACTAAGATGTTATTCTAGCAGTTAAAGGCTAACTTCGATTTGAAAATATTACTCATCTACTAGACGCTGTAAGTTAATTGCAAATTAATTTGAGATTTATTTCTTCTGCAGCCCTGAAAACACAAATGATAAGAAGACACGATGTCGATTGTGATGAACACGAAGAAACATTGGATATTTTCTCGGAATATTATCGACCTTTTGAACTCACCGAATTTGATGCCTTGTATCCACACACGATGCCAACTTCGTGCCGGTAAGATCCCTTCCTGATGCAATTTACCTGCGACTATTCAACGAAACCTTGTGGATTGATCCTTTTTTGCATACCCCTTTATACCAAGGTTCCGTTGAGTGGTGTTAGAGTTGATTCCATGTAAATGCGTGAAAATTCTGCCGTGCGAATTGTTTAAAAAATGTCGTTTCATTGAGACTTTCTTTGAGTAGCTAAATTGTCTATTTTGTATTTCCTGTTAAATATCTTTGTTCTAAATGTATCATCAATATTAGAAATTTCCGAGCAAAAGGAAATTTCACACCATGGTCAAAGTGCATCCTTTTGAACAAGGCATTTTGTCATGGTTTATTCTTAGGCTTCCAGAAGCTAACAAGATTTCCTTTTCAAGCGCTAGTTCTTATGGTTTTAATTTAATTATTAATATAAGAAGTCGGAAAGAACTCTTTGCACCTAAAAGCAAACTCCCAAGTATTGAATGAAGTTTTTGATTTCAATTGTATTGTATTTCCATTGGCTGTAATATTAAAAGTGTGATAGATAGATTTGACATGTTTTAAGCATTTTGACAATGCTCTTTTGCTTTGCCGCTTTCAAAAGCGATCAAGTTTTTAGATATCTAAAACGGGATGAAATATCAATGTAAAGTTAAGTAGAAATAAATTCATAGCGAATAGCTTTCAGTTGATATTGGAAGAGTTCTGGTAGAACATGCTTTCTTTCCTTCAAATTTTAAAGGTTGCGACATTCAGTCAAGTGGAAGCTTTTAAAAGCTTACTAATCATTTACATTTGAATGTATTTTCGACCTGATTATGCCATGATCAAGGGCTTTGGAGCAATTCGAAGTGGCCAAATTTTCTAAATTTCGATTTAAATTATCTGTGTTTCCTGTGGTCAGAGATATTGGAGAAAATCATGGAAGAGACTTTGGCCTTTCAGCTCGCAAAAATTTCAGCTCCGTTTAGAAATTTTCAAAGATGACCCATTCTTTTTGGCACATCGGCTATATGAACCTTGTATATAACAATCTTTTATCTTTCACAGTGACTTTATGCCGACATCTTCATCCGACCCAAGTCCATTTGTTGTGAGAGCACGGGGTAGAGGATCTGAGTAAGTAACTTTAAACCATTTACTTACTTACCCTCTTGCTCAAGTTCATACCAGTCTTAGGGGATAATGCATAACGAGGGACCTCGTAACATGCGTTATTGCAAAATTCATCAGAATATGAGGGCCAAGTGAGAATGAATTTTCTGCCGCGTTGTTGCTTCAGAAATTGAAAAGTTACCCTGTTTTTTTCATTTTCATATGTTCAATGTAACAAAAAACTGATTTTATCAATCATAGGTCAGCTTGGATTATAAAAGATTTTTTCAAATCATAAAGTTTCATTTCATGTCCAGATTTATCTATAGAGAAAAGCTTTTGGTTTCATTATTATCATTTTAATTGCTACAATTATTTATCGAAAATTTTTTAACTGACCTGATGATAAGACAAAATTAGTAAAAAATATGGAATGCTCTTGTATATATTTAAGGCCTAGGGTACCGCGAAGCAATATTCTTGTATTTTATTGTAGGCCTGGAGTACCACCACGGAAAGCTATCGTTGGTTCACCTTCAGCACCTGATGATTTACCGAGTAGTGATGAAGAATCAAGTAGTGATGATGAAAAATCAAGGATTATTTCACCAGCCAAAGAAACTTCAGCTAATGATACACCTAATATTAGTTTCCAGGTGAATTCTTTATGTTTATTTCTTCATTGAGCTACACCAAAGTGTAGAGTTTTATTCATGCGTCAGGAATTTGCACCGATTTGTTTGTTTTCAAACTATAAATCATTGTTTTATCAATCATGTAGCTGCACTCACCAAACACTATGAGCAGTTGGTTTTTTCTACATTGGTGTGAGAATCAGGAGAACAGGACGGAAAGAGAACAAGACGGTCTTATTGCCATAGGTGGAATAAGATTTTTCAAAACAATTGGATAGTGCAGAAGTTTTTCTTTGCTCAGCTCGCAAAACCATTTTGTGTGGCGTGTTTCATGAGGGATTCCAAGCATGCCAGTTGCTTAAATAGTGGACTTCATAGAGACGGAACGTATTTCCTAATAAAGCCCAAAAGTCCTAGGAATGGGATTCGGATTCTCAATGGTGGCAAGTTAACAAAAATGTTATCTCTCCGAACTCTTTCAAAGTTTCTTCCTTTTGGAGCAGAAAGTTCAGGAGGCCTTCCTAAGCTACCAAACCTACCGTGTTGAAAATTTTTGGGTTAACCAAACACAAATGCCAAACCATTATCAGATTTGGTACCAACCAAACATTACTTAAAGTGAAGGAAGGTTTTATCATCAACATCAGCCTTAACAATATTCAAATAATTTTGAATGAAAATAAATCAAGAAAAAGACAGTATCCTTTTGATTTCTCAGACTGAATGAAAAAGTTTCTTAAAGAACTTTTCCAGAACGCGTTTCTGATAATTTTGGTGTTCTGAGAGTTTCACATGAATTGCTGAGAAGCACTTACCAGTGAATCAATTCTTGGTCGAG
Organism: Aurelia sp. 4 Dawson et al 2005; assembly: GCA_964019985.1. Lineage (NCBI taxonomy): Eukaryota > Metazoa > Cnidaria > Scyphozoa > Semaeostomeae > Ulmaridae > Aurelia > Aurelia sp. 4 Dawson et al 2005. The sequence goes on from OZ026504.1 coordinate 20,113,733, forward strand.
TCAGTTGCAAAATTGGTTTATCCTCCAATTACGAGACTTTTGCTTGATAAACATTTCCAATCTCAGCAAAACGAAGTGGAGAAAATTCACGTAATTGTATGAGATCTACTGTGTAAAATATTTTGTTTCTCCGTCATCATGACACGGTTGTCGTCGTCATTAAAATGCCACTGACGCATCATTTCTGAGGTGTGTCTAAAACGTGTTCACGTAAGAAGCCCTTTATCGAAACTGCAATCAGGATTTCAAGGAAGTTAAGAATATCATGTCATGATTAGTTAATATATCATTTGCATGGAAATTTTCCGAGATTTTATGCCATGTTTTTTATATATTCCATTAGAACTTTACAATACATGATTACTTACTATACCTACACCTAACGCTACCCCACTACGGAGACGATAACCCAAGGAGCAAAACATTTTGTCTACCCAGGGGTCATGTTATGCCATGTTAGAGGGTCCTGAACGTAGTAGGCATATCAAGAAAGTTAAGAAATTTATGTCATGGTTAGTGAATATATTATCCGTTGGGAAGTCTTGTAACATTTCTTGCCATCATGATAGACGGTTGTGGAAAGGTGAATAGGATGTGGAATTTTCTCAGCATGGATCGTTGGGAATAAACTTTGTTTAAAGGTTCTTTATCTATTGTAACGATGCAACTCAACACTCAAGAAATTTTCAAAACTCGCAAAGTCAGATTGATCCTCCGGCTTAATAGTTTCAAGTAAAAAGATAAATGTTTTTAAACTAAAGCGAGAATTCGATGCGGATTGAAACAATTCTCAAGATGCCAATACAGTTATTTTGATGTAAGTCTTAGGAATATTCGAGCATCGAATGGCAACTAGACATTGTTATAAAGATGAATTTGTTGGCAAAGCGATCTTTCGAAAAAGAAAAAGGCTTATCTAAACCATAGTAGGAATAAGGCAACGCACCACTGTCTCAGATTTAGTTAAAATGTTGCTAAATAAAAGTTTGCTCACCTTTTGCAAATTTTCTTCTTGGTTTTTCTGCTTCACTTTTCTCAGATCTCAGATCTAAAAATTCTACACCAAGCCGGGGAGAATGAAATAGTCATTTAAAACTATAAAATTCACTTTAATTTCAAGTTGCAGACTTGTTTGTTAAACAAATAAGCTCAACTTAAAAAAGGCAATTCTTTTTTGAATAAGTGTCATATAATATTTGCTCAAAATCCTATTTTGTAGGATACCTCTCCTCAAGTCAAAGCTGCCATGACATGTTAATATTGACCTGAAAACAGATGAAATTTAATGAAGGCATTGTTTTTCTTTTCCCACAGGAGTTATTGCCTACCATGAGTGAAGTTTATGGCATGGAACCGAAAAATCCAAGCGACCATGATTTAGAATTGTACAAAAGGTTTGTTTGGCTTGTTTTTCCTTTTCATTCATTCATTCATTCTTTCATTCATTCATTCATTCATTCATTCATTCATTCATTTATTTCGTCGTTCATTCATTCATTCATTTCTTCGTTCGTTTCTTCATGTGTTCATTCATTCTATCATTCCTTTCTTCATTCTTTTATTCAGTCATTGACAAATTCCTTTTTTGTTTATTGATACATTCATACATTTAATATGAATGTAATCTCGTAAAATGAAACAGGATTTCAAAACAAATTCTGCTGTCCGTGACGAAATGGATTTTTGGACGGTCCCTTCCACATTGAAAACTTTATAATTTACGGGTAAATGAAATGAGATGATATTAAAGAATAGTCACTTGCAGTATGTATCTAGAAATGAAAACATTGAAGTGCTATTATCGGCATGTAAATTGTTCTGGATAATTTGAGGAATTTGGGTCCGGAAGAAAATTTGCAAATTCGTCTGAAGTGTTCAAAAGTGTAAGATCGAAATGATATTTTCTGGTATTTTTTTGGTTTTTCTAACAGAACAAAATTTTGTTACTTTCCAAGATTTTTTGTTTTCTTATTTCGCATGATTTTTGAATGACTCGAATGATCCTCATTTTAGATTTGCTCATTTGGCGTCAACTTCCAGACCAAAGAAATTGCGATCAAGGTTGTCGAAAACAGATTCTGGTCTTGCTCATTGGTGAGTCAAGCAATTTTTTTCAAAATTCTGCCTGATTGATTTGTCATTCTTTGTATTTTTTGTTCACGAGAGAAATGAAGAGAAACATTAAGCGAGAAATCAAGGAAATTACGCAAAATCACTAATTTCCGTTAAAGGTGAAATAAAGCTATAAATTTCGTTAAAGAGGAAAGCAGCAACGACCAGAAAGAACTGAAGAAAAATAAAATGGAGAGGGGGAGCAAAAAGTGCCCCGTGTGAGGATCGAACTCACGACCTTCAGATTATGAGACTGACGCGCTGCCTACTGCGCTAACGAGGCCTTGGTAGTAGGAGTAGAAAAGTTTGTCAAATTCTAAGTAAAAGTATTGTTCCTCCACAGAGGTTCATGTTTCACTGATTTCACCAGAATCATGTCGCGCTTGTCGTGAATAATGCTTGTTTTGGACGTTTAGGATTTTACAAGATGAATAGGTATTTTGGTATTTCATCTGTGAAGCCCAAAGGGATTTCTGTGCCTTATTCTTTGCTCGTCCCTGGCGGGCCTTCTGTCCTTGTCCTACAGTCCTCCCCAACGGCACATCCTGAATGTGTGAAATCTGCCTGATAACAGCGAGCCATACCCGCCCCTCCCCTTCTTATAGGTTTTAATGTCCACCATCATATTCCTCACCAACCTTCCAGATCGTACTTCCTGGATGGCTCATGTGCTCAGTTATTCTGCAATATTTCTCCCCTATTCCTCCCACTTGCATTATGTGTATCTCCCTGGCTTGTCCGTAAGCGCTGCGCCTTACGCTTGCTCCATTTGTACAAGCAGTGACCGCAAAAGGCCTAGTACAGTTTAGTTTATGACGAGATTATTGACGCTAAGTAGAAGCATCATTCAGGTAGATGACAGAGTTCAATTCAAAATAGAATTCAGGTAGATGGGTAATTTTGCTTTCGTTTTAGGAAACCTAAAACTCCATTCTTGGCAAAAGATACTTGCAAAGAAGTTACTGTCCCTACTGTGTCAGAACAGTCAAAGTTAGTATACAGAACGTATTTAAAAACTGGGCTTTTAGGCCCACCAAAACCATCTAGAGAAACGATGGAAATTTATTCCAAATATTTAGCAAAGAAATATATGTAATTTTGTACTATAATTGGCAGCTGAGAATTACAGCCACGATTGAAAATTGGAATTGAAAAATTAGGGAAATTTATTTTGAAATGGTGGAATTATTTTGTATTTTTATAAGAATATTTTGATGCAAACAATCTGATGCTTGTGTCACACTACACGCATTAGCGCTGCTAAGGAAATTTAGGTAAGCATCACGTTGACAATTTTCTTCATATATCTGAAGTAAATCAAGCTAGTATTAGAGGGGCCGCCTCATGTCACCGTTAACAAACCGGTAGTCTTTATAATCTATATTTTTGCCTATATGTGGCCATTGTGTCCTTCACAGATTTTGGTGGATGAGGTGAATCCACAGTAAAGTTACTTCCAAAAATCCACCAATATCTCTGCAATTCTATCTCTATTTCGTTTGTTTTCCTGCGAAAGTCAATAGTCCATCTTCAAAATAACAGCTAAATTTTGAGAAAGGTAGTGGGAAATCTCTATGATATGGCCTATTAAAGACTGTAAAATGGGCATTTCGAACGTTTATATTACATGCCCCAGCCCCTTTAATCTGTACTCTTATACATATTTCCCTTCAGAAGTGGATTTTTAGGAGTCGAAACACATCTCCATTGATCAGTCGAATGTTTAATGGATGTTAATAAGGCTAACGTCACATCTGTTGTTCTTTCTCGAACGGTACAAGCTTGTGAACTGTATTAAATAGCCAAACAATTTCTTCCAATTGTCGTATGTCACTGAGAGTGATACTAACCAGACTTGAAATAGCTGTAATAGTTACTTGGCTGTACTAGTTTACAACTGTTGTTTTGAACGCAAAATGTGACGTACTGGGACCTTTAAATGATGCGCAGACACCCTCCATTTCCCAAACATTGCCTTGCCATACCACGGTCAAGTGCAACCAAGCAGTATCGGCAGAATTAGACAGCAGAAATATATTTATATGGACGTGAGCCTCAATTGCTTGCTTTCTAAAACAATGAATTGCAACCATACAGGGTTACAAAGTGGATCATTTACCACATTTTGATATTCCTATTTCTAACATCTAGGCCAACAGGTTGCTTTACTCTACATACTGCAATAGATGCCCCACCCATAATCGATGCTACTTTTAAACGTCCCAAGGCGATTGCGTTTGTTGACCTTCTCATTGAACTTTATATGTTCCATTGCCATAAAATGCTTATAATTAGACCCATTACATTGTACAGTACTGTACGGTATATTGATATCCATCCAACTATCACACAAGTAAGTCCATTCTGAAACAAAAATATGTATCTTTCAAAGGCCTTTGATCTCGTAATGCCTTAATGCTAATGAAACTGAGCTTAAAACTAGGCCTAACCGTAACCCTTACCGAACGAAACAATCACTTCTTTTATTTGGAGTCAATATAAGCCTTATTAGAATTAGCTTTTAAGAGTCATTTTTACCCATGGTCGATTGCGAGCATACTGAAATTTCAGACAATCTGAAAATCAAATTTGGCCTAAACTGGAAGCATGGATCTTTACTGTAGTAGTAGAACTGATAGAAATGTTTTACTTTAGTCGAACTGTTTTGTCAGCTCAGTTACTACTGCACGTTGGATATATGTTGTCAAAGCTGATCTGAAGCGAAAATGTTACTTGATGCAAATGAATGGTGCAGTCGAATGATATGGAATCCTATTTAAAGTTTCTGTGATATCTTATTTCGTTTTCAAGTTATCCACTGGTATCAAGTTTCAGTTGATGGCGTCATTTTGTTTGATATAATGATAAAACTAGAATGATATATGAATTTAACTAGAATGATATAATGAAAGATAGCTGTATCTGATCTTTGAAAGGTTACAGTTGTAGGAGACGTAAAAGTTGAGCAGAATAAAAATTATAGAATTGTCTCATGCAATTATACATATGATGCTTATAAGGGCTTGTCAATTGAGGAAAAGTTCTTGGAGTCAATTTCCCTTTGGAAACAATCACCCTCGTAAAATTTCGGTACTTTCTGCAAACAAAAAGACGTCATCAGCCAATCATATATAACAGTGGATCACTCGAAAGTGAATTGAGGTATCTCAAAATTGTAAACGACATTCTTTATCCTTCAAGAGTACTGTTCATTTGCATCAATAAAAAGTTTTGCTGCAGATCAACTTTAAGCAAAATTTGATTTTCAGACAGCAAAACTTGTAGTGTGCCCGCAAAGGACCCTGGGTGACACCTAATCTTTAAAGTTAGGCCTAACCCTAATCCTCAACAAACTAAGCAGCTTTTTACGACAAATTCTTATCTTATTTTTATCCGACACTGTCCATGAAAAAATAGCTAAACTGAAACTTTAATTATTTAAATCAGCAAACGATAGGTAAATCTGCGAATAATCATAAAACATAATCAAGTTCTATTTGTTTACAAAATAGCTACAATTTTTCCATACATTTTTTAAATGTGTTGCGATTCAGAAAGCCCTAAACAGCAGTGTAAAACGGACGGCTCATTCATCTAAACTTTAACGTTTATATCAAAATTATCAGTTTTTAAAATAGCACTTGTTTGTTGCTGTTTATTGTTTGTTGCTGTTTATTGTTTGTTGCTGTTTGGCCTATAAGTGGACCAGGCACCTAAAAATCAACATGTTGTTTGTTCAAATCTGAACAGCTTCCTTCTAAGGGTTGGTGGCAAATTTCAAAAGTCTTTAATGGATTATAGCTACTTTCAAGTGCGTTGTTTCTTAAACATGAAACCACTGTCCACGTTCTTTTGTCTTGATTATTATAGCCAAAAATTTTGTGTTGAAATGAAATGCCTTTGTAAATCAAAGATAACACAGAAGTTTGCAACTTTGATGAAACTTGCTTGCTGCAAGCTTTGAGGAGACTCTGGTACGTTTTTCGATTGTCTGTCGAGATCAAAAGTACCGTGAGCTGGTTCAAAGGTTCTGGCACGAAACAACTCGTAATAAAGAAGGTTCAACTTTCACTGCACGGTCACTAAGAGCCGTGTAGTTAAGAGCAAAATATTGACCATACCTCTGTTTGTGAATTTTCAAATCCAAAAATTTGTAAACCAACTTTTGGCTCAAAGTAACAGGTCATGTCTCTATCGTCAACAGCGCTGTGGCCGCCGCCATTTTTGAAGTTCCCTCAGTCAAGTTTGCTCCGATTGGGCAAACATAGCCAGGTTTGAAGAGAGAGATAGACTGGGCATAAACCAGCCTAAGAAACGAGCAATGAGATACAGTGGGCAAGAAGATCTACATAAATAGCATTTACAAATAGTAGGGCTTGAAAATGTGCATACAGTGGTATAGACAGTACCTCAATCTCAACTAGCCGACTCCTCAACAATAAAGGAACAAGGTTACGTGTTATTCTCAGCAAATTTAATATTTTTCAACAGCAACGAACAAGTGCCTGATAACGGCTAAAACTGTTAAGATAAACTTGAGAAACGATCCTGTTTGCTTTACTTTTTGAATTCAAAGCGAAGATTTTCTACTAACGAAACTTATGTCCAACCAGCCTACATGGCTATGATGCCTGCTGAAAGTCCTCAGAATACTTAGGCCATTTCTTAAGATAGGTATAGTTTCACGCATTTTTTATCCAAAGTAATTAGGTACGGTACCTCTTACCCAAAACGATCTCGATTTGTAAGGAATTCAACCCTTATGAGCTGTTCTAAAAAGAATCTAAATCGAACGATATTTTTATACACTTGGTAGAATTTTCGAATGTCTATATAAGTGACAGAAGTGCCAACACTACTCAATGGAACCTCTCGTACAAAAATGGATAAAACTAATGCTTGATCCAGATTCCTGTGTCGAGCGACTGGAAGGTTTAGGCTCTGTTAAATCATTTGATATCCATTGAACGACACTGCTATGAGGGGGGGGGGGAGATTTTGCAAAGCATAAGAAATTAGCCCAAAGTGTTCCAAGACTTTTAGCAAGCACTGCTGAACCAACATGGTTAGACTTAAACCAGCCTTAACTGGTCTAAACTGGTCTAAACTGCTTCACCGATGATGTGATTTCCTGTCAGTTCTTTAGAGGTATGTGATGCATCATCTGGCATTTCATCGTCGCGTTCTAGTTCATCTATTTCTTCAAAATTCTCCTGCAAAAAATATCAGGGATTTACTTACTTCTAGATTACAAAATTGTAAACATGCCAACAATTTTGTTCAAAGTTTTTCTATAAAAAATTGGAGGTATTAATTCACTGCCTGATTTAAACATTTTAATTTTTCTAACATTTTCCTACAAAGAATCCTTGGAGATTCAAATTCGCTTTGGTCGATAAACATTCTTCATACATCTTGCAAAATCTCCAGTAAAAAGTAGATAAATTCAAATGAAACTGCAAGCAATTAAAACTTTGTTTTCCTCAAATTGCTAACAAACATAAAGTGTTATGATGCAAAGTAAGCCCGCAACGCTTGAGCGTCATGGCAATGGATTGCGGACTTGATAAGGTCTTCTCTTCTTCACCGCATCTTCAATTTCTTCTTCGCCTTCACCAATACATTTGAAATGATCGGACCCACAGAGACTAATGAGACACCTATTACAAAACAAACATTGACCTTCAAACCTTACACGTACGTGTTGAGCGATTCGTATTCCCAATGTTTGGAACTAATAAACTGCCCTGTGTTCCGCTTTCCTTTTGGTCCCTTTGATCCTAATCTCCATGGAATAACAATATTTGAAGCACAAACGCAATATGGTCATTGTATGGTATGCCGACTCGTAACAGCCTGCTTGCATCCCCTACTGTTTCCGAATCGAATTCATGCAAGCTAACTCATAGTCGTAAATGCTGACACCTTACCTCAAAGTCATGGAAGTCATTGAAAGCATCTTCCTCGTCGACTGGATCGAAAAACTGTGTGCGAACGAGGACACCTTGAATGAAGAAGGATAGAGTATGAGTTGTAGAGTTCTTATATCTAAACCACAGCACAGGCTTTTGACAGTTCGCGTTCTTGATTCTGGTTATGGGTTACAGTTAGCAGATAGTGTTGCAGTCTAAAACAGAACAAAGGAAGGGAAAATGTCATGTTCCAGTTGTTTTCATCTATCGAGACCATAAAATACAACAGGCCACATTTCTATGAATCAGTCCCTATCTAGCTAAGCAGTGTTTAACTGGTGTAAATTTTGATTTTTTCATGAAAATTAATGAAGTGGTTTGTAGAAGTGCAACAGTTCTCTATGAAATAAAAGATGACAAGCAGAACGAATACAGAAGCTAAACACAAACAAAGGTCTTAAATCATGACATTAAATGTTTATACCGAAAACAACATTTTTCAGCTTATAATAAAAGCTCAACCGTGATTCGATTAAAAATGATGGAATCGAGATGTAGTAAATCATATTACAATAATGAATAGCCGAATAAGAGGAACAAGATTTAAATGCGGTTAAATTATCAGTCGTTGGAGAGATACAAAGTTCTACGAGATGAGAAAGTGTTTTGCGGTCGCAAGTTCGAAGGCTTTTATCCGCTTTAAGCGGGGCTTCAAGCCATAAAGAGCACAGCTGATTGGCCATTTGGTTCACTGTTATGAGATTCGGTTATTGTTTTAATAGGCCACATTCACAATGACGTCAATTCTTTCGAAATAATTCCATGAACATCACTTGCCTTGATATCATGTGGATCTAAATCTCAAAAGCGTGTATTTCTCTTTGCAACGCATGAAATAGTTTTGTACGTGTCTTTGCAGCATAATATGATGTAGATTTCCTGCTGTACAGGGAATCACATCTCTTACCCCGGATTGAATTTAATTGTGAAACTGGTCTATTGAGTCTGAGTTTGAAGACAATTAAAAAGAAACAGTTTTGAACTTTATATTCCCCTTTGTTATTCTTGTTATTGTTTTGTTCATGACCCAACCAATGCCAGATATCAGTTCTGCTTTTCTTGGGTCGTGTAGAATACAGCTTTATTGTCTTATGCACTACAGTATATTAGGAATCAGAGTTGTGCAGAGAAAATTCAATTGAATTTGACTAAAACAAAAAATTTAAAGTTCGTTGACAAAGATAATCTAAAATCAGCCTGTTGTGTTTGATGATTTCGGCACGTGCATGGATATTGTTTAGCTACAGGGACAATAGCAGACCTAGTCATTTTGTTTGTGCTATCGGTAGATTATCTCCAGTTGGCTCTGTTCATTCGTTATTACCATTGTTATTACATTTACTTTGATGGAACAATAAACCTTTCAGCATTCTCAAATCGATCAAAATATCCTTCAATTTAGAACTGCGTTCACACGATGCCCGCAATGCCCGCATATTTTGAAAACGGTGAAAACTGTGACGAATAAGCCTCCCGTTCACACGAAAATGGTGCATTTTTGCAGGCAGATTTTGAAAACGGTGGATGTTCAAAACGGAACTCAAAACGGATGTTCAAAATTGGATACGGGTGTGTATAGTCAAAAATGATGAAAACAGGACATTTTTCGCCACTTTTGGAACGAAACTGATCGATTCTTAGGGTGTAGGTACATTTCTTTGGCATCAATACTTTGCAAAGAGTTTTTACCGCCAAAATTCCTACCGTTTTGAAGTTGTTCCGGCATTGTGTGAATGACAGCTAAAATTTTGCTACCGTCACATTTTTCACCATTTTTAAAATGTGCCGGCATCGTGTGAACCTAGGCACAGACTCTTTTTTTTCAGAATAGCTAAAAGTTCTATCAGATGACAGTGTCGAGTTCTTCTGTGCAATGAGTTAAGAAAATCCTGTAATCACTACTACTGAATAGTAATCGACAATAGACAATTGCGCTAAAGATGGCGGCGAGGAATTTTTTACCGAAATGCACTGCGTTCTATAATCGAATTCCTGTAGAATCGTTAAAGATTTATAATTCGAACGCTATGCATCTCGGTAAAAAATTCCTTGCCGCCATCTTTAGCGCAATCCTCTATAGGAGAGGAGATATTTACCTGTGAACAACCCTCCAATTATTGCAGTGGCAACACTCATTACCAATCCAGTTGCTTGATAGGCAGCTTGTTGTCCAGAACTCCGTCCTAGTCCTGGGGGTATATCTGGTTCAAATTGGTTCAGGTCATAATACGCTGTCGTGTTCTTGACTGGGGCAATGGCGGGATACAGACGATAAAGACTATGATTAGAAATTTAAATTTCATGAGGGACTGCCTAAGAACAGGAAATCAGCAAAATATTTAGGAAATAGCTAAAAAATTAAAGTCAACATAAACAGTGTACCCAAAGACCTTAACCAATTTTATAGACCACAAAAGATAAAATATTTCTATTTATCTTCAAAGGTATTTCAGTATTTTATAGTCAAGGGATTGACTCTGATAGGCACATGATGATAGGCTACAGTATGTATTTCTATGTATTCTCAAACAGACAAAATAGCTCCTCAGTATACCCAGAATATGATGTCTTCATCAATAAGGCACTTGCACTGATAGCAAACAAATAATAGAGATTAGTATAGAGTATAAAAGGCATGAAATGAGGTTTTTTCAGGCAACATCCTGAAAGAAAGCATCCCTTTAGCTGAAGATAGTTTTGGCAGAAGATATCATTTGCAAATAAAAACAATAAAATTTAAATGAGCATCAAAATCTTACAACTAGTGGTTCTGTACCTAGATTTATAAGTGCCATAATTAGCCATGCCAGTTGCTATGATACAAGCCAAAGCTCCAAGTAACCCTGGGAAACCATGAACTGCAAGAACACCTCTTGTATCAAACATCTTAAACCTCCTTTCAAGTTTGCCCTGCATCGAAGAAAATAATCTCTATTATATGTAATACAACATTAATTCATACATTGCAAATTGTTACAAAACAGATCCAAACCAGCTCTACAATGCATTAACGTCCCACCTTCCAGAGAACCCTTTGCAAGAGGGTCATCAGCTGACAAGCTAATTAGATAGCATTTACTTACCAAAATATATCTATATCCAATGACACTAATAAGAGAGCCAACAACGCCTATGAGCAAAGTACCCCAAGGAGGTATTATGAGTTGAGCGACTGCACCAATAGCAATGCCACCAGCCAACGCCGAGTTTTGTATATGAACCTATGAAAATAAGTAGCAGACTGGATAATGCTTGGGCAGTTTAAAATTCCTAGGTAAAGAAGATTTTGTCTCATGGTTATAGTTAGGATAAAGCACCCCTGCCTGATATGAAATCAGCTTCCTATACTTATTATGTATATTGTTCATTCATTCATTCATTCATTCATTTATTCATTCATTCATTCATTGATGTGTCTATTTATACGGTCAACAGTCATACAGTCAGCACTGTGATATCATCTGCTTGCAAATTTAGGGTATTGTGCTACAGTATCAAGCTGATAATCATTTTATGACAAAGTAATCTTCCACTGCTGATAAACCCTTTGTAAAAGTATGTGCAACTATTGACAGATCCTGAGTCGTTTGTATCATACGTGAAAGGTCTGTTGACCGTGGCATATGAAATCACTAAAAAGAATACAAAGTATGGTAGATCATTTCAGACATTTCAAATTTCCCACTCAAAAGTGTTCTAGTACAATGTTAAATTTCTAAATTGGAAATTGTGTGCCTGTTGTAAGTCCCATCTGCAGTGGGAACTAGGTGACCACATGTCTTTTCCAACAATGGCTGGGACAAATTATGTATAGCATATTTAGTATATTTCGTATATAAAGATATAGTATAGTATTTCTATATAGTATATTTAGGTTTTGCTTGATAGAAAAAAATTTTCTAACTAAATAATGACATATACATTTATATATATTATATAACATAGCGTTAGCTAATATCAAGTGTGAACTGCAATGCTGGTTTAAAGTTTGATTAAAAATTCTGAATACATTGCATAGATTTGTAATAAGATATTCCATTCAACAAACAGTTTGATAAAATACAAAATAAAAATATTAAAGAAATACCATATTTAGTTTTGATTCTGCACTCGACAAAACAGAGAATGCAAATGTGGCAGTAAGACTAGCAGCCAGTGCATAGAATGTTTGCACAATGGCTCTGCTTTGTGTTGTTCCATCTACTCCATATGAATTGAGACTTGGCCAATAAACCCATAGAAAAATTGTGCCTGTTGAGAAGAGCAAATCAGATAATTGGGCTTGATAACAGGCTATGCTTGAAATTTTGCTTCTTTCGATTTGCATCAAAGTGGTTACATTTTATGTTATTTACTTGTTTATTCATTTTTTATGATATTTTTATTTTACTTTTATTCATATTTTATTGTTATTTATTCATGTTATTTACTTGTTTATTCATTATTCAATATATTTTTGCAAAGATAGTCAAGTCCTCAATATATATATGTCAGATGAACTTCCAGAAAAACACAAATTACCCAAAAATAATTTTGAAGAATTGATCACATTTTCACTGTTTGATTCTTAAAAGTCTGATTGCAAAGTTTGTCCTCAAACAAAACTCATACTTTGCAACAAACGTTTGCTGGGAATCATTTGAATGGAAGAGCAATGTCATACCAATCTCCCAGGAGCTTAATGGATGTTGAAACAAAAGATGGTTCAGCATATTTAGAATCATGGCACAACTTTGTGCATCTGAGTTCAGTTTTTTGCCAAACAAGGAGGAATTTGTGCATTAGTAGCAAAATAAGAGATAGAAAATGCTAAGCTGATCAAGCATTCAAAGGAACCAAGTGAATTCATGATGGGATGTTATTATAGTTCCACTCACCAAGTAGGGAAAAGGTACCAGACTCATATGAAGCACAATGCAAAGTTCTATTTCTGAATATTCTTCCACGATACAACATACGTGTCACCACAATGCCAAAGAAGGATCCAAATATGTGTACAAAAAATGTTTTGGTCTTGTCAGAAACAAACAGTATTGTTGTGCAAATTCCTTCATTGATTGAATAAAAGAAGGCTTCAAGTAATGCTATCGTCAGCAACTGAAGTGAATTGGCAATGCCTAAAATTGCACCAAATGATACCAAGACAGCAACTGCAGCAAAATCAGCAGAGATCAACCTGAAAAATATTGCATAATCAAAACTTTTCAACAAAAAATGCAGTGCTTCTTGTTTTAGAAGAGTCTTTCGCAGAACTGGCATGAAGCTGGGATTGAGTTTTTAAACCTGGGGAATACTTCTTTCCTGCAGTATAATAGTTCTTTCCTGGAGTATACATATGGTTATTCCCAAAATTAGAAACCTGCTATGTTCTTGTTAATAATCTGGAAATGAATTATTTGTGCTGACTTAAATATCTAGACAGTCCAGTGTATCTAATTAGCAAGGGTAAGTTACAGAGTTCCTACAAAAGAGAATGGATATGCTGTTGGTACAACTTTACACACTTGCCAGAATGAGGCATATAGCATATTTTGCTAAAACAGGCTGGAATTTGACTTTGCAACAGCTTTTAATGAAGGTTATATTATATACTTGAAAAGTTTCAACAATTCAGAATTTGAATGTCAAAATGGTACCTTGACACTGGAGTAAATTTTGTATATTAACTAGATGAATTATTCCTAGGGCATGACAGCAAGCCACAATTCAATTTCAAAACATTGTTTTTGAGCACTCTGGTTTTGAGAATGATATCAGTAATACATTATCTTAAACACAACTTGCAACTTATTGTGAAAAATTAATATTGTCACAAACTTTCACTTCATAACTTCACTCGTGAATAAATTCCTTACCACCTGTGGCTTGTGGCTCTTGATTTGAAATGATCACATTTTTCACACTTGGAAACCTTCCAAGAGATGGCCATCATACTATGCTGTGAGAAAGGTCTAGATTGGTTTGATTGTGGGAAGGTGCCCCCTTACTAACGAACAAGATATGTCACCTTGATAAGATTGTTGTGAAAACAATGATGTCAGCAACAGGAAACATGTGTTCATGTCATGTGAGGACATAAAGTTCTCTTGGCAAACAACTGAAGCAATAAAATAGACAACCAATGTTGACTCTTGTGAAAGCCAATTGCAACAAAGTTTTAATTTTTGCTTTTCTTGACTGTAAAAGAGCAATGTTACCCAGGGTCCTTTTCAGGTGCACTGGAATTTCCGTCTGGCTGGAATCTGGCCCCAGAGGAAAACTAATCCACACTGTAGTACCTGAGCTGATAGAAAAGTCATACGACGTCAAACATTTCTTCTGGTTCAACCAATCTTGGTTCAACTTATGTAGACCCATATTTTCCTATTCTACCAAATTTTTTTCAGGCTGTCAGAAACTACAGCATGCCCACAAGGGACCTCTTTGATGGTCCAACAAATATTTATGATGTAGCCTGATATTTTATTTTACCCCTAAACCGTCAGAAACAATTTCACGCAGCAGTTTGAGCACTTGGTTCTGACCTCTCTGATATGCTTGGTGGAGGAGATGAAAATAAGTGCACACTGATGCATGCAATAGAGAAAATGACAACCTACCCATCTAATGTGAGATGAACCTTGCTCTTTCTCATCTTGAAAAATCCTTGTAACAAAGTTGCCCATTGAACGACGACTCCAATGATCAAGAAAGAATGAACCAAACTGCCTTGAGTGTATCGTTTGAGGAATGTTAGAATCAACCCAAAACCAAGCAATGTCAATAGATGCACATTCTGAAATCCTGCAAACATTTGGAAACATAAATAAGATTTCTACAGTACAATTGGAGCCTTTGTACACATAAAATGAAAAACTTCTGACAGAAAAGGATTGTAAACAAAGGGCCCAGACCAGTGGCGTGTCCAGGGGAAGGGTATGCTGGCAATTCCCCTTCCACTTTTCAAAATTGGCTGTCAGAGTTTTTTAAAAGTAGAAACTTGCAAGTCCTGTTTCTTATAAACTTTGTAGTATAGCTGTAAATGAGAGATTCTTGGACAGGCTTTTTCCAGAAGATAGAAAAGATTCTGGTTCTGTGGTGATCCTAAAGTTGCCCCTTGCACTAAAACTAACAGCTGCTCTGCTAGAAAATAATTCCTCCCATTTTATATATTTGATTAAAACATCTGGTTCACAGATGAATAAGACCACAGTGAATTTTTCAAGTATACAGCTATTTCATCTGACTTTTGCAAGCTTCTTCAGAGAAACAGTCTGCGAAAAACAGATAAAACTTTTAAATCTACTCTGTATTGTTTTGGTAAAAACACCATGCACATTTCATAACCCCATCTGTATAGTTAATAGAGTTGGTATAGTTACTTATGCTGTACTTATAAAATTTCCTACTGTTTAAATTCTGCAGCAAATCTGCCTAGGCAAAAGGGCAGGCTGTTGGTAAATTTGTTAGTTGCAGACTGGAAACTTGATAGACATTTGATAAACTGTTGAAAGAGATCAACTGTAGAAATATTTCTGCTCTTTTACTTTGTGTCAGACATTGACATTAACAAGACTGTAACATGATCTCACAATGGATCGTATGGTAGACCAGAGGGCAGGACGAGGGTGATGTCTGGCTTCAAAATCCAGATCTGATGATGAAATGTATTCCAAGCGTCTTCATTCATGTTCGTATCAAAAATAAATCCATCTTTGGATTTAGTTTTAGGTGTCAATTTCACATCTTTTGGTACGATGCAGTGCAGTTTGTGAAGTAAGACCCGGACCTGTGGAAAATGTGCCGGTTGGTACGGTTGCTATCCTAACGAACTATCCTTGACATGGATGGGGAAATAAAAACAAACTCGCATGATCGTCATTCGTCATAAGCAGCCAGCTGGGATAGAAAATCATTTCCATTGTGGTATAACTCTTTTCTTCATGACAATACCCAAATCTTTTATTCCCTGTGTACAATAAACAAATAAACTGCAAATTTCTATCAGTGGGTTATCATGCCTAAGATCACCTGACTGCTGCAATCAAACGGGCCTAAATCGCTCACCCGGCTGATCGAGGATCACCGGTGATCCAAGGCCAACATTGACGATTATTTTCACATTTAACACAAAAACAAATCGCAAATAGTTATCTCACCATCAATCGTTGATTTATTCTCTTCCTTGCTCTTCTTCTCACTTGGTAAAAGTCCTTCATCATAATCGATAAAAACAACGAATAATATGAGGAGGATTCCTTGGAAGAGGAGCAGTAAACTTGCAAATTTGGCCTTGCCGCTGTTAACTCCAGCCATGATCACTTTGAGATCCGATCGCGTTTCTTGATGCTCTTTACAGCTCAATAAGTTAATGAACAAAATGATTTCGTTTCATAATTCATAAGTATTTTTTATTTCATTACGACTGCGATCAAAATCTTTCAAGGATTCTTCCTTCCAACCTTCCAATTCCTTCTGCTTCCCTTCAAGAAAAAATTTTGGCCCTGGAAAGTTTACTATTGTTCAATGCTGCATTCTGATTGGTCAATCTTCTTTACTGTCCTATCATGTACATTGCGGAGTAATGACGTCGCGACGCTGCGAGGGAAATAGGATAGCTGCAAAAATGGGAAGCGAACCCTTCATAGCTGAAATGGGCAGTGGGGACTACCCTGGGGGGAGGGGGTACTTAGTATATTTGTCCGACGGGGATGTGCCGTTTTTCAGGGTATCATTTTCGCCTATTTTCTCTAGAACAGGGTATCAGAAGAAGGTTAAATTTTCTGGAGCAGGTTGTCAAAACATGTCAAACGAGGAAATTTTGTTACAACGGGTTATTGTTTAGTCAAATTTTTGTGTTTTTTAGTATACTTTCACCTTTTTTTTCTAGATTAGGGTATCATTTGAAGGTAAAATTTCCGGAGCAGGGTGAAAAAATTTTATTTCGTGGGCACATCCCCGTACAAATTTGGGTCAAGTACCCCCTCCGGGGGGACTACTTACAAACCCATTTTTCTACCAACACAATTATCACATAGGGACTGACAGAAAAGTACTGATACGCAAGCTGCATTCTGATTGATCAATCTCCTTTACTGTTCTTTCATGTACGTCATGAAGTAACGGCACTGCAAGGGAAGAGACGCCGGCACAGGGTCCAGAATAGCTGAAGTGGGGGCTAGGAGTGCAATCCACTGGTACTTACATTACAACCAATATATAGGATTCATAGGGACCTACATAAAAGTGATCATGCACAAATAGAGAGTAAACTATTTTTAATGCTGCATTCTGATTGATCAATTTCCTTTGTTGTTGTTTCATGTGTATTACTGAGTAATGACATAGCGAGGGAAATATGATAGCAGTAGGGCAGAGGACCCAGAATAGCTAAAATGAAGGCAGTGGGAAACACATTGAGACTAGCAGAAAGGTGCTAATACGCTGACAATGAGAATGAACGGCGCACATTGCCTTGCAACACCGTGCACAAAACTACCCAGGGTACCAGAGCCTCGAAAAAAGAAAAAATGAAAGAAGAGAGGATCATTTTTCTTTCTTCTTTATTTCTATTTTAAGCCCTTGGCTTTGTCTGAAATTGATCTTGTACTGGAAACAATTGCACGTCCAGAAGTTGTCAAGATTGTTAATTTACATTTGCATTCATGATTTAGTAAAAGATTGTTCAATTTTATTGTTTATTATTATTTATAACCACTCCTAAGGGGACCATTATGGAAATAAGGTCACTCCATCTTTTAATGCTATCCCTGCCACTTTGATTAAAGTTGCTCTTTAACCTGTTTTTATCAAAGTACCATGTAAATTGTATTGCCAATAACTATACATCTACAACTATCTAACTATACATTTTTTAACAACTGAAAATATTTCAATTTTTTGGTGAAAGTTACATCCATACATACATACAAGTAGAATTATGATGTTGTTAAAGCTGTTTCACTATTTCTTCAGCACTTGATACAGTATATTGCTCAGGCCCTGTCACGATCTGTTCCAGAAAACGACAATAAAAAACAAAGCAGAGCAAACTTCAAATTCAAATTCACGATCTTAAATATTCTACGTAAATTTTGTACATAAATAATTGTCAATTTGTCGTTAGTCGCTTTTAAATTCATCAACAAAACTGTAATTTTTAAATTCATCAACTAAAAACGTTAGTTCTCTAAGCAAATATTCAAATAGTTACAAAGATTTCCTTATTACTTGGCCTTACTTTAAAATTCAGCTCAAGGAAGGAGCAGACAGCCTCAACTTGATCGATGGGCAACTTCCAGAGTGAGCGCCAACGATGGACCGAGCCGTCAAAATTTTGGCTTACTGTTTGACAAGACAGTTTACCTTTTAAGGATGGATTAATGCAGTCGTTAGGGACGAATTGGTTGTCAGATAGGAGACACCAAGCTGAGTTTTCTTCTCGAAAGTGGCAACTGACCCCATTTGCCCACTTAAATCCGTCATTGATTCACGGAAGTACTGATTGATTTCCACTCAGAAAGAAAGACCAAATTTGTTTGGATTATATGCGAGCCTCGCACCCAGGGTAAAAGGGCGTAAGAAAAGGGTGTCAATAAGCCTAAGTCTTATTTTAGTCTGATCATGAACTACATCACTACATTTACAAAGTGCCCTTTATCCACGTATGACAAACACTCTCCTGTATACTATGAAGAGCTTCAAGTCCAAATTCCGAACTTAACTTCAGACAGCTTGAAGTCCAGTTTGCTGTAACTTTTCATAAACTTCTTTCCTTTGCATGACTTTTCAGTGTTAAACACTTGCTCATTCAATAAATCGAATTCGATAAATTCTCTTTCTAAGATGAACGACCTACGGAAGAAAAAAATATTGTTATGAGTACATGTGTCCTTGTGCCAAGTTTCACCTTGCTCGTAATTTTGATTTGAACAAAACTGGCATAAACCCTGCCAGATCTTTCCTTTCCCGAGTCATACATACATCGTGCTGAAACAAAGTTCATTGGTGGTCTACGACGGGGAGAAAGTTATACTCTTCCTTGCCTCCTGTCTGCATTGAGGCTTACTGTTCTTGCACGAGTTATATTGTAAAGTTTCGTATACCTTTTGAATAAAGGAGTGATAAAACTCACGACCCAACTACTGGATCATCCAGGCTGGATGGGTTCTTTGCAAGTACTTTCTACCACTAAGATCAAAATTTTCCCTCAACACTGAAAGTTTGAACTCCACCAAATATGTCTGTTAAGTGATTATTTGCAGGAGATAAGTCAGTCATTTTGCAACCATGGTATCGATTTATAAGTTACTAATGGTAAAAAATGTCGTGGTTTTCACATCTTGGATTGTTTTGTCGCTCCTTTCACATCTTCTTTGTCTAAGATTTATGAAACTTTCAACATTCGACCTCACCATTATGGAAATCCTACTCGTTTCATATTAAGTCGCGTCGAGCTTGTGAGTTAGTCAGTCCATGCCTTGTGCATAGTCGCAAGAATAGTTTCTTATAAACAGGCCTACACCCTGTGGTATCAGTTTTACTTCTTTCCACAAAATAGAGGCAGACTTCGGACTTGTGTCCTATCAGGTCCCACGCACATCTTCTAAAAGGTATAATCCGCTCCGCTGTCATTCTCTCAGCCCTCGAGACAAGGAATCTTGGCATATTTAATACTTGGCATGGAGAATTGTCCCTAAATGACTGATAGATTGTTTCAATTTCCAGCAATGAAATAAATCAAAACAAGATTTAGTCATTTGGTTTACTCACCTCTGTTAATATCAGGAAATATGCATTCTGTCTTAACAGGTTGCTTCCGTTCTTTAACTACGATGAAATGAGTTTCTGGTAAGAAGTTTGTACGAATAAGATATGAACAGCATACTGCATATTTCAGCATACTGCATATTTCAGCATAATGCATATTTCAGCATATTGCATATTTCAGCATATTGCATATTTCAGCATACTGCATATTTTAGCATACTGCATATTTCAGGACGTGGGAATTATCTCAAATTTGCCAGCACAACACTTCAAGGGCGCTTTTTCATTAAGAAAAAGAACATGAATAGGGCACTTCTTTATTTTTGCAAAATCTTGGGGGCAAGTGCCCCCAGTGTCCCCCGGTTCCCACAGCTATAGTGTATCTCAGCTGATCTGAGGATGTGAATCACTGCGACAATGAAAAGTGATTTCGAAAATCATTGAAGATTTGTGAACATTCCAACTGTGGTAGAACTTTCAGCAAGATAGTCGAGTCTCTTTTAACTCATTCACTTCAAAGAAGAAGTTTACAGCAATCTTTGTATGATATAGAGAACCTCTGCAAAATTATTAAAAAACAAACCGTAAACATCATTTTCAAAAGGATAATTCAAGAAATATCTTACCTTTAGCTTTTTGGTTCCTCAAATATGTGTTCTCCCTCTCTAAATCTTCTTCTCTTGATTTTCTCCTTTCCACATCAACTTCCAGCTCTTCACACCGTTTTCTCGATTCATTCAATATTCCTTCCATCGATTTATTTCGTCCATTTGATTTTTCTAATTCGTCATACAAGGTTTTGCACTGATGTTGTAACGCATCAATCATTCCTCCTTGCGTATGCAGATTTCTGCGTGAAATACTCAGCTGATCTTCGAATTTCCCGCATTTTCCCTGCGTTTCTTTCATCTCTTCTTCTAGTTTCGTGTATTTTTGTTGTGTGTGTGTTAATTGCGCGTTTAATGTTTCCACACGTTTCTTTGCATTGATAAGTTTTATTCGTTGTGAGCAATATTTCATTTTTGTATGGTCTAATTCTTTCTTTAAAACCCGACAATATTCTTCAGAACTTGACAACCGTTCATCTTCAACTGGTGACGTAGAATTTCGACTCTGCAATCTTGATTCCGTGATTTGAGCATGAAGTTCTTTACACGTATCTTTCATTGACGTTAAATCGTGTTTCATTTGATCATAATCTTCCTTGTACAACGTGATCTCATCCTCATAAAGCAGACAAGTCGCCTTCGCATCTTCCAACTCACTGACCACCTTACGATAACGCTCCTCCACCACTTCACCGTTATGACACTCCGCATCACTGCTAGTGGTGTAGCTCTCTGCGGAATTCTTTCTGCGATTCCTTGATTTCATTGACCGTTGCATTTCTTCCCGCCGCTTCAATAATTTCGCCGCTTGTGGCATAGCAACGGTGAAAGTACCTCGCCGCTTGATGTCGCTTGCCTTAGCGATAAGCCTCCAGCGGCGTGCGAGTTTCAGTGCTTCAACATGTTTCTCAAACAAATCCGGGAGAAGCCGCAAAATTGAGTCGTATTCGTTTGTCCTGTTCCTTAGGCCATTTAGGAAGATTTCTTTCTCGCTTTCCTTGCTAAAAAGCTTCTCATCAATTTCCTTCGATTTCAATAAGCTCTCCCATTTCTGCAAACATTTTTCTAAATCTTTCGGTATATCTTGCAACGCAATTTCACTGTTTTTATCTAGAAAGAATTCCTTCAATGGATTGTAGATATCTCGTCGAAATACTCGCAATAGGTGTTCCGAACACTCGCAAAATGTTTCGAACTTTTCCAAAGGATTGGTTTCGACTTCTTGTTCGGATGAACAACTGTTGCCACGGTTACGCGCATGCCCAGAGTTATGATGAAATCCACGTGATCTTTCCCATTTGAGTAACTCTTTGATTTGCCTGTTGACGTAAATAAGGAGATAAACATGCTGGTAAGTAAACAAAACAACATGCAAATGAATAAACTGGTCGACGACGACATCAAAATAAAAAGACAATTGAAATGTGTGTCTTCCTTGGAATAGTAAAATGTCATGTGTAGAAAAGCAGCATCATCATAATCATCATCATCAACACCAACAACATGTGAGAACAACTACTACTTTTTACTAAGATGTTACTGACAAAAATAATCGAAAAATTTGAACGTTTCAACTTGCTATTGAAATCATTTTTGATATTTTATGAATGAAGCCAGGAATGGGAACTATTTCATTAAGATTTGAAATACAACAGTCACAAAGACAAATGTCCGCAGACTGTTAGAGGCTCGCTTGAAGCAAATACCATACAATTTATTTGCCCTTCAAGAAGCACAAATGCTTTCAAATACAGTTCCCATGAAATTTCTGATCCCCAAAACTAGGGTCTATTTTAGGTCAAGATCAGGCTAATCGAAGATTCTTATTTGAAAGGGATTTGTTTAGATCTTTCCTGAAAACCAAACAATATTTGCTGAAAACACTTACAATCGACTGAGATAAGAATAGCAGGTTTTACATTAATTCAAGAAAGTACAATAACAATAGTCTACTTCAATACATAAACAAACAGCAAGCGGGCCGCAGCCATGAGCATAGCAATGCGCGTGATGCAGCAAGAAGGCAAGAGTTTCTGGCGGAAGACAAAGTCCACCCGGAGATGAAGTGGGCGTTTCTTTACACAAACAACGATAGGGTTGCTAAGTAAATTTCATTAACCAAAAACACGTGGGTACAGATGTTGGCACCGGCCACCAGCTATAAACAGGGTAGCCTGGACGTCCTTGACTCCATCCAAGCAATTCTTGGCAGAAACAATGTCCTGCAGTCAAAGAAATAGTCTGCCAGCCCTAGACTTTTGTTTTACATAAAAATTAGTGAATTTCTTACAAAATGATGCCTTATTTTGCAATTTCGCAGCTCTTGAAACTGGGTTTCCTATTAAGTCCAAATTAACTGATTTTGTAAAGTCGTTCACACTTACTCTCTTGATGAAATTGAGCCATACGCTTTATGATTCCATGATGCCCATCTCTTTGTCACTTTTTTCAAATACCTGTAAAATGCTTCCACAAAACTTTCCTTTTCCACGTAGAAATAGTTCTTATTTTCATTCTCAAATGATGCACATTGTTCTGATAACCACGTTTCTCTCAATGATGGCGTCATCGAATGAAGATCTTCGAACTAAAAGAAATGCTTATCAGTTAAAAATGAATTCTAACTCGATGAACAAAGTAGTTGTTAACTTCAGATATCTATCTATACATGGATTTAGTCTTCAAACAAAGAAATTCAACCCGTAACCCCCACTACCCCCCTGTAATAACCAAAATAATACAATGCAAAAGGTGTGTGCAACGTACATGTATCTACAGACGAATTCAACATTCAGACAAAAAACCTTGTCAATTTGCTGGCAAATTCAATTCCGAGCTTCTTCTATTATTATCAAAGTTTCAGAGGTCTGAGAAATAGCTCTTTAAAAATAGCTCTTTACACGCTTTTTGAAGCACTCGTCTGATGTGAATCCTTTTCACATTTTTCGATCGTCATGAAGGACTCTTGTAGTACGTCTGCTTGTTTTCAATTTCACCAAAATGAAATCTTGCAAAGTTTATGATCAAATAAATCAAGTTTTATCAAATGAATCTAAATGATGAAATTTTATCCAAATCAAAATGATGTTATTCATTATAATTATTTTCTTCTGATGATCATTCTTCCATTCCTGTTTCCCTCGTGTTTTTTGCTTCACTTTCCTGTGATTATGTTGTTTTGATAGTTTCTTTCTGAGAAAAAAATGATGATCGTCTTAAAATCATAGAAACTATGTTATTTTGTTAGTTTGTTGTTGCTTTGTTAGTTTGTTCTCCCTTCAAACTCTCATCCTCTTCTTGTATACAGGTGACTATTCTGCTCTTAGAATCATAGAATTAAGCTACAAAACGTTCCGTACCTCAGTTGCTTCAAGATTTGAATCTATCACCTCCAAAAATTTGATATAAATTGATTTTCTATCTTCAAACAGTTAGATGCTATATAATACTCACAATGATCGTCGAATTTCTGTTACTGTGCATTCTAATTCTGTTTTCTACAACTTTCTAATAACTGGTCCCCTTGAGATATATTCTCGTCAAATGTCGTGATCCAACTGACCACATGAGAATATGAACAAACATAAATTTTGCCAAAAATCTTTTTAAAAACAATACGTATTGTATTTTGTTTCAGAGCAAATAATAGCAAAGATTTAATGGCAGCCACTATGCCCACGATGCATTGTTTCTCTTTATCATACCGAGGTATTGTTTGGAGAATAATTCGCAATTAATTGCGTTTTTCTTTTTAATTTCGTTTACGTCACGAAGTTAGAATCGTCCACAAATTTTAAATGGGATCACTGCAGGAATAGAAAGGAAACTTGAACGAGTTTTTGCGAACAAGAAGGGTCCAGATCGAAAAGTTATTTTCCGCTTGTTGCCGTGTTATAAATTAGGCGTTCATGGATACATCGCTCGAACCGTAACCCTTCAAATTTCAAACTTGAGCAACCATGAATGAATCGAAGAAGAAAAACAGAGTTGTGAAAGACAGACCAGACCGAAATGCTGAACTCTGTCACTGTTACAGTTAACACCTATATGTCACACCCCTGTTGTAGCTAATACCCCTAAGATTCATGGGGTTCCTAGATTTGATTACGCCCCCATTGGTATCCCATTGGTCATTGTCAGCTCTGGGGACTTACAGGGCCCTTCACTGCAACAATAGAGACTGCAAGAAAGCGTTCAAAATGGCGCCTTTCATCGGCACCATTTCTGAAAATGGAAGGCGACTAAACTTGAAATTTGTGTTGAATCTCTGAAATTCTCAAAGCAGTAGGTTTAGTAGATTCGGAAAGACTTTTGAACGCCCCAGTTTGCTGGAGGCTTTGGCCGACTCGGAGAGATTCTTATTTTCATTGGCGGATTTCATTTTCACCATGGTGGTTCCAAAACCTGCTATTCTAAAGATCTTTGTGCTTCATTTGGAAACACATTTCCGTTTCTGCTAAGTCTACTGTTTTCAGAATTTGGCAGGTTTGGAATTGCCAATCAAACAGTCATAGTGTAGCGTGACCAGCATGATTGAATGGATTGAATGCACAAATCAATTGTTTAGCACAGGATATGATGGCACATCATTGGACAAACATTCTCATTAGAAAACATAATCTTCTTTGCAATTGCTTTTTTGCACTACAGCATTAACCCAGCGAGGATAATCACGCCAAGAAAAGCCCCATTTCAATATCATTTCACACGTTTGGATAGACCGTTGACGTGAGTTTACTTATCAAAAGGGCGCCTCAATACAATAATTTAACAATGACCTGATTTCTAACACCTTTTGAAATCAATGCAGGCTGAAAGCAACGAGAGTATTTCATCATACCAAGACATTTTAATGTAGCAATTGGGCAATACTGTCAATTCTCATGCTTGCAACGTTACAGTAGGCCTAAATTAGCTGTAAAGCAGCTATTCTTGTTGTCGCCTACCATAAATAGACGAATAGATGAATAGATGAATAGATGATGATGATGATGATGATTATGATGATGTTGATTATGATGATTATGATGATGATGCTGATGATGATGATGATGATGATGATGATGATGATGATGATGATGATGCTTGTGATGATGATGATGATGATGATGATGATGATGATGATGATGATGATGATGATGATGATGATGCTTGTGATGATGATGATGATGATGATGATGATGATGATGATGATGATGATGATGATGATGATGATGATGATGATGATGATGATGATGATGATGAAGAATTACGAACATCATCATCACCATCATCATCGTCATGATCACGGTGATTCTGGAATTGTGACAAGTTTTGGCACAGGTGTGTCGAGTTTGTTTGCTTGCCAAAGCCAATTAGAAGGTTTTTAATCGTCTTTTCCCCAAAGTATCTTTTCACCTGCATGGTCACATTACGTAGCCAGCCCTGGGGCAATGAAAGTGTCTTGCTCCATCGATCAACGTTATTAAAGTCTACAACTGTACAAGTCTCATGTTGAGAGGATTATCTGCTAGTCGTGAACATAAGAAATAATACGTCAATCTTTTCTCACATAAATTTAAGTTTGAAATCGATTAATATGAAAACCAGCTGCTAAACTTGGCAACAGATGCTCCAGATATCTTATTAGGAGAATAAAAGATTAATATTTTATATTTGCACAGTTCCAGATTAGTAACTTGCAATAGAAACAGAAATGTATAGCACATGGTCATTCTCCTAATCACTCAAAATGACAACGTTTTAATCTTCATCTCGTAATTCTTACAGTTCTCGTAATTCTTACAGTCGCCGTAAGCTGTCGTAAGTCTTTACTACGCCTTTTCTTATCGATGAACTCTACGTCGAATCTTCTAAAGGAAATTTCTCGGCAAAACAACTTACTTGGAAACGAAGAACGAGGTTATAGTGGAATGTGCCGCTTGACTAATAGGCCTATGCAGCTGTTCTGAAAGGAAAATCTAATCTTTAAGTAAGTATTCATTTTGGGACGATCCAGCAATTTCTATCCAAATCCGATGAATTTTACAGTAACCATGAATTTTATGAATAATAAACTCACCACATATTCGGCCATTTTGGCTTCCCTGCTTCTTGGTACTTCTAATTTTGGCATCAAATGAGTCCTTCGACCGGATGACGATGATTTCTCGCTCATTTTATCCGTTGATGTCGCTGCAACAGAAAATATATCTATCAATGATTTGTTCTATTTTCAACTTTTTATATACTGAAAACAAAACAACGCAGGAACTAAATGAAAAGTCAAAACATTGAATACTAATATTTGATATCTCTTTAGGTATGAAGAGCTTCCGTTACAAATGGTTGCTTAAACAAATACTTGTATCTTAATAGGACTGACAAATTCTTGATCTTTTTCATATACAACACAAATATTAATATGAATCCTTTTAATGAAATTACCCATATCTCGAATAAATAAAGAGTCACAAAATATCTTTTTTTGGCATCTGCGATAAAGCCACTCTTCTTAACCGAAATCTTTTTCATATGGTGTCTTGTTTTTATTGACAAATAATGAAATAATAACTCTTGTCAAGAACAACAACTTGAAGTGAGAATCATAACACGAAAATCGTTCGTTCCAACTGTTTTTATCCCTTTTTGTGTTTTTAACCGGAACTCATAGAAATCATGTTCGTTGGAAAATACGAAAACTAAGCAAAAAGGATTCCGACACAGCATTTTGAAAATTTGACCCAGAGTAAAATGTTAATTAGAACCAAGAACTTCGACAGAATTAGAAAAGAGAGCGATGGACTAGAAATAGACATACAGCGATGACTCAATTGTGTGTGCTTCTGAATTTGACTATATAGTCTTAACATTTTGCTTTCATCGGAAAGAAGCCCCATGGTTATTCTCCGCTATTGTTGCAACTCAGAACAACTGACAAAAACTTTTAGCGCGCTAAGCTTGGCAATAAAGCCCTGAAAGAAGTTGATGCTATTCAATCGGTAATATAAAACGATAAGATCACCCAGCGACGTCCGACTCCTTCTACCTACGGCGCAAGCTCTGAAAAATCCGAAAGAAATCGTGGGGGTGGGGGATTTCTACGTAATTTTTGCAGTCTAATGCTATGCCCAATTCATTTTATGTCATCTTTCTTTGACAATTTTGGCCGATAATAGGGATCTGGCGAGAAAGTCCCTCCAACCCCCGCCCCCCCCCCCGATGGCATCGCCACAAAAAGTGATGAAAATCTTAGCCTCACAAATGATCAAAAGTAGTTCTTCTTACATGTGGATACTACTCGTTCTTTCATGCAGGCTTTTCTTGAGTGATAAGAAATTCCTCTTTTACAGTGTAGTATTGCAACTACATTAAAATACAGTGAAATAGGAACTCCAGTAAGAATTGAATAAGGCACAAAGTTTCGAGCTTAACCCGTTATCACACCGGTCTCATTGTACCTCACAAACATAAACAAAAAAAGACGCAACCTGTCCTTCCCGACAACACTTTGTGAAGAATTGTGCAATCTTTTTCTCTACTTCCTTGCCGGACAACACAACCATATGTAGAGATGACTTCAACTGCAACTATCATAAGTTTACGTTTACTGGCATCTGGACACAACACATGTCCCTACAGCTGATTCGATTTAATACCCCTTGATAAGATTTGAATTCAGCGTTATTGAAATGATGCAGCTTAAATAAGATAAACAGAACCACAAGACTAAAATCTTGGAAACAGATGCCTTCTCATCTCAGCTTAGTTCATGATCTGATGTTTGGTAGATTTAGATATTCTTTACCAACGGAAGGGTTTTGAACAACCACCAGAAAATATTTGAATTTGGTTTCATTCAAATGATGCAGCTTAAAAAATGAATACAGCTGCAAAACTAAAAGCATGGAAATAGATCCCTTCTCATCTCCAGCTTTGCTAATGATCTGATGTTGACTGTATGTAGATGATGCTATATTAAAGGTAGAAGGGCACTGTTTGGCCATCGGGAACTACTTTTATTCAATTGATTTAAATGATGCAGCTTGAAATAGATCAACAATATCGCAAAACTGAAGTTTTCAATAACATGTGTCTTTTTATCTAGGTTAGGCCCTTATCCTGAGAGTATGTGGATGACTCTGTCCCACACGGTGTCCCAAAAACGTGTACCCTGTTTGTTTGGCAGCCGTGGAAAAGCCGTTATTGCAAGTGTTCCGATTTTACACAATTGCATAGGATAGGCTCCAACTTGGCACTTGAGACTTTGCTTGTTTGATAGGCTTCAACTTGGCATTTGAGACTTTGCTTGGCTCGAGTCAGTCTGACATGTAGTTGCTGATTTCTGGCATAGGAAAGGCAATACCAGTGGTTGCTTCAGAAACAGCACTTCCTTTGGTATCCAACAACGTCAGAATCGAGTGATTTTTCCCCATACTTCAAAAGATTTCATGGTGCGGTATATTAAGACAACACTGCGAACCCCTTTACAGATAATTAAAAATTTTAATACAACAGTAGAACCCATTGCTCCAAAGGCAGTGCCACAACTAGGATCAAGCCCACACTCTTTGGCCTCAAGTGATCTGACACTAACGTGTATTCAAGTTCTTAACTGATATTGTGCACAATTTTGCACATTTCTATCTTCAGTCATT
Source organism: Aurelia sp. 4 Dawson et al 2005 (assembly GCA_964019985.1). NCBI lineage: Eukaryota > Metazoa > Cnidaria > Scyphozoa > Semaeostomeae > Ulmaridae > Aurelia > Aurelia sp. 4 Dawson et al 2005. The sequence continues at coordinate 20,142,809 of OZ026504.1, forward strand.
GTTGATATGAACTGCGCATGTGTATACAGCGATATCTGAGAGATTTCGGATGAATATTCTCTGTTTTATGATTCGCTTGTCTTTATGAAGATTCAGGCTTGGTTAGTAATCTAAAGTACAAGGTTTTTTGATTAACGCGATGTTGCAAATGATCTTAGGACGCGGCAACGTATAGCATTACAATACATTGCCTGGGCGCATGCAGATTTTCACATGTTGTTTTATAAATAAAACGGCGACAGAGAGTAAAAGTAGACGAAATAAGACGATTGAGAGACAGGTGCAGCTTTTGAAACATCAATCATTAATGGGACATGGACTGATCCATTTAACTTAGAAATATAACCGAAATCGAGTTAAGAATTACGAGAGAGATTAACTGTCATATTTCTCTATTTTGCTTCAGTTGGAAGGGGTTTTAATGAGGATCAATGCATTAGTGGTTCTACGTTCATTAATCATCTTATCAAACGCTAGAAAATTTTTGCCTAAAATTATTTTCAATCTTGAATTTAGGATTCTCTGGAAATAGGATTTCGGAGTGATGATGTACTGTAAACTAAAAACTGGTCGTCACTTTTGCAAATATTTGCTCAAAATGATACGAGATTACGTGCTTATCAGCTGTTTCTTGTTACGAACAAGCACTCTGCTGTAAAATTAATTCAATTCAATTCTACAATATCAACTGGCAGGTTAATTCACTTCAATCTAGTATATTCAGCCTCTTTGTTACAGTCGCTATTCACAGAGCTTCTACAGTAATTGATTGACAGATTACTTCATTCCAGATATATTGCTATTGACAGACTCCATGATGCTCAACAATTCAGTTCAATCAAAAGTGTAAGCAAGTGTTGCTGTGTTGTGAAGAGCGATGACTGGGGCTATGTAGTTAGTCTAGGAGCTCCTATTTGATCTTTGATATGGGATAAAGTTCATAACATTTAAGTGCTGCCTTTCAATTTCCTTACACTGCAAACAGAAAACCCGATCCAAACATTGCAACTTTCTTGTGATCTTTCAGTTTTTATAGCAAAGCAATTTTAGGATCTGATTCGTTTCCATCTCCAGCAAGCTTCTCAGCTTAGAGTCCCAATTCAATTCAAATTTATATGTACCTCATATCCCGTACAAGCAAATATTGGGAATTGCAGTCGTGGTTGCAGTTTTTAGGATTCAGTGCAGAGGATCGCAGACGTAGAATATCCCTAATCAAGTCCACGACCCCTTGTGATGACACTGAAGTGGCGGGGCTATACCTTGGATTGGACACTGTCTACCTCACTGTTCTGCCTGCAGAGTCAGAGGATTACAGTACTGCAGCAAACAACTTGAAGATCTGACTTTAATGGTAAATGGACTATGCTTCAATTTGAAGCAGAAAACCAGCAGAAAATCTAGAATTCAAGAATTAAAAAGACACGAGACCTGAAAGAAAAAAGGTGGAACAATCGTGATGAAGGACACGCAAAGCCACTTGATAATTACTTTTATCGCGCCTCATGCATGCAACTGTTAGACTTGAAAAGGAGCGGAAAAGGGCAAAACAAGGTGATCATCTCTTGCAAGTAAGAAGCTGAATGTTAAAATCTGTTGAATTTTGAAGAATAATTCCATGTAGAATCCACCTGCACGGCAGATTGTAGTCATCAAGTTTAGATGAAGTGCTACAGTAAATAACACGCGATCACGAATGCACGATTTGACTACGAGACATTCGCGTGTTCATTGACTGGGACCGTGTCATCGTGAATTATTAATTGAAAAAGAGGCTTTGACGTAAACAAACTCAGCGGGAATCTTTTCACGACTGAAATGTCTTGAATTTGTTGAGGTTTTGAGAGAGAATACACGACGGAATCCGCGTAACTTGTAGTGAATTTTGATCAATCTTTTGCTGTCACTACGACTCATCTTTTACATAAATCTGTCCTAAGAAGCAATTACGACGACGTCAGATAGAGGGTTGCCTCAGGATGTCCAGTCGTCAAAGTAAACGGCTGGGGTTACAAGGGAAAATCTTTTCTGCGACTTTCCTTCTCCAAATATATAAGAATTGAATTGTCATCACAAAACAATAACAATGGTGAACTTTCCTTGGTATCTTCCGATATCTTGCAATATTTTTGTTGAATGATGGCTAATAGCCAGAGTTTTTACTTGGTCGCGGACCTTCTAATGTGAGATGTTCGTCTCGTGTTTGTTCTGTGAAAGTAAAAGCATTGCATTCTTTTGAAGTGAAAAGTAGTTTTGAGGATAGCAGCCAGCAATATGTTGTCCATGATTGCAGCATTATTTGGTTGATACTAGTCTCAGTCGTTTATGCTCAGACCTACCGTTGATATTTCACTGTTTCTCTTCCATGTTGGTTAATACCCTGGGCACCAGAGCCAAAAAATAATTAAAAGAAAACCAGGGTAGTTGGTTAAATACCAGAAAACTAGATTGACAAGAAAACTACCGGCTTCGACTTTGAAAACTTTCTTCTATCAAACCAAGAACTTTGTTTGCGAAATTAGCTACCTGGAAGCACATGTGTTCTTTCTTTGTTTATCGCAGATACGTCGTTCTGGGAAAAGCAACAACTTCATTTCGAAAACGAGGTTAGGTGTGGCAGGCTTTAGGATATTTTGGCGCTATATTTCTGAAACTGACAATTGTGTAGGATTTGAATCTCAGAGGCAACTTCTGGGTCTTCCCTAATTCTGGGTCTCAGTTATGAGTGATTGTACCAAACGAAATTTTCATATCTGAAGCCCGTTACTGTTAGATTAACATTTCATTTCAGGGTGTGTTTGGTTGGTACCAATTCTGAAACGATAGACTTGAAAGGCCCTTAAGTGTATTTTATTGATTCCCCAGTTCCGAAAATGGCAGGTTTGGCAGGCCTTCTGAACCTTCTGCTCCAAAAGGCTGAAGGCTTGGCAGACTTTTGAGAGATTCTCGATTCCATTTGCAGAGCTCTGAAAACGAGGCAAGGTTGCTCGCGTTGCTACAGTGATCGGTAACTTTACTCGTCGTTGCCAAGCACCAGACTCGTGTGCGTGTTTTCGACTGGAAACCTCGCCTTCAACAGGATATATCTGAAACCTGCTGCTTTGAAGAACTTTGTGTTTGATTGGGAATTGTGTCTCCGTCTCTGCGAAGTCTACCGTTTTCAGAATTTGGTAGGTTTGGAATTACCAATCAAACACACTCTTAAATATCGGTTACCCAAATTCCTTGAAATTCAATAATAAGATACATTTAATTTGGTTGGTTTTCTGTTTGATTTAGAAATTATTATCCAAATTGTGCATATTACTGGCAACATGGTAACTATAGGAACCATGCAAGAATTTTTTGTAAGAATGTTGTCCATGTTTAGAAGTGGTTTGGTTGTGAGTCGTTGAATGAGTGAAAATAAAAACTTCAGACTAAAAGCATCGAACGAATCATGTCGTCATTCTATAGGCATATCCTGGCAAGATGGTGGTAACTATGAGAACAAACAAATAAAGAAACTGCGTAGCCTTCAATCCAGCAGTAAAATGCATTATTTTGTGGCGCCTGTGGTTTAATTCTTTCATAAATTTTTAATTCTAATCTTTAAAAGCCCTCTGTGAGCTCCAGTCACGTTTGGAACAACAGCAACAACAATAACAACAATAACAACAACGAAAATAATGGATATTCGTTCGTTTATAAATGCCTGTTACCATGAGAACGTAAACACTAACCTATTGCTTCCTCTTGCTGTTTCATTTCATCATGGCAGCGGCTCCTCCTCCCTAAATGGCAAAGTTCCCGATATTAGGTATTAGGTATTAACCATGATCACTTGCGCCTGTCAATGAATCGACGAAGCAAATCAATTAGCGACAGATGTGACAATATGCTGTGACCGGAGAAAGATGAAAATTGTGGCAAACGCCTGCACTGTTCATATTAATTTGGTAGCCCTGTACCACAAAGATTTCAGAAACCTATTCAAAAGCATTTTGCAAGTAAAAGTAGACTTACTCGATGATGGGTTTCATTTGTCATGCAAAACTGGAGACTTCGATACAACAATATCTTAGGCAGCCAAAAAAACACAATTTACCCAACAACCTGTGTACAACCATATGCGACAGCCACTACAGATCCTGTATCAAATTTTTAGCTTGCGACACCACAAAAGAACTTCAAAGCAGCTAGGCCATATGCGGTGACCGTTGGAAACTGTTGCAGGAATACTATTTTTGCAAATCTCGGTGCTTTTAGGCGATCAGGAAGTAAACGTATGATTTTCAGTGGGGGGCTGGGATGGGAAGGAAATTAGATTTTTGGGTGTTTAGCGGGCTAGTTTGGTCGGCTTCTGTTCTCTACACTGGCCTGTTAGCTTAGCCTTAAAAGTCTTATGGTGCCATAGCCTTCCGAGTCTTATAGGAGTAATCATAATTACCATTAATGATCTCATTACAGAACATTCCAGCAGTAAAGCAATTAGGAGGGGACGTAGGAGGTAATTATAGCTACTTGTTTAAAATTCATTAAAATAAGTTAATTGCCTCTTAGAATTAACATTTAATTTCCTTATCAAATTTAGTGTGACTGTTAATCTTTTCTCAGGGATGGATCGAGGACAATAGGCTTCTTTACTTCACCAAATTTAAGGTTGGAAACAGATGTTTTTATGCGATAAGTCGTCATCGTTCGAAGTCCAAATAATCGAGATCGAATTTTCGTTTTCAAAATTCGCCAGGAATCACCGAAAGGTACGTCTAAGTAATTTAGGAGGGGCTCTGCACTAAACTGCTGCTTCCGAAAAAAGGTTCTTTGCCATACCATCATACTTTGCAGGCCGCTGCCACAGTGTGCTGTTTAATTGTTATTCAAGATTTTCAGTTTCCAGCTTTTAGAGGCCCATTATCAACGATGATCCATTTTGCACCAAATGAAAACATGAAAAATTAAGAACTTCATTCAACTAAAGTTGCCATAATGATATGAACTATTTTCGAGGAGGTGCAATCTTTGCATTATGTCCAACAAACAGAACATAGGCCAGGAGCGACTTCGTATCAAAAGAGAGTTTACTTGTGCGAAGAAAAACATCATGGTCAGCAAAAGTTCTTTAAAGGGCTTTATGCAAGCTTTGCAAAGGCCCATTCAAGTCAATGTTACACATTTTCCATGAACGATCGATAGTAAAAGAAACAATGCTGTGTCTGAGTGTGAACCTAGCAGAGTTGGTATTAGGGAGCTGTCATTTTTAAAGCTGGGTACAGGGGTGGAAGAATTTTTGGAGGGGTACCAAATTTTTTGGCCTCGTTTTATTGGGGTATCAAATATTTAGAAAAAAATGTGAAATGTCTGATGGGCTGTAAAATTTCTGGAAAACATCTCAGGCTGAAGTAAGAAACATGTATTCTTTTACAACAAAAGTTTTACCTGTTTCTGCTATGTTCATTAGGCAAGAAAGAAGTTATTTGAAATAGTGATGATGATTCTATTTTTCGATGATTCTTCCAATTGTTCCAACTTGATATATTTTGTGGCTAGATTGTGTTTCTTAGTGTGGTAGTTTTGTAATATATCCAAGCTAAATAACTCAACAGTGGGGTATCAAATTTGTTGCTTTGTTGAAACGGGGTGTCAAATTTAATTCAACTTCGTGAATGGGGTAAGAAAATTTTGCAATTTGTATAAAAAATTCTTCCACCCCTGTACCCAGCATTTAAAATGACAGTTCCCTAACTTGGCTTTTTTCTGGCTATTTTCCAACCTCGGTTTGGCTTCGGGGCGGTGCGGCGATCTACCAACCCTGACCAAGGCCCAGTGACCAAGGCTCTTTAACGCTTCAGGAATAGGGTGCGCTGCGAGGCGATAACGAATCCAGGTCATTTTTTCAAAACAGACAAACAAACAATTTTGAACAAAATAATTACTTACCTTTCCTTCTTTTAGCGAATCAATAATTCAAGTGATTACCACCAATGATCTGAATTATTCAATGTATCACAGAACTATCTCTTTGTTATCATTTGGGATTGCTGATTAGTGATCTTGGTTCGTGATTCGGTATCGTCCTTGTCCACTGCACTGCAGCTCATGTTATCTAAATTGGTGTAACAACTCAACATGCAAATCATGATAAACAAATGATGCAAATAATCAAACGTGCTGCAGTGTAATAGAACACAATAGTAATAAATGAATAGTTCCTGCAGACAATGGTCTCATGATTTCCATTGCATGTGTCACCTGTAATTAGTAAATGAACCTCGTTACGTAGGCCATGAAATTTTAATGTCATCTGCGATCGTTGCGATCGTGCAATAAGTGCAGACGTCTCTGCAGATGGGAACTTCAGAGACTGCAGATCAATTTAGATTCTGCCAACTACGTATTAAGGATTTTATTTCATTAATTCTGGATAGAATCTAGAAGAATCTTGCAGGGCAAATGAGTCAGATATTTTTCTGCACAAGTGATGACTGGAGACATGACGTCTGATTATTGATGTGACCTGGAAAGGAGGCTTTAAGATTTCATGCTCCATTTGACAGAGCTGAAACCTTTTGAAAATGACATCACCTATTTCCTACGTCAAAAGTGTACAAGGCACTGACATAAAGTGTACAAGGGGACCGGTAAATATGAAATTACTGTTGACATACTTATGGATGACCCCCACACAAATCAGAATCACGAATGTTGTTATGATGAAGTCATGACGCTCAAGTAGCTACCGGGAATCGAGCTCTGTTTGCCTGATTCTTCTAGCTGCAAAGTCAGAGGATCACACTGTCACACCACTACGCCATAACACCGATGATGATGATGATGATGATAATGATGATGATGATAATGATGATGATGATGATTATGATGATGATGATGATGATGATGATGATGATGATGATGATGATGATGATGATGATGATGATGATGATGATGATGATGATGATGAACATTAAAACAGAGATGTAGGAACCGGGAATCACAGGAGCCACGCGTCCGCAAGGTTTGGCAATGAAAACGCCCCTTTTATTTCATAAGGTGTCCCTTCAGCTTAATGAAAAGTGCCAAGAAGAGAAGTGCCCAACCACCCCCCAAAAAGCTCAAGATGCTTTCTACAGTTCTTCATTTTAATCATGGCTATGCAACACTGCATTGACGTACTTCATCCATCGATTCACAGTTGCAAAACTCAAATGGTTTGCTTCTTATCATAATCACATTTCTAAAACTTTCAACAATATTCATAGTAGCTAAATCCAGAATTAAATTGTTCCTCTCTCTAATTCCATAATAGAATTTATAGGCTTCCTTGCAAGATTTAAGAGCTCAAGGTAAACAATATCAGGATTTGCAACTATCTCACGGAACACAATGCATTGTTCTATACTTGATTTAGGCAGGGTTTACTTTTGTGGTACATTATGAGAAACTGAATAATACAAGAACGAATTTTGATGAAGACCGTGCTGAATGAAGTAAAGTAGAAAGGCTTGATGAGGATCGTTTTAGGTTTGTTCCCCTGTTCCACCCATTCCCTGTACCATTTAAACAAAGCTGCACATGTTCCTGCCCTAACATCAAAATTCTCATGATTTGTTGCCCATTGTATCAGATTTTGCAATGTGGTACAACCCTCTCGCTTTTTTTCCTTCTCCCGTTTTTTCTGCGAGAGAGGCTCGTTTTTTCTGCGAGAGAGGCTCGTTTTTTCTGCGAGAGAGGCTTGAAGCAAATCCAGGTACAACCTTGAATGGCTTGAATGGCGCCTTCGAAATCATCTCGTTTAATCGTTCGCATTGCTCCTCAAAAAGTACTTTCATTGAACTGCCTTCAGAGAGGACTCCATACTCCACCCCTTAAAGTTCCCTCCTAGCGAGCATTCAGAAATTGAATTGGGAACAGTTTGAAATGAACTTCAGCTTCAAAAGCCGACCAACAGTCAGCAAACTACGGCCAGCTGATCGGTGAATGGGCCCGTATCTTAATGTAGACCTAGATTCATTACACAAGTCCCTCTATTCGCTTGTTATTGTTGTTGTTGTTGTTGTTGTTGTTATTGTTGTTGTTATAGCTTCAGTTGTAGCGACAAGTCTGCAGGGGGAGCGAAACAGGAGACTTTTGGAACGAGTCTGATTTAGGCTTACGTTGATGAAACGTCAATCATATCAGGTGTAGAATTCCAACTCTAAATTTGCCTCAAACAAAAATCTAGTTGATCAGCGTTGAAACTTTTTATATCAACCACACAGGATGCAACGTTCGATCACACGAAAATACTCGCGCACAACTTATCCATTGCTTTAACACATAGATGTTCTCAAAGCACTGCATGAAAATACGTCTTTACAGCTTGTGCAGACTTTAAAGTTTCACGAGAAAAGGTCATCTTTACATCAGAGCACTGGAGCAATGTTTAGGCCCTTCCCTTCATGGTGATGCATACGAGGAGCTGAAAACGAATCAAAAAGCTCACACCCATTGATATTTAGAGCTGTCCTGGCCACACAAGTTACGAAATCATACAAAGGTGATCCACATTCTGCTCGATTTCGGTATTATTGCTCCTCCACATTACTCGTCGTTGCTGCCGTTGCCCGCTGCTCATGTCAAAAACGAATTTTTTTGGGCTGCGACGTTTCGATAGATCATTTCTTATTAACATACCAATGACGTGATTTCGCAAGTTTCGAAACGGAAATGTGAAGTTTTGATGGAAAGAAGGCGAATTGCATGTAAACGAAACATGATTTTTGTTTTGGATGAGAAAATGCTGAAAACAAAAAAGTTTTAGTCCACTTACAGGAGAAATTAGCACTTTTAAAAGAGAATATATCTGTCACTCCTCCTCAATGTCCAACTGCAGAAATGCAGAAGCTTAGATCTGCAATAAACTCAAAATGCAAGTATTTGAGATTGTGCTTGTGGTATGTAATTATTTTTCTACGCTCTTTGCGCACAAGAAATGATTTTACCGTCCAAAGCAATCACAAGCCATGTTTAAGTGCTTTCCTTTGTTAAACGTCCATCTCTTCTCTTCATTTTCCCCCATTTATGAATATTCCTTTTCAGCCTTGCTTGGTTCGTTTTTGTCAACATTTGCCCGTATTTCCACAATTTCATTGTATCATCTGCAGGGAGACATGTGTGCTTAGTTCTACCTATCTAAGCATGCAGTTTTGTTGATGTTGCAAACAGGCGGTGCAAAGTTGAGATGTTGACCAAAAGCGTATTAACTATTAACTGAAAATACACGAACTGAGTTTGAAACCTTTCACCAAATTGCTGGTTTTCAATTCGATTGATTATACCAACTGTTTTCCTACTTTCAAGTAAACTGCAGAAAGTTAAAAGAGATTCACTAAAATCTTTCGTGATATTATTAAGTCAAATCCTTAGCTTCAAACCGAAGCCACGAATTCTAAGATTTTTTTGCCTCAACTTGCCACAGGCTTCTTTCATCAAAATTCTGTTTATTTCTGTTCTAACTTGCATCATTTACAACCTGTAATTCATTAAAATCGTATGTTGATGCTTTTCCTATCGAATGATTTTCAGCTTTAATCACCAAGATAAAACTACCAGCAAATAGCCACGAGTTTATTTGTAAAATTTCTTTCTTCTATTGTCTTTAACACATTAACGCCACATTTTGTTGCTTGGAATTAAGTTAAGGTTGTCAGCTCACCAAAATCAATCTCAACCCTTCCACAATGCTCTAGCATATGATTTTCTTCAAATTCTGCAACTTTCTTTTTAGTGAATGCATCATTCTATGTCCTTGATTTGTCACAACTTTGTTTATCAAATGTCGTTCTTCAATTGTTTCCCAATACACATTACTCTAACTATTAGTCTATTGAAATCGCTTTTTGATGCATCTTTATTTGAAGTTATTTAGTTTAAATTCACCAAAATAAGCCACCATCACTAACAAATTTCCTCAGCCTGCCAGTCTTGATATATGGTACTACAACATGTTGTTTATTCAATTTATTTGACAATACTTGCAACTAAAACCCATAACATTGAATTTTCTTGAGAACCTACAGTTTTATTTACCCTTCTATTTCTTTGAGTTTTCAACTTTATTTATGAAATTGTTTCCACCTTTAGCTTCCTAATACACATTACTCCAACATGCAGCACACTGAAATTGTATGATAACACTTTCAACTAAAGTATCTTTTTATTTTAACCTTAAACTCACCTCAGTGAAACCATAACATCGAATCTCCTTTATGTTCTATAAGTTTTCTACCATTTGTGTCCTTCTAATTCTTCCTCTTTCTCAACTTCATTTATCAAATTGTGTCCTCCTTTTATTTGCTAATACATATCACTCCAACATGCAGCTCATTGAAATTGTATGATACTTATTCGATTGCCTTATGCAAGTTCTCATCATCCTCTTCAATACAATCATAACACGCTCTGATCAGCTGTATTCAAAACACGCGTCTTTATGGCGTGCATTCATCGACGAACAAGAAAGAGGTCTGGGTCCGTATTGTTGTGGTCTGCCACGGGGAATCTCCTACCAGGCAGTTTAATCATTGACCTCAACCACTGTTGCTGCTATCAATGTGATTAACTTTGTAAGTATAAAATATGGAACGCTTAGAGACACAACACAGTAACCGAAATTTTGATTTCTTGAAATTTAAAGACACATTGTCCACCATGATCCTGTGTGCGCCGAATGAGAAGCAAACTTTAAACCAGCTTTTTGTAAATGGCCTTCTTACAATAGGTGCATTAACAAAACCTTTCACACACATCATTTTCCTTCAAACCAGACATATTCAACGTGTTTAAAAAGTTTTTCTCTGAAATCACCTCACAACAAAATATGCTGGTACCTTTATATTGCTATTAGTCATAACCCATTCAGCGAAACAATAATGACCTCGATTTCATCACGAGGCAAATTGATTACCAATTCATCAACCGGTTTGAATAGCCATACAAATTACTAATCATTACGTCATGAATGAGTATTGTACATTGTAGATTTATTCTTGCATCATCACTTCTGGAAAGAGCACATGCAACGTGTCCAGTAGGGCCTAAACCACAACAAGCAAAATAACCGCAACTGCTTCAATAATCCCTCATTTTGATGTTTTGAAAACCTTGAAACATATGGATACCATCAAATTAGGTTATTTCTAATGCTGACCATGTGGATGTCTGTATGATGTAAAATACGGAGCATTGTTTATGATAAGCTAAGATCATGGGTATTAGGACACCCAGCGTGTAGCAGTTTGAGATTCATATCATTAGCAAGCCACCTTAACTTATTGTTTCTTGTGTTTTGAACTTATTTTTATTTGGTATACAGCTACCGTTGACTGTTCCGTAATTTTGACATTTTCTATAGTCCACTTCAGTGGATCTGTACTTAAGGTGGCTCACTACAGAAAATTTCAAATCACTAAACAGTGAAAATGTGGCTGTGTACCAAGTAAAAATAAGCTCAAAACACTGCTGATATAGATTTCAAACTGCTACATAATGGGTGCCCTATACCCAAGGTACCACGGCCTCAAAAAATGAATAAAAGAAGAAAAAAACTGAGGCTCTGGTAGCCAGGGTCGGTGTCCTATCGCTCATGCCGAGAGCTATCTGTTGAGTAATTATGCAAATAGACCTTTCAGCTATTCTTCAAAAGGGTCTGGATCGAGCGATATCTTTGTAGATTTTTAAACGAAACATTCGATGGAATGGCGTTTGAGGTTCTGCCACTGTCGTTCACATTCAAAACTTCTACAAACTATAGTGAATTATCGTTCTATCCAGACAAGACAGCTAGAGGCTCTATTGCTGCGATTTTGAGAAATCATCCCCGTACTCCTCCTGTTTGCTTAAGCAAAATGTTAACCTTTCATCCCCCCACCCTACTTGAGTGCAAATCAGATATCCTTCCTCTAGACTTGCTCCAAGTCTGTTTCGTGGTATATCAGCACTAAGGAGAGCATCTTTCAGTGAGCATTGCCAAACTGAGACGTGAAAATGTGAAAATTATTCAGGGGATGGTGTGTGCATGCCGGCGCTCCCTGGTGCATGCTGTGCGCATAACGCATAAGGCGTAATCCAATTTCCAGAGAAGTTTGTCCACCATTGTGGCTAAGAATCTAACCTGGATGTACACCTGGTGTCCCATCACCCATGCACACAAGGGTTTTTCCGTTGACCACAGTTATTTAGATCCTCAACGCTTTAGTTGTTGTTATTGTTTTCAGTTTCTGGTGTAGGGATGCACCCCCGTGACTGAACAATAATAGACATATTCTTACTCTTATTCCGCTGCGCTGTATGTTTTGTTATTGTGTAATAGATCTTCTCTAGGCCACAAGAAGTATTCTCTCTCGAGTTTCGACTACGGCTACATTTCTATTACACAATCCAAAATGGAAAACAAAATTAAAGTATTCAACGGCGAAGGAAACGTGAAGGAATTCATTGTCAAGGTCGAGCTACATTCATCACTGAAAGGGTATACTGGAGAGAAATGTGCGCAGGATTTAGCAAGCAGATTAGATGGCCCTGCTTTCGACGTTTACATGCGTCTGTCTACTGAGGATCGAAAGAAAGCTGACAAAATTAAAGAAGAGCTACTGAAAGAGTTTGAAAAAGGCCAGTTGAATCGCGAAGAAGCCATTTTCGAACTTTCAAACCGCCCTCGAAAGCAAGGTGAGTCGCCACATACGTATGCATATAAGTTGATCGAATTGGTGAAATTAGCTTACCCAACTTTTAACGACGAAACTCGAGCGACCTTAGCTAAAGACTATTTCGTCCGTGGTTTGCATCCACAAATGCAAATAGCATTAAAATCTATGGAGAAATTTGCAACTAATGATATCCAAGCCCTGGCTGAGGAAACAACACGACTCCAATTAGCGGGGGTTAAGTCCAATATGGGCATAAGTAGTTCCGTTAATGAGATTAGTGCCAACACAAATAAAGGTTCAAGAGAAATTCCAGACGACATTGTTGATGCAATCGCAGATAAGGTCGTTGACAAGATAAATTCCATCAAAGTTGCTTCAGGGGGTCACGAAAATGTTGAAAATGATGTAAGCTTCACAACAAATCCACCCTTTGTCGGTCAAAGAGCATTTCCAGGCAGAAATTTCAGAGGTCGTGGTCGAGGTCGCCAAGCTCGAGGAAGAGGAAATTTTCGCGGCGGCTATAGGGCCCCTAATAGCCAGCTGAAATGCAGATCATGTCAGAGTACTGACCATTTAGTGGCTAGTTGCCCGACAAGATTTTGCCAAGCATGTGGCCAACGAGGCCATGACAGCTGGAACTCTGTGTGTCCAAAATACCAATGACTAGCCGCCTCCGCAGAAGCAAACTCCACTGAAGATCCCTGCACGGTTGTTGTTGTTGCAAAGCTCCAAAAGCTGAATACCCACGCAATAATGGATACTGGATCTGGGTGTTCGATAATTGATTTAGGAACATTACAAAGAATAGGCCTTGACAACTGTATCGATAAAAGCTCCCCTAAAGCATTAATAAATGCTTCTGGGGACACCATGAAAATCTTGGGTACTGTGAAGATTGACGTAACGATTGCTGGTAGCCAACCTCGTAATCATGTTTTTCAAGTACTTGATTCAGTGACGTACTCAAATGTGTTACTCGGCAGAGATTTTATGCGCCATTTTGGTTCTGTTCAGTTTGATTTCGCAAGAAACAGCATCCAGTTGGGAAAACTCTCGCTCTCCGGGTTATCCCCCAACACAGCAAGAGTCAGATTATGTGAAAACGTTACCATTCCTCCTCGTTCGGAAGCAGTTCTTTTAGTTAAATCCTCAACGAAGAACTCTCTGTTACCAGGTGATTTTGAGCCCAAGATTGGTCCAAAGATAAAGGGTCTGTATGCTACACGATCCCGTGTGATACCGAACATTGATGGAGTATTTCAAATAACAGTCCTCAACGTTAACTCATCAGACATTACATTGAAATCACGAACCTCGATGGGTTTTATCCAACCAGCTGACGAGATAGTCATGAGTGTTGCCCCTGATGAAAACCTCACTTCCACCCTTGCGGATATCAAGATTAGTGACAGATTATCACGTGACGAAAAGTCAGAAGTAACCAGATTGATCAAAGAATATCAGGACATTTTCGCCGCAAATCCTAAAAAGCCAAAACAAACAACGCTGCTAGAGCATCGAATAATCACCAACGACGCCCTGCCTGTGAGTCACAAGCCCCGCAGGGTTCCCGTTGCATGGGAGAAAGACATGGATCAACAGGTCTCCGAAATGCTAGCAAATGACATTATCCGTCCTTCTTCATCCCCTTGGAATGCCCCCGTAATACTGGTGAAGAAGAAGGATAACAGTACACGATTTGTGTGCGATTTTCGAGGAGTTAACGATGTAACAAAGCGAGACACATACCCTTTGCCCCATATCAAAGACGTGATCGACAAGATGGCAGGAGCAAGATATTGGACGACATTGGACGCTGCCTCAGCATACTGGTCTATCCCTCTCGCAGAGAGTGACAAGGAAAAGACAGCATTTTCTGTGCCCCATGGCAAATACGAATTTAATGTTACCCCATATGGCCTTTCGAATGCTGGTTCTTCCTACCAAAGGATGATAGACATGTGCTTATCTGGTCTTTCAACTGAAAGAGTTTTAGCATACATGGATGATATTGTCATTTTTAACTCTACGTTCCAGGAACATATTCAAGACTTAGCAGCAGTCTTTGACCGTTTGCGACTCGCGAATGTAACTCTAAAAGGATCAAAGTGTGTATTTGCCGCAGAATCAGTCGATTTTCTAGGATATGAGCTTTCAAGCCAAGGTATCAAACCACAACATCGTTTGACACAAGCTATTGATCAATTTTCCCCACCGGAGTCAAGGAAAGAACTGAAGCGTTTTTTAGGATTATCAGGGTTCTATCGGAGCTTTATTCAAGATTATGCAGTGATCAGTGAACCCCTTAACAAACTTACCTGTGACAATGTGCCATTTCTGTGGACCAATCAATGTGAATCTGCATTCAAAGAACTAAAACGACGATTAACGTCACAACCAGTTCTGGCATTCCCAAAGCTCAATGAAACATTTACTGTTGAAGTCGACGCGAGCGATTACGCTGCAGGTGGTGTGTTATCACAAACTGGAGAGGATGGCCTTTTGCATCCTATTGCTTATTTCTCAACAGCATTTAAAGGTTCACAACGTCAATGGGCACCGATAACCAAAGAAGCATTTGCCCTTGTCTTAGCGGTGAGGCATTGGCACGTATATTTAGCGGGTACCGAATTTATCCTGAACACGGACCATAACCCGCTCGTTCATCTTCGTAAACAAAAAGACCCAAGAGGAAAATTCGGGAGGTGGATAGCCGAACTTGAAGAGTATGACTATACGGTCAAATACATCCGTGGAAAGGACAATGTCAAAGCCGATTCCCTTTCTCGAGATCGATGTGCAAACGATAATCAACCGATATCTTCATTCGAAGACAAAGTGTACGCTACTGTTGTAGAGAACTCTACATTTTTGGCCCAGTTACGGCAAGAGCAAAACACAGACCCATTGATCAGCAGAGCAAAACGACTTGTAGCAGCTGGAGAAATCATTTTACAAGGTCGTCTTAAACGTGTGCAAAATCAACTCCGAGTAGAAGATGACGTCTTAACCAAGTCTGGCCGACCAATCGTCCCAGCATCATTACGAAGGTTTGTGTTATCCGAAATACATAATGTAGCACATTTTGGAACAGACAAAACATATGCCCTCATCAAAGAGCGTTTCTTTTGGCCAAACATGTATGGACACGTCAAACGTTTCGTTACTAATTGCACTCCTTGCCAACAAACGAAATGCGACACGTCACCACCTAAAGCGCCTTTACTTCCAATGGTGATTCCAGATGCCCCCATGCAATTCATCGCACTTGATGTCTCGTATATGCCAAAGAACAATAAAGGATTCGAGTACTTTCTGATTATTGGTGATTTATTCTCCAAGTACATTGAAGCAGTGCCAATGAAAGACCAGACCGCACCCACAATAATCAATGCTTTGATGACCCGTTGGATATACACCCATGGCACTCCACACTTTATTCTTAGTGATCAAGGCTCAAATGTTGACGGAGAAACAGTCAAAGAAATCTGCAATACGCTGGGTATCGAAAAGCGACGATCATCCGCTTACCATTCCCAAGGCAATGGGTTTGCAGAGCGCAACATTCGCAACGTCAAGGATATGTTACGAACAGTGTTGTTACAAAGAAAACTGAATCAATCGAAATGGGTCTCGTTGCTTCCAGAGTTGGTGTTTGCACTGAACACAAGCGAGAGCAAAGCAACCAAATGCATCCCATTCAATGTTGTTTTTGGCAGGGATGCTCGTTTGCCAATTGATGTCCTATTCGATCATGACCGACTCGATTGCCCCAGAGATATAAACACTGCTGCGGAATATGCTGAAGATCGTAATTTCGCCTTGAAGGATGTTTATGACACAGTTATCACTAACTTGCAACTTAGCAAAGAAAAAATGCAAGCTCAGTACAACAAGAACATCCGTTTCATCGATCACAAAGCCGGAGACAAAGTATGGCTGAAAGTAAAGTATTACAAAACCGGCGAGAATAGAAAACTCGCTCCACGTCGTCGGGGACCCTGGACAGTCATAAAGAAATTGCCGAATGGTGTTAATTTTGAAATTGTGAATGACCAAACAAAGGACAAGAAAATAGTCCACCATGACCGATTGTCACCCATAAGGGAGGGGACAGAGGAAGATGGCGAAGCCCGACATATCACAATTAATCGAAGAACATCCATCAAAGGACGTAAACCCGATAATTCCGATGCAAGTGACTCGACAGACAGTGAAAGTAGTGATAGTGACGATAGCAATGATTACAGCCCTGATACAGATGATGATAATCAAGTCCAGCATAGACAATATCCATTAAGAAACCGGATAGCGCGTCAAATCCCAAATAACATTCCGTGGTCTGCGATTCAGATATAGGAAGGGGGAAATGTAGGGATGCACCCCCGTGACTGAACAATAATAGACATATTCTTACTCTTATTCCGCTGCGCTGTATGTTTTGTTATTGTGTAATAGATCTTCTCTAGGCCACAAGAAGTATTCTCTCTCGAGTTTCGACTACGGCTACACTGGTTTTGATGGGAAGCCAGCTACGAATGATTTCATTCCAATTTGATGAAATCTTTTTGAATTCTTCAATGATTCTTTCTCACAAATCCTCTTGCTTCAAAAAGACAATCCAAGTAAGTCTTCGAATTCCTCCAAATGTTGAGAAATGTACCTTAAGTACCAGAGGCGTTGCCAAGAAGTGGGGTGAACACGGCAAGAGCATGCGCACCCCAGTTCTATGAGATAGAACTTATTCGTAGCAAAAACGGTGTTAGAGAATGTCTGGGTTTTCCACATATTCAATCAAACATTCTACAGTATAAGATAAAATTACTGCTAATACTAACAAACTACTTTGTGATACTGCAAGAACGATGCCAACGAAAGCAAAATTTTTTTGCAACTCTGCTGCCACTAAATAGAAAGCTAACTAAAAGTATTTGTCAAGTTGGAAATCTTCGACTGAAACAGTTGAAAAGATCTTGGTGGCAACAGTGGCGGATTTAGGGAGGTACAGTTGGGGGCAACTGCCCCATCTTCGTGGTAAAAGCTCAGCTTGGCGCCCCATTTTCGGCTAGAAATGCGTCCCTTATCCTGACCCAAATGCACTCTTTTTTTCGTGTTTTGTTGCGAACGTGGGAAACATATAAATTAAGGCGCTACTCAATTGAAACACCAGAGAATTTTTCCTGAATAAAGGCCCAAAAATTTCTGCACGCCTTCGGCGCTCTTACTTTTCACCATATTTTTGGCGCCCACTCTGCAAACTGGGTTGGGTGGGAATCGAATTGCCAGGAGGGATTGGTAAGGAACCGTAACGTTGATGACGTCATTTATGAAAAGCAAGATGCAAAGCTGTGGACTCCCGTTCTGCCGAGTGTCGCCAGTTTAAGGAAAAAATGATATCAAGGACTTAGAAAATATCAAATAAATATTCTTAATTTCATTATTATAGACAAAATATCCGAGTTATGGGAAGGCAGATGAAATGTGCTTTGGAACTTTTTGAATTAGATAAACTACTAAGCCGAATTTGATCCTTTCCTGCGTGTATGAGAATTATTTTAAAGGTGATTTCACATAAAAATAAAATTTGAAGATAAGTTAGCATTTCCAAAGGTTTTTGCGTGGTTTTATTGGTTGCCCTAAAATGCGCATGAGACATGTTTAAGGGCTATTTGAAAGAAGATAAGAATTGAAGATCAATTGACATTTCCCGAGGTATTGTTTGTTTTTAGTAATTAGCAGATGCTTCGAAGTAGATAGATATGGGATCTTGTCTCAAAGACCAAACATTTCTCAAATTAGATGACGATGCTCGCTTCTCGGTTATAAAGGTTTTTAAAATCGGCAAGGTTTTGCCATTTTATCTGAACAGCTTAGGAGAATCAGCAATTTGATTTCTAGTGTTCATTGATTGTTTGTTTCGCCTCATCAGCTTTCTGGGTCTTCCCGTTTCTGATTGCCTCCAAAACCACCAGTTTGTTGGACCTTGCGGTGGACAGCTCTGTGGCGTTGCTTGGCATGAATGGCTTGCTGTTTGGTAGTATAAAACTTGCACCAATATTTAGGCAGCAGAGATCGGCAGTTTTCCATTTGTAAGATTTGTGCAAACTGCGGTGATTTCAAAGATTTTTCTTGTATTTGATGCTGAAAACTTGGCGGACCTTGCCGCAGTTCTGATACGGTTGCTCCTTTCAACCAATTTTCCCTTCTGTTGAGTTTCGCGTGGCGTGGCATAGCGTGGCGTAGCGTGGCGTGGCGGTGGCTTTGGTGCTTGCTGTGATGTGATGTGATGTGATGTGATGTGATTTGATGTGATGTGATGTGATGTGATGTGATGTGACTCTTGGCGTGGCTTTTTGTGGTCCTTAGCACAGCGTGTAGTAAAAGAGTCCAGATCAGCGTAGAAAGTAGAAATTTACGTAAAGCATTTGACTTGCAGAAAATAAAGCTAGGGCATCATGAAACGCGTGTAGAAGGGAAAAATCTGGGGTGTTGCGCTGCCAGCCTTCAAGATACTTTTTTTCGAGAACTTTGATCGAATTTCAACAGATACTTAGCTAAATATTCCAGAGTTTTGCAGCTCATACTGGCGATAGGAAGAGATTGCAGCCTTATTCCTATGGCTCTTTAGTGGAGCTTGCCACTTCCTAAAAAATATTTCCGACAGAAATCCTTTGTTTCCGTTTTCGAGAGCTGTCAGAACTCTTGTAGTAAAATGAAATCTGGAAGAAGTGATGATACACCTCTTCGGGTACGACCTTATCTTGATCCAATTTGATCAACTACTGTACAAACTGTAGATGAATTTTACAGATCTCAACTGAAAAACTTGCCTTTCTCCTTCCTTTGCACACCATGAAGAGCTAGACTATCGGCAGAGCTTTGACACTCGTACTTCGTGCTCGGCTGTGGCTTTTCAATGTGTCGCTTGGCTGAACAGCCTCGTTTATGATCGTCTAGTTGTCATGGCAATTAGATCAACAAACAAGTGATACAGACTGTTCCCTCAGTTTTTGCATAGATATGGAACCATAAATTGTCTCGCAAGCGAATCTCGTTTTGTTTGGGAAAGTAAAATGAATTTGATTAGCATTAAAATAAACGTGTTTTCTGATCAAAACAAGATACTAAAATATGAAGATACTTCGGGACTTCGCTGGGTACCAGAGCCTCTGCAAAAGGAAGGGCAGAAGTGGGGGGGGGGGTTAATTGAATTACATTTGTCCCATTCAAATCGTAAAGGTTCCACCCATAAATCAGGAAATTTTTCTGACAAGCATACCCTTCAATCTGAAATGTTTTAAAAGCTCAACAAAAATTAAGTTATACAAAAAACCATATCAATAAATCCAGAAAACGTAAAAACTGGTGAAAACCATATCCATAAAGCTGGACTCTTTCATGGAAAAGGTACCCCAAAAAATAACATGCTAAAATAGCACAACGCCGTAAAATGGAAAACTTAAGTTGCCCCACCCCCCCCTCCCCCAGAATTGTTGGGGAAACGAAGATCTGACCCTTTTGCTTTGACACATTTTGTTTCAGCTTTGCTGATAACGAATCAACGTCGGTCGGGGCTCACGATGCTCTTGTTTTCAGCTGTTATCATCTGTCGTCATTGAAGTAAGTCGTCGTTTGGGACAATCCTCGAGGCTCATAACTTATCCTTGTCGCACTTCCGTTCAAATTCTTACTGGTTGCTGAAACACACTGAAATCATCCAACCTCACGGTATGCAGCCAATCAAATCGTCCCTCTCCAGCCACGTGATACCAAATTGGCCGTTCGAAGTGAATTCTTGAGCACCCTCACGAAAATTGAAATGAGTACTATTTGACAAATCCGAAGAAGGGATGCCTTCTACAGTTTGTAGTGTGCATGGAAAAATATCTCATTTGGAGCAGGAAGTACATTCATGGATAAAAGGCACTGCAGATAAGATAAAAGGATACAAATCTCAGCTATTATGGATATTGCCCTAAACAATAACCTAAACACTGTCCCTTCAACAGCATCTAAACATTGCAGGCAATTTTCAACGATTTCTCCCTGAAGTGTGACCTGGATCTAAGCCAAGTAAAGCTCATTCGCTGCCCCCAAAAGGGCTCTGTTTGTATTCCTGAGCTAAATGATTCACTTACCAATGACTCAAGGATCAATTTGACTTCATTTTCCATTTAGTTGTTTCCAAATTTCGTTTAAAACATCCAGTCTTAAGCACCTTCCTGCAAATTTGTCTCGTTCCATATTTTCACCTCAAGACCAAGTAGCCTCCCCCAGGCAAGAGGTAATCTTTAGTAAAGGCCCTTGAGCAACCGGCGTGCATTGCAGGCCTGACGCTAGTCAAGTTGCTGCAGTTCTAGATGCAGCAATATTTCTCCTGGCGTGTGCTAAACATTTGATTAGAATTGAACGAAATCCATGGAATCGACGGAGGGTCATGAAAAACAAAACAAACGGTCTCAATGTGTGCTGGTTGCTCAGGAGCCTTTGATATTAGCAGGGCCGAAGCCAATGGGGGCGTGGGTCCCCCCCCCACTAGACCATTTGTCAGAAGATTTTGCTCTCTTGTCGGAATTTTTGTGACTTAAATCACTGGTTTTGGAGGATTTTGAGGAGAAATAATGCATAAAAACATGAATTTGTTAATGTTAAAAGACAAATTCCAACAGAAATCATTGAATTTACGGCATATTTTTGATTGATATTCACAAATTGTGTTGTTTCGGTCATTGGCGTTTTCTGCCAATGATTTGATGAGATCCCGTGTGTTATAGCATAAATTGTATTTAGGTAGTTTCATACCTACTATGAGTTCCTAATAACCATAATAAAAACACACTTACACGCTCTTTGGCAAATTGTGTTGGATTAATAGAATTAACGTCGGATTGCGAAATGTGGCCAAATTTTAGTCACTGACGAGTTAGATCGGTCATGTAATGAATAAGTTTAGCGTACATATGTTCCTACAACTGTTGTTGTTGCTGTTGTTGTTGATGGTTTTTTCATCGGAAGATTTTGGTTTTTCGCCCCCCTACGCAGTCATGGCTGGTATCGGCCCTGGATATTAGGAAAATTCATAACCTAGTGGGCAACATCTACAGGACCTATTGATATGTTATGGGGAGGTCAGACACAGAATGTTTATGTAAAACCCAAAAATTCTAAATTTAGGGCACTTTTAGACCCCAATAATATGCTCATTGCTTCAGTTGAACTTTTGATATGATATGTATGAAACTTTTAGATTATCGATGTAATTATTGCTAGGCTTTATTAGAGTTGCAATAGGTTTCCCTTTCTTTCTGTTCCTTTACAGGACACATATTGATAACGATGAAAATATACAAATTTACTACCAAATAGCGTACCCAAAGGTATACTAGAAAACGTTTCACAAACCCAAAAAGAGTCTGACCCCCTGGTCAGGTCACTTACTAATAGGAAGTGCCCCTTGGATTCATAACCGTCTTGACTCTCCTTCGCAATGGGTAAGTAAAAAGTCTGCAAGCAGGCTACGCAAATTTCTCATTTCTTCCAAGCAATCTAAAAAACAATTTTCATTTTTCAAGAATTTGTTTATCAGAAATGCCATGGATATTATCTTGTAACGCACAGAAGGAAATTAATGGTATTGCTTTACCAATGCATTCATCACACCCACTTGACCAATTACGCCTTCTCTGTTCTTCTCCCCAATATGATATTCCCTTTGTGTTCTCTTTCGTGATATTTCTAGCATTGAAACTAATTCTTATTTCCGTTGAAGACATGAATGAAAACTGCTACAAGCAACTATACTCGTGCCTGCATAGCCAACTTAAATATTCTTTAGGGTTTAAAACTGACACTCGACAGACTTGGAATAAAATTCTAACAGAGTTTTGTCCTCATGTTTGGCTGGCACGAGGAAATCATAGGAACAATTGATCTGAAGGAAACTGGTAAAAGGTGTCTGGAACTGAAAAACTCAAAAAATTCACGGCAAGGAACCTTGAGAGTCATCTAGATACACGTACACACTACTGCTACTTTTGCCATCCACAACTTTACCAGGCCAACACCACACCTTTAGCCAGGGCCACGCAGAGGGTTTAAGGGCCACGTGTCAAAACGAAACAAAAGCAGGTTGTAAAAGGTACGCTGCAGGCGCGGCCATTTAGGGGGGCTCAGGGGTATGCTCCCCCGGGGAAAATTTTTAAGTCAAAGTTTTAGCAAAGATTATACGAGTTACTTACCAATATTTTCTTTTTTCATGCGAACTTCTTCTTCGTGTTGGCACCCCCCAAGGATTTCTACGGAACAATGCCTCTGAAACCTTAAAAACACGAATAGATAGAACACTATGGTTGGTGCAATTAGCAAGTGAATACATCGTCTCCATGAATATAATTTCCTATTCATTTCGTAAAACAAAAGTCCCACGTGTATATGTTATATCATGGTTATATTTGTTCGATCAAAGAATCAATGACTAGAAACCTAAAACAAAAGGACGGTATTCTGTGTCAGACACCTCCTGACAATGGATAGAATTCGATCTGTTTAGATTTGTTGTTGTTTTTGCGAAACTGAACATTTCTACATGCTGAATGGAACGGCATGGCGACGTGTTATTTTTGTCACGATTTTATTCGTAAAAACGAACGTTTATCAAACGTGTTAGGGGGCTAGGGGAGTGGCAGCCCCCAACGCTAGAACTTGTTTTTTTATTTGCTCATACATATCCTTTTAAAGACCCATTGCTAACCATGATCCTTCATGGCGCCAAAGTCGACTTTCGTATTATCTGAAAGTCCTTTTTGGCCTAAATTGCCATTGTCTATTGTTTCATTCGGCGCACAAAGGGTCATGGTTAGCAATGGGTCTTTAAGCTGAAGAAGGAAACTGGCTCTCTCCCATCGGCAGAAAGTGCACGCCAGACCAATTTCTACCAAACATGGTTGATAAGCTTTACAAAGTCATAAAGTCGTTTCAGTTAAACAAGTGCAGTATAAAGGAATAAGGATAAGATTCATGCAAAAAATTGTTTTTAAAAAAATCTCAAGGTAAGACGGAAAAGTTTCTGATGTTCTCTGTATTTTTGCAAATTAGCTTCATCTAATTAGTTTAGTAATAACTTTTTGAAAATCTTTTTGAAAAGGATGTCTCATCAAGAGATCGATCACCTAAATTGGGGTGGCTGTAAACATACTAACCTTAGCCGATTGTTGTCCAACGAACAAGAAAGAACCTGATAATTTGATGCTGCACAGGAGCATTGGCTTTATAAAGCGCGCGAAAGCGAAATTTGTCCACTCGCAGAGCATGAAAGATGGCGGACCGAGGGACGGAATTAAAGGAGTAAGATAAGACTGCAGGTTTTGGGTGTTGACGTGTATTTAAATGCACGAATTAGTAGTTTATTTTACATTTAATTCGTTGCAGTTGTATTTCTAACGTGCCTTATTTTTAGCATCTGGAATTCTGGATTCGAATTTCGAAGGCATTAGAACGGAACATTCCAAAATGGAGTCGGCAATCGAAGCTTTGCCGCTGCCGTGTTGTGGAATAGAAAGAAAGCAGTTGATCAAACCAAACTGGAAGGAAAGACGAAAATATTTGTTTTAAAGTCAGAAGAAACATTAAGTGGAAAGAAAGGAAGTTCAAGTTATTGGAGAGCAAGCAGGCAAGACACTGTGTGTGTTTGTTGCAGAGGAAGACGCCAGTAAGAATGGCCGCCATCTTGAAAGATGTTGGCAGTTGGCGACTCCTTGTTGCTTGGATCCTATGTGTGATGATATTCAAACCAAGTTCTGTCGCAGGTTGATACCCTCTCTTGTAGTTTTTCGTTGTTTTCTGTTTTATATATTTTCAGAAGGAAGTTGATTTTCACAGCTAGATCCCCATTTGCTTGTACGTAAGGGACCCTCAACAAAGACTATAGATTTGAACCCCCTCCTCCCTACTTATGGCCAAACTTTTTTACTTCTCAGCAAAGTTGCACTGCCTAGGCCCACAAATGGGTGATGATGGCAGCAGGAGTTATTGGCTATGATGTAATAACGCTTGTTGACAGTGGACACAAGACACAGAAAAAGGATCTAGACATAATGCCAACAGATTCATGATCACTTGATATTTTTTCCACCAAGACTATTGGTTAATTTCTAATTTTCCCACTGCACTAATCATTATGGTTTATGGAAAATAAGGCCGTGTGTCTACAGGAAATTTCCCCAACATGACCCCATAGATTCTGCCCAGTTTGCATTCTTCGATTTTGGCGCGGGGAAGCTCATTCTGAAGTACATTTTGGCGCATCTGTAGGTCGGGGAATTTGGTAAATTTGATATGAAATAACTGCTACAGATGGTGCTATTACAGGTTATGGCGTGGCTGCGGTTGGAAGCGGTCGAACTGGTGCGGGGAAGATCTTCCCCACGCACTACAAAGAATGCAGACTGGGATTCTGCTTTGCAAAATCAAGAAGGGTCTATACACCTCCATCTAAGTGCCATGGCATATTCTACTGCAGTGATTTCCCCAGTGAAAAATGAAGCAAAATCAGTCCCCGGACAAGCTGTGAATCTCCCTGGTATAAAATGCCTCATAAGTGAAAGCCTCACATGCCTCACAGGTTTCAAATTGACAAACCCTAGAGAGAATTTTATGAAGACACTTCCAATAATCACGCCAATACGCCAATAATTCCCTGGCACATAAATGGAGCTTCCCAGTGAAATTTTGACCATATTTTCTGACCACAAACACCCTGATGAACATCTGACCTCTTGCCAGGGTACTTAGATGGGGATGTGTCTATCACATGGGTTGATAATGCTTATTGTTGCTTTCTCCATGATTAATCTTTTTACTGAGTGGGCTCATCACTGAGAACCCTACATACAATATCTATGAATTTATCCCCAGATTATCTAATTCATATCATAAGATGTATTTTAGTCAAATTGAATTTAGATGTAATTTCTTTTATGTTGTTGGTGTTAAGTATATATATATGTATATCATTTCAGTATTGCATGTAGTGGGATTTTAAAATGATTGAGCTAAACTGAGTGGGTCCCAGTTTCAGGTTAATTCATGGAAAATTGTCAAAATCAGCAAAATTCAGCTACCTTGAGGGATTTGATAAAAGAGATATTTAAAAAGCCTTGATCATCTCAAATTCTGTTTTTTTTCTCATTTCTGCTAAGTACAGTTCAGTTCTTTATTGCCATACTTTGGTTTCAGGAGCAAATGGATCTTGCTATCAATGTTACAAAGAAACTTTTTGCACTCTGTCAACTTTTGCATTCTTCCATGAAGCTAAAGACATTGGTATTGTTAGTTACACTCAAGCTTGGTTTGATGCAAGGTTTTCAAGTAAACAGAGTCTTCAACCTCCATGTCAAAGAAATAGATTACGTAAATTGCTGGCATTTTTGTTCAGCAAAGCAGAACCTGCAGACTTACCAGGTATCAAATAGCAATTAGAGAAGCGTCACCCTAAATGGTCGGGTTGCAAGATAAAATTGATTTATAAAGAAGGAGATGCACTAGGACACAGCAAATAACGATAAAAATGTTCACATACTCTTTCTCAAAGCTGACTTTGAATGCAACGACCGTCCTCTTCTTCGTCTTAGGAAATTTTCATCTCAAACACAAGTCGGTCTGACCGGCCTAATCTTCGGCATGGCATCCAATTTGGACGTACCCTAAACTCATAACACCGCCTTCGCAGTTACCTCATTGAACTTGTCGCATCGCAAGGAATCCTGAGTGAGAGTCTTTATCTGTGAGTACCGGGGGAGCAATAAGAAGGTCTTAAGAGATGTTTTGAAATACTTTAAGTTGGTGAGGATTTTTGCAGTGATTACAAAACAATTTTCAGTTAAATATTCATAAATATTGATACATGAAATGATGAAATAGGATACCATCACAAATGATATCAACAACGCAGTTATTGAGTTATTGACCACGAATTCAAGATTTGAGTGATTGAAAATTATGATTCGTTACCAAATACCCTTAAGTGCCGCATTGCCGGGGGTGTGGGAGCTGTAATTTATTGTGTATGGTGGCCAAAAGTTAAGGTACCACAAAGTTCAGAGCCATGTTTTCTCCAGAAAAACACGAGTGTAATTCTGCATTCCAAGCATTAAGAAATCCTTGAGAATCTAAGAAACTCATCAGAAACTTTTTTGGTGGCAAAATTTTTCTATGATCTAAGAAACTTGCTACCAGCCCGATACTTTAGTTTCCTCTAAAAGCTTTGCTCACAATCATTTAGGAAATTGTTTCAAAAACCCATGTATCTCTCTTAAAATAGAAACAGTCACTTTGTTTGTACGCTTCTTTATTGAACCCCCTAACTCGTCAAACTGTGCTTTTGACATCTTGACTTCTGACAAGTCTGGTTGACAGTGCAGCCAATAAGAGAGTTCTGGATCCCAAGGCTGACCAATAGGGGCGAAGGTAGGCCAGTCAGACTACTACTGAAACAAAACCCCCGGCTCCTTTACCAGTTGCAAATTTTTTTATTTTTCTTTGAAAGTTACATTTTGAGGGTTGGAGTTTCCCATAAATAAACCATAGTTGTGCTTTACTTCAAATCCCGAAGCAACATGAAGAGAATAAATCTGGAGCTTGGAAAACAGAAAGGAAACAAAATACACTCACCTGCATCCATTTCAAGTATGTATTTTCAAAACATTCTTCGCAGCGAAGTTATGCAGTTTAAAACCAAAACAAAACAAGAGAGAATTTCTTAGATGGCGTCAGCAAATAATTTTCGTGCTCTTTCGAAAAAAAGCTAGACCCAAACTCCTTCTGACACGAAGTTTTTGCAGAGCGGTCAAAACATGGTGAAAACGTAGGGTGACCATTTAGGGCGACTCCTCTCTAGTCTTAAAGATCATTGTGGCATGCATTCTCATGACTTGTTCAAAATAAAAAACATTGTCCTCCTTTTTGTCTTGTCTTCCTTTGTTTTTGATGCATTCATTTAAGACTAGGTTTCCTGAAAATTGCAAGGAGGACCAATTAGTCTTTTCCTGCTAAAAATAGCTAGGCCAACAATATTCTGAGGCCAACACCACTGTTGAAACCACACCCTTGATACAGCAGGTTTGTTTTTAGCACCTTGATGTTTCATACTTCTCATATTATTTCTTTTAGGTTGCAGCATTGCTCACTTCTGTGAAATACAGCAATGTTCCAGTAAACTTTGGGTATCTACATTTTCAGCCCAATTATTTAATGTTTCTAAAATCTTATGGCAGTACCTTAACCCACATCATGCCTATGGTATTTAATGCATTCAATGGAAAATATTTTGGATGAATATTCTTTGATTCAGTGACCCAACAGATATGATAGGGTGAACATTTATTTGATGACGAAGAATGTTGCACCTAGTTGTAGGCATGAATTTGGCTTTGAGTGTAGTCATAATGGGTGGAGCACAAACCAATATTAATGTTAGATTATGTCAAAGAAGCAATACTTTATAATTTTCCATTCCAAAAAGATACCAACTTGAGCGTTAAGTTGAGAATTTGATGATTTGAATTGCTTTTTTCTCCTCTCACACAGCTGCTTTTTTTAAATTGACCATATCACAGACCATATCTCTAAACCCCAGAAACGTCAATATATGTTTTTCAACACAGATTAGATGTACTTGTCAATTACAAATGTATTAATTTTTCCAAGTTTTTGTGAACTTTAATTTGTATTGGATGTCCAAGGAGAAGTATACAGATCTGGTTTGGTCCAGTGATGAGAATTTAGCTTTAATCAATGGCTTATCAATAAGATTCTCCCCAATTGTTAACCTGAACATTGATACTTCCTTTGTTGGTATTGTTGCTTTGAGTGTTGAAATGTTGACATTGAAGTTGAAATTTGCCTCCATGTGTCAACACTAGAGCTTTTGCCTTTTGGTCTGAGCAAATTTCCTAAGCAATATTGAAATGAAAAGGCCACACAATGGGTGACTTCTAATAAACTCAATATGATATAATCCAAGTTTCATGCAAATTTCATCAAGGATATTTTTTATTCGTTCCCTGTGCTTCAATTATTTACTTTGGCCAAGTCACCAAAGCTCTGGTGTGGAGGTGACAGTAAATTTAAACTTTCAGTATTAGTATTTTAACACTCAATGCAGCAGTATCAACAAACTAGGCATCTATGTTCAAGTTAACCATCGAGGAAGATTTCTGCATTGATTAGCCATTGCTTGATAAGATAAATCCTCATTGCTTGACCAAACCTAATCTATGTACTTGTCTAGGACACCCGTTAGTTGGGTTACTGACATCTTTTTAACAATCTTTTCTCTCAGATGAACGCAACATCACGGAATGCTTCAATGGCTTCATTATCAAGCCTAGAGCGAATCAGCGCTCTAAAACTCAGTATCATATCACAAATGTCCAAAACTATTTTGAAGGCTGAAGTAGGAGCTACTTTTCGACCTAACGAAACGGTTGATGTGGTAGGTTTTTGTAATGAAATATAAGTTTTGTAGGATCCATATTTCCATGAAAGAATATGCAATATTGTATTTTGGATACCTCAAATTTACATGCACACCTTTGCTTTATATCATGAATGGTTCAAGTCTGCAACGTATTTGGGGCAGAATGACAACGTATGAATCGCCACTTTTATCATGGACAGGATTTTGTATACTTTCTTTGCTTTGTTTGTTATCTTGAAAGTCATTTGTTCGTTTATCGATATCTAGAATGTGTCTTGCAGATGATTTCTAAAATCTTCCATTATGACTGAAAATATCCTACTAGAGTCTGAATGTTCTGAACGGCCTGATAAGAACGATTTGCCTTTTATCCGTATTCATGAAATCCCAAATTCCAACAGGTTTATCTATTCTTTCTTACAGGTCGAAAACAGTCAGCCTAACCTTCCTCCCATGCCCAAACCAAGTTGTCCCAAGCAAAGGTTTTTCTCGGTGATTGAAAGAGCTGAACTGTTCGTGTATGTAGCGAAGAGTTTTCATGATTGTGGGGTAAAGAAACGTCAATCTTTGGAATTGGTTGGTATTTTGTCGTTTTCTTGTCGTTGAAATATTGTATTGTTGGATGCTCCTGATTTTCCGGGAGATACTCATTGAAAGAGCCCAGATTTTAAAACGTCAAGTCAAAGGGCAGAAAGAATGGTCGTTTGTTCAATATGTACGTTTAATGTTCTATTCATTCACAAATTTGTGTTATTGATGCAGCTTTTTCTACTGCTCTTCATCAATACAGATGACTAAGGAACTGCTAGGATATAATAAAGAAAGCCACATGTGCTTAGCCAAATAGCCTGGAGGCAATGTCCAGGCCCCATTGTATTTTGCTGCATAAAGTGAATTTTTATCAAAGCCTGAAGAATTATCCACTTGTCTTTTGACTTGTATCTCTTCACTATCTCCGTTGCCTCGTCCTTTTTGCCTCTGCAAAATGCTACTGTGTTTGTCTATTTATTCATAGATCAATTCTCCTTATGGTATGCTCAAGTTAGCTTTGCTCACAAAACTGCAAGCAATAAATCTCGTTATAGTTTATATGAATCGGAACAAACAGAAGACGGTAAGCTTATGAAGTTTACATGACAAAATAAAGATTTTCCAGTGATGCCTGGTGCACTAGAGCAAGTAGCCTCTTTTGACAGACCATGGGAAATTGCATACTCTGCCAATTTTGAGTTTTAACCTTTATTCCAAATGTCACTCAACACTCGGCGACTTCGGCCGCCTACTTGCCGCCAAGATCTATCGAAAAAATAGTAAAAGAAATTGTCCAAAGATTGCAGAAGCACAATGATGAGAAGCTATTGGAAGCTGCCGTTGGGAATCGTTACGTGGATTAACTCTGATCCATTGGAGGGGCTGGCGCACCATGCATGCACAGTCTTATTTTTGCTATCTTCGATCATAAAGATGAAATATCCTGAAATCGTCAAAATTATCGCTGTTTACGATATATTGTGTCCTATCAAGAGTGGATAATTCTGTCTAGCGCACCCAATACCATCCGTGTATGTCTGCAAAAATTCTGTTGAAGACCATAACTCCTTGCACCAATTCTTTCATGATATTGGCTAGGAGAACAGTGGCTCATTATCTCCTAAGGATAATGCAATGCAGAGGATGAGAATAAACTGTTTTGCACTTTTTCTAAGGTTTGATCTCCTGTTCTATTTGGGCTCATCTTGACGGTTCCATCATTGTGTATATATAATCGGAAGTGAATCTGTTTCGCCACGATTCATAAAACGCAACATACACATTAGGTTATTTGAAGAACTTATTTTACATATTTTGGCCTATGCCTGGTCGAGAATCATTGTTAAAAACATTTAAAGTTTTGAGAAATGGCAGTGTCGTGAATTGACAGTAAATTTAAGTTTACATAAATTGCACTTTTTGAAGTTGTTCGTTTGGATTCTTCTGACCTGCACTGATAATTTGTTGATACCGGAAAGAATGCCAAATTTGATGTAGATTCTGAAAGTTGTTCATTTCTGAACTGGATCTGGAGATATCCGCGACTTTGAAATGGAAATTTTTATGGAAAAGGGACAAGACTATGAATGGAGATTTCAATGTAGAAATCAGAAAGTAGGAAATTTCTACACATTATCATTAAATAATACTATCGCCGACAAGTAATTCTTCACGGAAAACGTTCTGGCCCACAGTCAGTCAGTCAGTATGTTTATTTGTGAATAGTTTTCCTCAAGCGTTTTCATAAACCATCAAAATCTTTTATTGCAGAATGCGTGCGGTGATTTTGTGGATCAGCTTTTTTACGCAAAATCAAAGATGCTTGCAGATACTGGAAGGGATATATATGACTGTAAAACCTGCTGGGTGTACCAAGTGAGTGAACGTTTTATTTTTGTTGGCTGCAACATCAAATGAATTATTGTAGCTACTCGTTGCTTCGTTGCACTTGTTTATGGAAGTCTTCGCGTCGAATACCGGGTGAGTCAATAAAAGGACCCGGCGTTTGAAGAAATTCTGCTCCCTGAATATCAAAGAAATGATATTGAAAACTGTCTTGTTTTATTCCTGATGTGTCCTATTAGGTTCAGTAATTTACCCGGCTTTAATCAGCCATTCCTTCTCATGGATATTGGAGACTTCCTGCAGAAAGCTCTGTTCAAAAACCTGCAAAACCGAGTGAAAACACTAAGCAAGATTTTCCTTTGTTCACCTACCTAGCAATAATGACACTTAACGTCTATGTTTTTTGTCCTCTTGGGAGAACGGAATCCCCCTGAATAAGTTATTCATTCTAGGGAGAAGAGTTTTTAATCCCCCGA
The DNA here is from genome assembly GCA_964019985.1 of Aurelia sp. 4 Dawson et al 2005. Classification (NCBI taxonomy): domain Eukaryota; kingdom Metazoa; phylum Cnidaria; class Scyphozoa; order Semaeostomeae; family Ulmaridae; genus Aurelia; species Aurelia sp. 4 Dawson et al 2005. Next base: position 20,174,800 of record OZ026504.1, read on the forward strand.
GAGGAAAGTACGTGCTAAAGCGTGCTGAAAGTCATCACTGTGAAGTAAACCCGATAGGAAAGTTGCTTGTAATTTTAGTACGTTTCTAACAGTTTCTCGAAGGGCCTTTTTTAGGAAATCGCTTACAGAATTTGAAGGGAGTCACCGATTTTAGCCAGGAAAAGTTGTAAAAATAATTGAACATGTTAGCTATCTAATCAGATATTGCAAGATGTCATTGCTTATATTTTCAGTCAGCAGTAGCCTTTCAAATGCCGGGCTTTTTTGACTCACCCGGTAGTACCAGATGACAGAGCATGCTACAATCCACATTACATCACGATGAAGTCATTGCGTTAGTCAGGGATTTTAGGAATTGATATCCTTGCTTTACAAATTATTGCTTGTTGGAGATTTTTTGGACACGTCATGTGGCACGTCCGGGGTGCCATGCTAAAACTGTTGATTTTCCAATGATATTCTGTTACCTTTGCTCCTCTGAAATGGCCTTTCAAGGCACACATAACGTGTTCAACAGCAGATTGTCGATAACATATGCTATATGTAGTTCATTTAGTGTTAAGATTACAAAAGTCAAGATAGATATTTTGTATGAGATGTGTTTTCTTGGTAAGCCAAACCTCGAATGTTTATAGGCAGACCCCCATCTTCCATAGCTTTTTAATGGATGGAGATCACCACTTCAAATATATAACTGAGTTTATCATACTTTGGATTATTGTTTATGATTTATCTAGTGTTGCACTGGAACTCTTGATTTATTGATTGTGCTAAAAATGGTTACAAGTAACGTTTTACTAAGGTGCGGTGCGTTTTAAATTTCTATAGAATCCCAAATGATTCTTCATTGGAACGCAGCCCATCTTAGTAAAGAGTTCCTCGCTCCCATCTTTGGCGTAATCATTTGCTATGTTTCCTTTAATGACATTCCCTTCCTTCATGCAGAGACAACTACCCAACATACCTGGTTGCAATGAACAGTCAACACTGTTTAACGCAGAGAATTATTATGGCATCGCCAGATCACTGAAATATCTTTTTGGTGAAGCGTTTGATTGCAGATTCCTTGATGTGAGTGACTTTGCATTGGTTTTTATTTCTCTCGCTTTGCTAATATATTGATGAAATGAGAATCAGCTATTCGAACACTATTTTACTTAAAGCAGAAGCTGAAATTGTGTTGGACTAATGACAGAACTGGCCAATGTTTACAGAGACATATTATCGTGAATTATCAGCTTGTGCTTTCCGTGTTTTATATTTTCATTATGAATGAGCGCTGACTTCGATTTGAAATTTGATGCGAGTTTGTGCCCAGAAATTGTTTCCGAAAGTACATGAAAAATGACAAGAAGCGTCAGTTGGTCTCTGCGAAATCTGGAATAAAGAGGTGTAACGTAATGACGAAAACGTATATTGCGTAAAAAGGGTATGAGCGGAGTTTGAATTTTTAGGTGAAGTTAGCTTTGGAGATCAGTAAAAGGGGTTTGTACGGTGGAAATTGTAGCAACCTTTGGCTTGAAATTGCAGAGACATCTATCTTATGTCGAAATATTAATAATCTGAAATTCTTGTTTCCTCTGTCATCAGGGAAGATGTGAATTTGTATCTGAAGACTCGATCCCCCTTGTCTTTTTCAAGACAAAAGGTCATCTGGGGTGCATGCAATGTATTGATCCCCAGGTACTTATTTCATTATTACCGTCTTTGAGAATATTATAAACCATGATTTTTATGTTGCTAGCAGTGCAGAACAGCAGCAAACTCAGTCTTTGATCATGTGGTAAATTTCCTAATTCTTGCTTGCTACCAGCGGGAGTTTTCGTACTAAAATCTGCAAAGAGCAATTAAAGAGTTGTTTTTATGTGGACGGTTTTAGTCAGATTGACATCAGAACTCTTTGTGAGATAACTTGATTTCTAAGGACGCTCCAGAAGGAGGCTTAGTGGCGTGTAACTACCTTCTGTTTTCCAATCATCCGTCTTTCGAGATATTGTTTCAGACGTGAGACTGAAAAGGCCCTAAGACCTTTAGAAAATTATTACTGATACTGAAAATTTCTTTTTGTGCGGATGTGTCAGGGACCAGTTAGTTTTCATAGACTCCTAGCGCTATGAACCAATTTTTTAGAATGCTCTAAGTGAAATTTTGAATTTTTCAATTTGATTATTTTGCTCCCGAAAGAGAGCAATCATCTGTTGAGATTTATTTTGTGCTTGATACAAATACACATACAGAAAAATTAAGAGAAAGATTTTGTTTGATGATTTTTGAAAAATGAAAATATGTTTACGCACCTTTTACTTGTTTGTTAGTTAAATAAAGTTGATATTCTTCTATAGTTTTGTCCAGTTCCAAGTAGCCTTCAGTGTCAAGCTAAAATTATGCCAACGCAAAAAAGACTTCTACATGCCACAGAGTACATAGGATCAGAAACGATGGATTGCGGCTTTGACTTTAAAGAAAACGTGAGAGGTGATGTGGAGAAGGCCATAAACAACATCATAAAGTTTCATGAAATTGCATATGTCATTTCTGTTTCAATGAACTCTGGAACGGTGAGTTAAAACCTCTATTTTAGCCCCTTCCTCCTCGTCACTGCCTTTTTTACTATGGTCGATTCAAAATGATGAAAACTCGTTTGAAAAGTTGTAGAATTTGATGGCGGAAATGATCGTAAGAACTCAAGAATTAATTGGCCAGTCGCCGTACGTCAGCTTCTTTCTTATCACGCTATAGATGGAAATTTTGTTAAAACTATTTGCAGATTTGAATAGACAGAATAGAAATTGGAAGCCCCGAAACAATTTTTAAAATTACTCAACTTTTTCAGCTATACTGTTACAATTAAGCATTAAGATTTTGCACCTATCAGCAGGCACTCATTTTGCCTGATCTCTTCTACTGTATAAGATATCCTATTCCTCGACCTTTGTTTAATCTATCATTCATTTTGATCCAAATCCTCTCAATATATGTCTGATATTTCGTTGATTGCAGGTAAAAATGCCAAATTGCTCTTCTGATTGTAACAGAATTTATGGTCCCTCGGTAGCTTGTGACATATGTGGTGCAATCGACGTTGCGACTATCATATCGAATCTTTCTGTCTCCATTCTTAGATGTAGGAACACATTCACTTTCCTGGGATACTCTCTGTGTTTGGTGAGTTTTGTATTGTTATGTGTCAAGCTGCGACATCTGTGTGAATTTTATCAGGGAATTAATAAGGCAATAGCTGTGGCGAATAATACCGATGATTAAAGCTCTGATCATTGTTGCAAAATCATTTTACAGGGTGTCCCAAACAACTTGTGCCCCGTTTGTGTGGCAGCTGTAAGTGAGATGCTGCTTTATTTATAGATTAGATTGCAACCTAAAATTTGAGACCTTTTGTGAGCCAATCAGCATGGGGTTGAAATCCTTGCAAACTTTAGAATTAATTGTGTAAAATATTATTGCATAATTCTTGCAACTGAACTGATCTAAAGGAACTTTCGGTTGCTTGCCATAATTCCAGATAGAGCATTTTCGATAGCATCATTTTATTTGGAATACAGCGTTTTACGTTTTATGCAAGGATCTACCTGAAGAGGTATCAGAAGCTTTAAAAGAATCAATGGTACCATAAATTGTAAACTGATTGAAGAATATCAAAATGACCAATAGAGGCAGTACTCAGTTTTTGAATATCTATCTACCAGATGGTAGCAAGCAGAAGTTTTTAGCTCTTGTGGTTTACGATGTGATAATTTGATGGCGTCATAACTTTGAAATTAGCAGAAATTCTAGAAATGCCCTTCCGTTACCCTAAAAATAGCGATGATATCCAAAATGCTTTTCTGGAATTACGGTGAACGACTTAAACATACCTTCGATCAATTCAGTTGAAAGAAGTAGGCAATGACATTTCACACATTTGATTGTTAAGTTTCATGAAGTTTCAAGCCGTATGCTGAGCCAGTGTGACAAGTGGCTGTTGATTTATGGGACAAGAAAGGCAAAATTAGTGGTTTCTTCAAAGCAGCACTTCTACTGGATGAGCCAGAAAAAGGTCCCTTTTTCGAAAATTCATAGCACCAGAACTGCTTCATGGATTTGAAAGACTAAAATTCTAGTTAAAAGCCTAATGATCCAAATATCTTTGTAATTTTTCTTGCTGTTTTATGAGCACTAGGAATATAGGTGAATCCAACTTTACAAAAACTTTTCTTATATCCTGAGAACAGAACATACTGAAATTAGCTGCTATATTTTTAGGCTGATAGAGATTGAAGTAGTGCTGTTGGTGGATAGACATGTGTTTCTTGTTAGGAAGAACCTCCATCAGAATCTTCAGAACCTCCATCAGAGATAAGCTAATAATAAGAAACAACATTCTCCTTGTTATAGTTAATTTCATTGCAGCATGGTTTGTCGTTCTAAAAGTTATTTTGTTTTGCAGCCAGTTACACTGCATTTGTTATGGGGTCAATGCCATACTCAATACGCTTCAACTGTTACATATTCGGCAACAGCCAAGGAGTTGATTGCTCTTTCTTATGCTATCGCTTCAGTAACTGGATGTGCGAGTACTGGTGTTGGCAATGATTATCTTCAGAATGAGGTACGTGAAAGTGCGGATTAAGACCACTTTATTTGACCAATTTCTGACATGGATATTTGATATGATATAACCAGGCCAGGAGCACGAAATATATCATTATTCTTCGTTGGTTTGGTGTAAATTTTGGACTTGCCAAATATTCCTACGGAGAAGATGAGACCCAGACAGCAGTTTTCTCTTCTGCATTTGAAGGTGTCATCTGGGTATATTGTTTCAAATGTAATTCTGCTAGCCTACAGAAACAGCCAAGTTGTAAAAATGGCCTTCGCAGAGTTAGAAAGGTTGGATATAGGTATTTCAATTCCTCCTAAGAGACTTCCACATTTTTTCAAAAAGTATCAGAGTTATGGGTATTTTGCCTTTCATGTTGAAACTAGAAAATTTCTATGAAAGTCTTTTCTCTATTTTCCAGATGAAATGCTCATATTTGAAGGCAGCTCTCCGGAAAGGATCTAAACCTCGTATTAACTATCCTGCGTGGATCAATAAAACTCAAGCATTTAACCCTGGCATACGTGCAAGGAGTGCAATGTTGAATCTTTTTGATGTACGTTGCAGTTTATTGTAATTCAATGAAATAGATCTATTCATTTAAATGGTGTTCACCGTATTATAGCACCGAGTAAGTAAAAAAGAAACCGACGACGTTTGAGACATTACTGCTCCTTGAAAATGAAGGCAAATCACGTCAGATAGCTTGTACGATCAGAGAAATGTTCTATTCAAATATATTTTTACAGCTGAGCAACAGTTACTGATATTACGGAAGTCGGAAGTTTGTTTAGTGACGGACAACTCATTGATGGTTCAATGAAATTCTTGTATCTCGTTAAAGACTTCCATGTGTCGACAGTTTAGACGTTTTCAATTTGCATTATATTTGCCGTAAAGCTTTATTAAGCCCGCGGAGGGCAATTTGATGTTGGAGACGCCAAATGGGGCTTTTCAGAGAGAGGGGCTTGATAGCGAATAGGGCTAAGTAGTGGTTTTACGGTACACCGGGCTGGTCAAAAAAGTATACGCGTTTGGTGGGCTGTGAAATAAAAAGTATGAGGCCGATATTGAAAACTGAAACGTTAATCTATCAGGCCAACTTAGGCGGGGAATTTCGTTTATACGAGGCTATATTTATATGAGTATTGATTCCCAAATGCTCTCTGCAGCGTGTAATCAAATTACGAGATGTTTTTCCAACGTACGAGGCATTGAAGCCAGGACACTGAAACTTGTAAACAACTGTTTGTCTCTTTATGCATATAAATATAGCCTCGTGCTTTCGAAATTCTGTACTCTGAAGATGAAGCACAGCGTTTTGCTTCGAAACTTCAAACAAAACTTGGCTTAGTCAATTAATAACTTTTTATCACTGGATTTGTCGAATAATGTCAACCTGAATTTGTCTCTGTCTCTACTCTCTGGAATTTATTAACTATGGCTGGGAAGGACTGAAAATGAAATTTAATATGATTATCGTCGCAATCTTGGTTCTTCGATTTTTACCGAACATTTTCTTGTCTAGGTAAACCTTCGGCTGACAGATTACATTTTAGTTTTTTAATATCGGCTACATACTTTTTATTCCATAGCCCACCGAAGGCGTAAAAAGTTTTTGACTCAACCAAATCCAAAAAAATTCCAAATAAGTCACTTGATATGACGCAGTTTTGATGTAACATCTTCAAGTGCGCTTCACAATCCCTAAAAGTCTCTAAAAATCTGTCTATTTAAAACTTAGTAAAAAGAACTGTCTAACTTTTTCTTAAATGTTTCAACATCAATGCATTGTTTTATTTTGTTAGGTATATCATTCCACATGGTATAGTTATGTGAAAGGAGCTAATGTTTTATCATCTAGGTTTGTGGGCATGCGTTCATTTTATGGAAGTTTAGTCCAATTACTTTATCACTTTTTCTTTTATTTTCAAGGTATGGAGATGCGGCTTGATATGTCCACAGTGGCAGCGGTACTGTTCAACGTCAAAGTCATGCATGGCACAGTACCTCCAGTGTCGCCCCCTGAAGCCCGTGAACACTAGTCAACAGTATCCAGTTTTAGGAAATGTTGATATTTCATCACTGCCCCTCTCATCATTTTCCATATCCGCTTCAATTAATGAATCTGCTATACTGACCAACCCCCAGAATGCTACCAACATTGGTGACTGGATGGTTTACCTCTCAAATGGCACTTCATTTAATCTAACAAGTTTGTCAGGGGGAGTTGTTGTTGATCGCGCTGCAAATTTAAAGTTCAAATCATTAAAAGAAAATGCGTATGGAATCAGAAAACTGAATTACTTTCTTGTATCTAATTTGGTGAGACAAGACAAATCGTTGAAGTTTATAGTTGGTTCAGTTGTCAACACTGGAGGCTTCGACATAAGTATGAAAAAAACTGCCGTCTTATTGATCAAGCCAATTGCCCGATTTCAGCAGTTGAAAGCGAAGTCAAAATTGCCTGTGATCACGATAAATGAAGACAGCAAAATGGACGCCAAGGGGCCAGGATTCCGAGTATCCGATTACCTTACTTTGCAGACTGAAACTGAAGATCACAAGATCCCTTCTTCTGTGTACTCATATATTCCGAAAGCAGAACTCGATGAATATCATCAATACAAGTTGACATTTTCTAGACGTAAGCCAAGTGCAAATGTCGTTTCAATGTACGGTGGAATTTGGCAAGTGCAAATTGAAGGGGAACAGATATTTGGTGGAGCGTATGATCTGGAAATTGGTAATAAGTTCCCCGTATTTGGCAGTGATTTATACTTCTTTCCGCGTAAAGATTTCACTGGAACTGCTATGTTAAGTCTCAGAATTTGTTATTGTAACATGATGCATCCAGAAGACGTACCACTTTTTCTCAATATGACTGTTAATGTGCTCAGTATAAATGATAGACCAGTGCCATTAAAACAGCTGATAATTCTGCCTCCTATCGCATTCGATACGACTAAGCAGCCGAACAATGGCTTTTCAGTTGCCTCGTTAGGGAAGTTCGCAAAAGACCCGGAAGAAGTGTCCTTTGGCATTGCAATGTTATCAGTGTCAAAGTCTCAGCTTGGCAGATGGCATTACAAATTATCCAGTGGCTCATGGGTGGAGTATACACTTAATCCAGGAAGGAACAATAGAAATAAGCAAGGAGACTTTGATGTATTACATCTGAAGCCCACAGACAGTTTAAAATTTTTACTACAAAATGGCACATCGCAATGGACCAATTCATCTGCCCTTAAAAGAGCATGGTTACGTTTTGCCTTCTGGGACATGACTGATGGGAAGCCAAACGGTATGCTTTTAGCATTTTTCTGTCTCATTTTCTTCAACAAAACTTTTCTCGTATACTTTCAGAGCGTGCGCAGTGCTAAACAATCTTCGCTGTAAATAGAGCAAAAGACACTCAGGCACAGATTTTTATTTCGGTATCTATTATTCACAATGCATGTGTGATATCAATTTGAAGGGGTTTAAGATTGTTTTGCTTTTGCAAATGCAAGCTTTAAATCACGCACGAATCCTATAAAATGTTCAAAGGTCCCACGCACTGTGCCCGCTTAAGGGGTATTGCCGGTGAACGCAGCTCATTTTGCTTTCGTGGTCAAGAAAAAGGTCTTGTCATTCATCTTTTTATACCCGAAACTACGTGCGAATGACCGAGATGGAGTTTGATCCTCTCTTTTAATTGCTGGAGCATGTCTCTGTAATTTGATGCAATGGATTTCAGAGAAACAAATAAATGCTGATGGCGAGTGAAGCAACTCGACTGGCTTACAACATGAAAGATTCTCTAAAATGATAGAATCTTTTTCGGACATGATAAAATACTCCGTCTATTCAATTTAACACCGAGATTAAAACAGCTCTACCTGTATCTCCTCGTTGCGCCAAAAAGAACTTCCCAGGCTTCTTTTCACGCATCAAGAATTGAAAGGCATTCATAAAATCAATGTTACATATATTTTCTATGCGCAGCAAAATAGAAGGCAAATCAGGGCAGTACCCAGCTATACACACAATTTTAAATAATTCCAGGTTATTGTGTAATGATTTATCCAGCGCATGAAGAATCAATTGGTTAACAGTATGAGAGCAAAAATAGAATGACATTTTATTTTTGGTTCGCTGTCAAATACTTGGTGTCTGGATGAGATTATTGGTATCATTGGAAGACTTTTCGTGATACTATTCCGTTCCTTCAGCTGTTGAGCTGTCAACCGTTAAAGTGGAAATGCATCTGTTCTTAATTAATCGATATGGTTGTCTATATGATCAGGAATTTTTGGAAAATGGAAATTTTAATGGTTTGGCTAACTCAAAATGTTCTTAAAATTATGCATGTACTATGGTAGTAACATAATTCAATAACCATCTGTCTTGGGCTGCCTCGAAAATTTTGCCTATTTTGGTGAATTACTTTGCAAATATAATCCGATCTGAACATGCGAGGTCACACAAATCTAAGTTAAGATCTCTTCTATACCATTAACTGAAACCAAAAATCTTTGAGCCTAAGACTCCCTCGCAGAAACTGTTGGAACACGTGTACTTTTTTTAGAGCATCCGATATGCAAATGGCTTGTGCCATAACTAATGATCTTCTTAAATGCTGACCGATCTTTCGGGAAGATCCATATCTTTTAATACTTGCCTATGTATCAATTTCAGTGAACGTATCTTTCCTCTAATAGGTGTGAGAAAGATGTCGTTTCAAGACATGCAAAATTCTTCGATATACAGCAAGGAAGTCTTCGCCATTCAACTGCGGCAAGGTTGCGATAAAATTCCTGGCTCAGGAGCAAGACACGATGTGTGTGGTGTGTGTGGTGGCACTGGGAAGTCTTGTTTAGGATGTGATGGAAAAGTTAACTCAGGTCCGTGTTACTAATCTGCAAAAAACAGTCTATCCAAGCCACTGTCTCATTTGGATATCAAGATGATAATATTTGCAAATTTAGCATTTAATGGTGAACATGTTCAAATCCATTTTAAAATTCACCTGATTAAAATCTTCTTAATTATGAGCGACTTGTTGGATGAACCTTACTGCAAGAAAACTTCAGAACATGCCTAAAATCATGAACATTTTCAATTTCAGTGATTTTTCAAAAGTTTTCGTTGTTTGGGTCATCTTTTGATAATCTATAGTTCATAGATAAGTCATCGGTGCGATTTAGCTATATGTAATGCATCGAGGCTGATACATATTGATACGAAGATGCAAGGAGCGCTGTCTATAGTAATTCCTCCATTTTATACTTCATATTCCTGAACGCAGGTTGGAGAGAAACTTTTTGTTTACTGCGCATTTTTAGCTCCATTTAGTCGTGGACTTGTTTGATATGGCTCACTTGATGTAAAATCGTCGGCAGTTCTTTTTCTGAAGAGAGCAAAATTTTCAAATTGCGATACGTTTTTAGACGGTAGACTTTTATGATTACCAGTATGACCTTGCATTGACGTCTAAAAAATTCCTTGTTGCTATGAGCAGGTCCCATGATATTAGAGAAGAAAATAACCTTGATGGGGGTACTTGCCACTACAGTCAGTTATTATTCATTTCACAGGAGCAAAATATGACAGTTGTGGAATTTGTAGCGGAGGCACGACGGGGCGTACCCCAAATTCGCAAAAAGACTGCGCAGGAACATGCAACAAGGCGGAGCTAGATGACTGCAATGTTTGTCAAAAGAAAGGATCTCGAGGAATGTTCAAAGACTGCATGGGAGTTTGTTTTGGAAAAGCCAAAGTGAATAAATGTGGACGATGTTATGGAGGGGTTGGATCGAAATTGAACGAAACTGCTGGAATGGATGTTTGTGGAGTTTGTAACGGGAATGGGTCGAGTTGCCTAGGATGTGATAAAGTGGCAAACAGTGGCAAAATCATGGATTTGTGTGGAAGCTGTTTGTTGCCAACAGACTCTCGTTTTAATTCAAACTGCAGAAAGATTGATAAGATGAATCCAAAAACTTCTCCTGCCTCTGGAGGAAGAGCCGTTGAGATAACTGGTGCAGGATTTAATCAGTTTTCAGTGGCTAAATGCTATTTTCAGAATGGTAGCAACACTCATCGTGCAAAAGATGTCCGAATTGGTTAGTAAAATTTTCAGTTTCAAAATTATGCTCTTAAATGGTCTTCTTAAGACCTGATTCGCTTCAGATATTCTTTAACGACGAATTTATCAAATAGTTTATGAGATCAAGAGATCTGTTTAGCTTTGTACTGATTGATTTTTCAAGACGTTTTCCTTAAATCTAAGGTGAATATCATCTCCTAAAGGGAGCAAAATATTTCTTTCCTAAGGTTATCGCATTCATTAGTGAAGAAGCACATTTTCTAGTTATGCATGTTATTTTCTTTGTTCAACCTGCCAAACAACAACTCAACTACTATCGGTATTAGATTTTTAAATGTATCTGTAAGCACTGTAAGCATATATGATTGCTGGAGAAGGTAAAAATATGAAGCAAGTCTAGAAATATTTTAATTTAAATAACGCACCGGATTAGTCAACAGATCTTGTGGCTTTTGCCAGTTTTTAGAATGCAATTTGAATCGTCTTGTTTTTCTTCGTATATTTAGTGCAAAATGTCTGTTCTTGCCGGTATTGTTCCTATAAACCAAATTGTTTGACATTTTAGGTGTTTTAAATCGACATGCATAGCTGTTCTTTAATCAAGTATCCGTTCTGCCAAAATTAGAGAGGTACAGATCTTATTCAAGATTTTTCATTTACAATGATTGTATTCTTGCTTAGGTACCAGTGGCAAAAGCAAATTCACGATCGTGACTCCTGCAGCACCGAAAGGTACATACAGTTTAAAATGCACATTTGATAGCCAAGCAACTGTGTTCCAGCCCATTTCGCATGCCTTCACATTTTACGACCAAGGAAGCATCAGATTGAGTAAAGTTGAGCCGTCGAGATTCTCGAAAACTGTTCAAGTAAATGTTACATTGACTGGCACTGGACTAAGCCCGACAGGTAGGTAAAGCTATGTTCTCTTCCCTGTTATGATTCCGTAAAATTAATTTTGAAAAGACAAATTAATTTTGCACGAAAACAAACCATATCTTTAGAAAGCCTTGGAAGCACCAGATAAGTCAGATAACTTACTGCAAACACCAGATAAGTCAGTTTTAAACATGAAAGTCTGCATTTTGGCATAAATCGAGAAAATCGTTTGAAAATGAAGAATTGTTTTAAGTTTTGGTCCCTAGGTATTTCAACCTGACCTCTATTTGTGATATTATTTCACACAAAAATCGCTTAGCTAGGTGACAAACTGAGGACAGAAAATGGCCTTAAATAGAAAACTACGGATGGTGTTGAACTCTTCGTGTAAGAGATCGGTAAGAGATTTGCCCGCCAGTCGTGGATAGATTTAAAATAAATCCTGCTTTATGTTTTCAGGTGAGATGCACTGTGCATTGATGTGCAATACCACGATGCACTGTCAAAACAGACCGTCGATCATCAAAGCAGTCATCATTGACGCAACAAGACTTTCATGTGCCTTACCAAGGTTCCAGAAGTCGTCAAAATTTCGTATAACTGCAATTGCCTCTGTGGCAGATGGTAGATTGTCTGAGTTGCAAAAACTGCCAAGTTCGTCATGGCTTGAAATTGAAGTATTCGCTCCTACACCACAACCAATCTCAGCAAACTTTACTAAAGGTCTTCAAGAGATAGTGATCGTCTTTGACCAAAATATAAAGCTTGAAGCCACGTCCTGCACTCCCATTTTTGATAAAGCAACATTAGGGAAAATTGGCCAACCATCAACATGTTCTCAAAAGGGACTCAACACGCTTGTGGTAGCCTTAGGCTTGGATGCAACGATATCGCCTGGTGATGCGTTGTCTTTCAATCGACTCGCAGTATCATCACGAGGAGAGGCAATACAAGATAATCGTCGCACATCAGTTATTGTAAAACCTGCAGCTCAGTCGGAGCCACTAAGAGTTCACTTAATAGGACCAACCAGCATTGGTAACTGTGATACACTTCCGATGAAGGTATCAGCTTACGGCAGTACGGGTAGAGGAAGCCTGCGTTTCAACTGGACAGTTAAATTCTCAACTAGCACTAACCAAGCATCGCTCATCCAAAGTGATAGGGTTGACTTAGCCTGGGTGACGACATATCTAGCCAGTTTGCCTCGGGAAACTCCGAAGGTTGTCCTTGGCTCAAATCACCTGAAGGCTAGCAGCAACGTCAAGAAAATTAGTTATGAATTCTCTGTCACTGCTACGAATTACCTTTCACAAACAAGTAATGCTGCCACGTTGCTCGTGGAAAGGAAGAGTGCAAATGTACCCATGGTGAAGATTCTTGGAGGTACATGCTTCGATTCACTTGTTTATTGCTCTGTAAAATTGATTGTGCGAGAAGTTGGCTCTTAGGGCATCCTCTCACCTCTTCTCCATGGCGGATCAGCAATGGCACTAAATGAACGGTCAAATCTGTGTTATCGATCCTTGATCGATTGGTCGACCGGAGGAAGAAACTAACACTTAGGAATGTCAAGGCACTATTCATGTAATTACTGATTTCTTATACTGTCAACAGTGTCTTGCATATATTTTTAGTTATCGCAAAATACTATATTCTGTATTCTGCTCCAGGTTCAAGGAGAAAAGCAAGTGCCTTCAGAAATCTTATCATTAGTGGATATGTGCGACAGGCCCCTTGCCAGTCATCTGAACAGTTGATTTCATATCAATGGGAAGTTTCATCCAATCAGATTAAACTTGATCCGAAATTATCGAAAACTCCCAGGCTGTTTGTGCCACGTGGAACTCTCAAGGGCGGCGAAAAGTACACCTTCACTCTCACGGCAATGTTGGCTGATAATCCATCCTCTTTTTCAAAAGCATCTGTTGATGTGGACGTTACCAGTTCACCGCTTAGAATCAAACTCAGAGGAGGGCTGAAGCGAATCTTAGGTAATATGAAATTTTTTTGTATTTCTCTTCCGAAAACCCGTTGCGGTAGCTTGACGTATGGCAATGACGGGGTGAGTGGCCGAGCGGCTTATACAGTCTTCGTCAGGTGACTGAATTTAAGCTCGGTCGGGTGAGGTCAAACTCCGCATGGGTGACCTCGGAGGCCTGACCTGACAACTCACCTGGTCGTACTTCGGAAGGGACGTTAAACTAGGGGTCCTATGCCTGGATGCGGCATGCACAGTAGGCCTGAATTAGCTTTCAGTTTCAGTAGCTAGATATCCTGACAAGTCCACTCAAAACAAATTGATAACAAACAAGCAAAAAACAATAGGCCATAAAACTAGATAGGGAACGGCTTACTTCGACAATTTCGAAAGATTCAGTAGCAAGCTTCCATCTTGGTTGCTTACATTCAAAAACTTGTCAGTTATAGCAAAGATGTCACTCGTTCTAAACCCTCCTACCGAATAGCAAACGGATCTTTCAGGGATTGCGTTCCTCATTGGTGTTCAGAGGACAGCGATGGTGTTCAGAGGACAACGATGTTGAGAGAGTTAATGACCGTAAAGCGATATAGAAAGTAGTTATAAATGTCATTGAACAGGAGATCATCATGGCAGATTCAGAAGGCTGAACTGCTGTTTTTCATCTATTAATCAGGTGCAGATTCAGATATAGTCTTGGACGCCTCGAAATCGTTCGATCCAGATCGAGAAAAAACTGCAGTGGAATCCGTCACGTGGGAATGCTACGATAAAAACTTGAATCCTTGCTTCATTCCTAGTGCAAACAAGACAAATATGGTCAGGCTGACATTTCCTGCCACAAAGAAGGTTGTCGTTAGGAATGGTACTCTGAAAGCAAATGTATCGTAAGTGCTTTTGCTGGTTTTACGATAGCTATCTTATCCTCATACATTGATATACGTATATTTATATCTTTTATGGATATTTTAATGGAATTGATGTTAGAAACTGTTGAGTGTCTTATTGACTCTCAATTCAGATCATTGTCATAATGTAAATAATAATAAAAATTTGAAAATGAAATGAATGAAAATCAGAAGATGGGATACCTGAATAGACCTTTAGCTATTCTGCGACAGAATCTGGATCGAGTCACGTTTTATACATTTTAATACGAAAGGTTTCATTGAGTGGCGTCAGACCTTTCATTATCAACAATGTGCAAATTTGGAAGATCCGCGGACCATATGTAAATATCACCCGATTTAGGTTTTTTCAAGAATAGCTAAAAGGTTTTTTAAAGTTTTCTCGATCACTCAACATCTGATGCTCGTTGAATTGGTTTTAGGTACACATTTATATTCACATATAAAAAGGGACCTCGATCAGCCTCAAAGGAAGTGAAAATCACAGTAATGCCAGGAGCAGCACCACTTGTCAGAATTAGGCCACAAACTGATAGCAAAGTAAATGCAGATAAGAAATTGGTCGTGAGTGGAAGTGTTCAAAGTCATGCATCTAATGGAGTTGAAGTTTGGTGGGAGTGTGTAGAGGAGGATGGTAGGAGTTTTTTTGTTGTTCTAAGAGATGCAGATTGTTTTCTACAATCTGAGATCTAGTTGATTGTATTCAGTATTTCGATGAGTATATATATGTTAATTTTTGAGAAGCACAAATCCACAAATAATCTTATTGTATATGCTCTACAGTATTTTATTAAAAACAACCAGATTAAGTAAAAATATGTGAAAAATAGAGCTTTGTTTACAGTTATTCTTATTTTATTCGTTTCTTTACAAGAAGTTTGTTTTGGAAGTCTTGGTGCTTCAGTTGGGAAATTCGAAAGATTTCCCCGAAAAAATAGCTGAAGTTTATGGAAAGACTAGCATGAGCTGGACACAGAAATTTGTCCTGTGGGAAAGACCTTCCTTGCAGGGATCATTGGATTCACTACTGAGTGAGTCAAGGAAACGTCCGGCGATTTTAAAAATGCTGCCCCCTTAATATCAAAGCAATAATATTGAGAGCTCACTTTCTTTATTCCGAATGTGTCCAATATACTTTTACTCAAATGGCACTATCCATTGTAAATATTGCGTCAATCGATTGAAATACTGACTTGCCATTTTTGCCTCACTTTGGAGTCGCCCAATGGTGTGCGTTTCTAACGGCAACCGGCGAAGTTTTTTTGGCAATGTTTAGATTTGGAAACAGATTGCCTTGTTTGCAGGTATGAAATTTATTTTCTTTTGGGAATGCAGGCTTCACATCGAATTGAGCTCACTTTGTGCAATGCATGCCTACTAGGCTTAGTAATTTATCTGGCTTTAATCAGCCTTTCCTTTCCGTCTAGCCTGTGAACAGGCCTTTTGGAAAGGCTACTTTCCGTCGAATTGGGAGATTTTGTATCGAAAGCCCTTTTGAATCGACCTGCAAAAATAAGTGAAAACAACAATCGAGATATCCCACTTTAATGACACTTAAATGCGTTCATGTATTTTTTCTTTTGGGAGAATGGAATCCCCCAGAATATTCATACGAGGGAGAATACTTTTTCATTCCCCGAAAAGCTCAGCACGTGCTAAAGCGTGTTCAAGTCATCGCTGTGAGGAAAACATATTTGGGAAACTTGCTCGCAATTTTAGCACGTTTTTTAAGGTTTGTCAAAGGCGAATTTTTGTACAAAATCCGTTGCATATTTGAACGAAGGGACCGATTTGAGCCGGGAAAAATTCCACAAATAATTGAACATGTCATGATAGCCATTCAATGAGATATTGTGAAATTTCATTCTCTTTATACTCAGGGAAAAGTAGCCTTTCAATGGCGGGCATCGTTGACTCATCCGGTATTTAGCGAAGAAACCTACTTTTCAAAACGAAGAAATGGAACTGATAGCTCTGCCACGCCAAACTGAAATGCTAAGACTTTGAAACGGACTTTATTAGTTTAAGAGGCAAGGAAAACTGTCAGTCTAACACGGTCAAAGTAAGGTATTCTTAAACCAATCAACACACCTTCTTTATTGACAAACGATTCTAATTTTCACTTTCAGGTTACAGTTACTTGAATCTCACCAGAGCAGGGGTGACATCATCGACTATTCGAAGAAGATTTAACCGACGTGGCATTTCCTGGTCAACTGTTGTCATCAACAAAAATATTCTGACGCCTGGAGCATCGTATAAATTGAGGATGAACGCGAAAAATGTTGATGGGAATGGATATGCTGAGAATGTTATCGTTGTAAATGCACCACCAATGAAAGGAACTTTTACAACGGATCTTTCAGCAGGTGAGCCACTCTCCTCTGACATACTGAAGGTCTATTTTGGCGTTTGTCGCAATGTACAGCCGTGAATACTTCTGCAACATCTTTAAATTGTAGATCGTGTTCATTGGAAAAGTAGGCCGGGCCTTCATGGAGATTTTATTCAACCGAAATTTCTCTTGTAGTTTTTCGTAAATTCTTTTTAAGTCTTATTCGATGATGACGACATTCAGTCAGAAAAACCCAAGTGTGCTATATCTTCACTTTTTTTGCTTTTGAATCTCTTTATAATTTTTGTTAAATGCCTTGTCTACCAAATCAAAGATGGGCTTGCTGCTTGATGATATTTGAAACCGATCGCTGGAAAACAGTTATTACAATTCCTAGAGTCTTTTGAAGACTGTTTCTAGGTGCCCATAACTTAAGATTAATTTGATCAATTTCAAGAAAGTAGATTTTGAAATTTAGTCGACGTATTTTGCTTGGAAATAAGGTTAGTTGAAGTTGGTACTTGCATCGCGATAGAACATCTCGAATAACGCGGAAAACTTCCTTTGATTCCAAGAAGTTGCCCGGAATACATTGTAGTGTAGTTCCAAACAGGCTGAGCTACCACCAGTTTCAGAGACACTTAACGAGCATTATTGTTGCCCGCAATACATTGTAGTGTAGTTCCAAACAGGCTGAGCTACCACCAGTTTCAGAGACACTTAACGAGCATTATTATAAGTTTCTACGTCTTGTTGTGTGATCCTTGCGTCGAGTTTCTCTATTCTTCATTACCAAACTTTTTTGTAGTCTATTTCGACTTCCAAACTAGCCCTAAAGTAAATCAACAGAGTTAAAAGCTACTTAGCTAGGGGAACTTGTCCAATCCAGATATAACCTATTTTATTTGATGCTATCGGTCGGTGAAAACAATATGAATTTAAGTAGCGCATGTCATTCGTTTTTTGTGCTAAATCTTTTATGTGCTTTTCCTACAGATCCGAACCTATACTTTATGCCTTTCACAAACGAAATATTTCAGGGATATTGAAAATCAAAATCTACAGTAGCTTAAAAACCAGAACAGAAGTTGTTTATGATGATAATTCAGTTTTCACATTGCTTCAAATCTCCTAATGACACAGGTACAGAACTGGAGACTAAATTTACCCTACAAGCATTGAGAGGCTGGACAGACGATGATGAAGACCTCCCTTTACAATACAAATTTGGGTACATTAAAACGAACGGAGAAGATGCTTTCCTTGGTAGTAACAGTGAAGAAAATGAACTGAAAACATCTCTGCCTGCTGGTGTAGTGAGCAATGGTTACAAGCTAAAATTGTTCGTTGACGTTTCTGACAATAGAGGTGCTACAACACGTGCTTTGTATGATGTTCTTGTCAGGCCATTGACGCAATTCAATAGGACAAAGCTAAAGTCATTTGGAACTGATGTTGCAGCAGCCTTCTTCGCCAAGGATGTGTCTCGTGTTATAGGAAGGGTCACATATACTGTTAATGTACTGAACACTGCCAGTTTTGCAGGTATGCGGATTCATATCACGTAGAATCTGCAGATCTTTTGTTATCAGAATATTTCTTATTGCAAAATATATTCCTGCAAACAAACGTACCAAGTTCTGTGTAATGGTTTTTGATAAAGTAACAAAATAATGGAAGTTTTTGAAATGGAAATCAATTGGCTTTTGATAAAGTTATACTTGTGATAATTTGAGTATTTCAAGTCGTTCTCCTTTTTCCTGTGGAACTTTTAAGACAAAAAACGTAAATAAACTTGCAGTTTTATCAGAAGCGTTCTGAAGCTTTTGCCATGTTTCATCGCCGATTAAGTCATCAAGCCTGTTTGCCAGTTTCACATGACGCCAGGACTCATTTTTTTAGACTGGGGCCTCAACAACTATTTTATGCTACTTTCTGATACATTTTGCCTCTTGAATTAGGGAATATTGTTTTTAATGGTTGGAGTGTTTTTTATGGCAGGATTAGCATCCTCGAGGAACATGTCATCAGCAATGCTTGATGCAATGATAGAATTGAAAGAAAACATGACAACTGGCGTTCTTTCGATGTTACCAACGGTGCTGGATACAGAAACACAAAATATGATTATCAACCTCATGTCTGACTTGACCCAAGGTGGTGGAAAGTTTAATGATTTGCTAAAAATGAAAATTGCGCAATCAATTGCTGCACTTATTAAAGGACAGTCTCGAGGAGCAAACCCATCTCCATCATCTTCTTTTTTGACAATGCCGTTGATGATGCCCGATACGGAAGCGATGCCTGATGCGCAGGTGATGCCTAGTGCGCAGATGCTGCCCGGTGCACTGGAAGGGATAGCGAGTGATGGGAAAACGCCGCAAGAGGTATTTTGTTCATATGATGGATTTTCAAGAGAATAAAATTGAGCAATTGCAGCGAACAGAGCGGGATTGCAGCCCACATCTACAGACTCTGCATTCCCTTTCTCTATAAATAAACTCTGTGTAACTGAGTTACGTGGCTGGGCGTAGATTATTCTCAGTGCACTAGTTGCAGTGCATGAAATGGACATACATATGCTGTGGACTGGGGTTCGAATCCCGCTCTGTTAGTTTTAATTGCTTGGATGTTTTTCTTGTTAAAACTTATCATTCCATACTTCTTCCATGGTATGAAAATAGAGATTTGATGTCTTCGTTGAATAGAAATGGGATATCGCATCGTTCTACAAATATCCCCAACGAAATTGGCACCTATTGTTTGGTTACTTTGGAAGAGCTGTACCTTTGGATGTGCAATTTTCTTAACAGACACAAACGATAGGCTTCAACTTAGAGTTTAAGATTTGCTTTTAGTCAGTCGAAAGAATGGTTGCTGATTTATGGCACAGGAAATGCAAATGCTTGGTTACTTCTAAAAGCATGTCTTTTACTTTCCGGCAATTTCAAAATCAATGCATAAAAAAGGCTGCTTGACTCTATAGAATTGTGTAATTTCGCTCGTTTAGTACCAATGACATATTTTAAAGATATTTGCCCAAAGATTCTTCAAGGTAATGGATATTCATGAAGAGTTATTGACAAACGCTACAAATTGGGGTTTTCTATTGAAAGGTAGTCCCGCTTTAAAATCACCAAAACTTAATTACAAATTCCCATCATGAAATCTTTTTGAGCTCTTTTTGCAATGATCCAAATAAAGATTGTCAGTCACACTCTGATGATAGGATTATCTTGAAAGGCCTTAGTGTGCTAACAAACATCTCTTTTTTGGTTTATTTCTCGTTCAGTTTTCATCCGCACTATTACTATCTTCTTTAAAGATGATAAAAGGTTTGTTTTTTTCATTACTTGAAAAGTACAGAATCGCAGTTGAAAAGCCTTACTCATAGCTTTGCTTTTCAGGCAAATTTGTAAATCTTGCCTTAGGGCCATTATTTTGGGATTCATCGTAGATCTTTTGCCTTATAATTGTAGTTCATGCTTCTCTCTGACATTTATGACAAAACTAGAAACTTAATGTGGAAAGATGATTCAATGCCCTCATCATCAGCTCCGTTCGCAGTATGCTTGAAACCAGAAAGCCAATGAAAAGATCAGTTATCCCTGGGAAAGCAATTTTGTCTTTGGTCTACGTGGCGAAACAGAAACCTAAAAAATCGGCCATATGGTCAAATTTAGATGACTTTTTAAATAGGATTACTTTTTTCGAACACCAGGTAATTCATTAGCATTCAACTGAAGATAAATACAAATTATCCGAACAAGTCTTACTTATGGATGGCTGAGAAATCTTGATAAAACAATGCGGTTTTTATTTTGAATTTTCAATTGTTTTGAATTTTATTATGAATTTTCAGGTTTCAAAGGTCATGGAGACATATCAACATATTATCAATACATCAGCCGTTGACAACACAACGATGAAAATCAAAAAGGAGTTCACAGGTCTCACCAAGCCACTAATGGCATCGATGTGTCGGAAATCAGCGTATGGTGAAGCTGCTGCAGTTGCAAAGAATAAATTGTCAATCTTGCAAAGTGTGAAATATGATTTTGCAGATGGAGGAAAGGCAAATATCTCAATCAATTGCCAAAATTGTGAAAACAATGGCCGTCCAGCAGGAGTCTTTAATTTGGGAAACGATTTAGCAAAGAGATACAATTCGTGGGCTTGTACGTCAGAATATACTTGCAATGGTATGTTTTCTATAGACATCTGAATATACGTGCAATGGTATGTTTTCTATAGACATCAGAATATACGTGCAATGGTATGTTTTCTATAGACATCTGAATATACGTGCAATGGTATGTTTTCTATAGACATCAGAATATACGTGCAATGGTATGTTTTCTATAGACATAAGAATATACGTGCAATGGTATGTTTTCTATAGACATCATGTGCAATGGTATGTTTTCTATAGAAATCAGAATATACGTGCAATGGTATGTTTTCTATAGACTTTTTTTGGCAATGTCGCAGGTGAAAAGTCATTTGCTTAAACCAGTGTTAAAAGAGAAACAGTGGAATATTTTCATTAGCTTCCATATGCAGTAAAGTCGTTGTCAATCATAACATAGAAGTTGAAGAGACTTTTTGCAAATTTAATGTAGCAGAAGATGTTCAGTTTATTTTGTAATAGTTTCATAATCTCATTTTATGGATAAATCATCATTTTCCGTGTATTTTCATTGAAAAATTGAAAATTGAGTCATTGAATTTTATGGCATCAAATTAGATCTGAAGCTATTATTTACGATTCAAATACTTGCAGTTGAGAGTGAGACAAGCGAAAGGAGCTACTTGAAAAGAAGTTGATAAAACTTTCGTTCTTTTGATGAGATCTCATCGAAGAAGCACGTCAATTCCTTGCTTACACAAATAGTAACACTCATTCTATTTCGTATGCATAAACTGTAGGAATTCTCATGAAAGGCAGAAAACCGTTGAGTTAAATTCGATGCTTAAATGTGCATTGCCATTTTCCAACGTTGTGTCTTAAGTTTGGATAGGATTTGTTCTTATCTTTTATTTGTCTGAATCTTATTGCCTCAGTGTTATAGCAGATGAAACCTCCTTTGAAAAAACCAAAATCTATCTCTACTTCACAGGAGTATGCATTGGATCTGCACAATTCGCAGAAGATTTATTCTCCGATGAGAATCAAACAAAAAGTAACAAAATGATATCAGATGCAATGCAAGTGAATTTATTTAATCCTGAGACGGAAAAGGTGATGGTAACACAGAAATTAACCTCACCAATGACACTTATGGTTCCAATAAATAACCTCACTTATAACAGCAGCCTTTCCACTGAGGTAAGGGCAATCATTCCATTTGTATGAGTATGATCCTACTGAATGAGTAGAAAGCATGTCTGCCGTGTGAATGGCTTCAGCTTTGCCTTTGAAGTCTCTCACCATATTTATGTTACCAACGCTTCGTTCAATAGCAAAGACGTTAAAGTTGAAAATTTACAAAGTTTGAATTTGACTCTTTTTGATTGGTCACAGCAATGTTCTGAAAGCAGGTCACTTTCAGGTAGTTTCAAAGACAGCTCAGACGGTCTATCAAATAGATGCAAGTTTTCTGCTTAACAGCAATGATGAAAATTATTGCCTTTACTCTTTTAGCTAACGGTTTGTTTTCTCGCCGCTAGTGTTTTTACGTTATTGTGGGATGAAAATGTCAGTAAAAAGTTGCTTTGAGTGAGACAAGAAGTGAATAACAGTCGCTATGAAAATAATTGACTCAGGTAACAGCTCACTCTTTCCCTTTCTGCTTAACGCGTTCAAACAGCCACGATGGGAGACTTTAGATGATCAAAAATTTGATACGACGACTTGATACCCAATCCCTACTTTTATTTTTATTTCAGTGTCGTTACTGGGATGATGTTGCTTTAACATGGAAAAATGACAGTTGCACAGCAGAGCGAAATCTTAAAACAATTGGAAATAAATCATTCATTGTTTGTCATTGTACAAGAACGGGAACGATAGCTGCGTTTGAAAATCCTACCTTCGCAGCACTTAGTGGAGGACCTACAACAACCCGACCCTCAACTAGAGTTGTTGGAAGTAAGGCCTTTTTCGTTATACTTCTTGATCTTCATCAGCTCTGATGCATTCCTTTAAGGAACTTGAAATATACTAACACAGATTTGAAATATGAGTCGAATTTTGACAAGATGTAGAGAATGAAATGTTACTGAATAAAGTCTAGGTGATGGTCTTCTTTTCAATGTTCTTTTAGACTTGACTGACTGGACAAAATACGTTGAAAAACAACACGCTCCTTCTTTTGGTTACTTCGAGCTGGGAGTTTGATGTCTTGCTCCAAAAGTAAAAACAATGAGGCCGATACAAGGCATGGGCGTAGGGGGGAAATTAAATTTAGGGGAGCTGCCCGGTTAAAGAATTCATTATTTACGAAAGTTTTTCCCGACTTAAGACTGATTTCTGCCCGATTATGGCCGATTTTTGCAAATTTTTCCATCATTAGGGGGTTGCAGCCCTCTAGCCCCCTGTCTTCTACGCCTATGATACGGGGCATCATTTTTAAATGGAGTAGCTAAACATCTGCACTCTGTGAGAGGAAAGCGTAAGTTTTGGGGGACAGTTTAGTGCAGGGCTGCAGCTGTAAACAAATGATTTGTAGTGCAGATTTTATAAATTCCCTTAATGGACTCGTATAAATTCCCTTAATGGATAATGGACTCATCATAATAAACCGACAAGTGCAGCAGTAAACACTGTAATCTTTGTAAAGAAAGCTTTTAGTTTCCTGAAAAAGAATAACAACCAAATTAACCTGTGGCCAGAGAGAAATCCGTTAAATCTTCTAAGTGAAACCATGACTTAATCTGAAACCCTGAAAAGAGAGAAATGAATTGCAATATTTTGTACATTTTTTTGCCAATAGATCTAATCACTTCATCACTTTTTTTTACTGTAGGTTCCGGTAATAAAACGAGAAATGACCCATTTCTTCCATTGTACGTTGTCATTGGTATCTTGGGATTGTCGACGTTTTTTGGAGCTGGCATCTTTGGATATGACAGACGTAAAACACGAATTCAGTTAACTCCTCGTATTGATGGGCCAACAAACTAAATGCCATGAATTAAAGTAACCATTATCTTTATTATGTAGTCGACTCTCCCTTTCAATATTTCTATTCCTAATTGATTAATTTACTTCCAAGTTTGATTTATTTAGTATTAATTAATTTGCGACAGGAAGAATGCGTTAGAAATTCAAATTTTTATCATGTATCTATTTTGCATCTATTAAGCCAAGTGGCTGCACCAGCTTTAAAGACGCGGGGAGGTGGTATTCTGTTGTGATTTTTGAGCCTAAATGTATACTCGACCCGACTAAATTCGTGTCGTTTTCTTTGGCAGTTTTTGCCGACTTTTGGAATCTGGTGGCATGCTCCCTCAATCCCTCCCTATGGTGCCGCCATTGAATAAGACGAACAGATAAGACACTCGCCCTATCTTTTGCTTATTTTTATGTCCATCAAGGCTAAAATATGCACTTCACCTTGTCCTTGACTGTAGTGTACAAAGGGTTTCCTCGAGGGTTGATTTGTTCCTTGAAAATTCTCCGCTTTTGGAAAGCCATCCTCCAATATCCTTACTTGTTTTTGTCAACAGAAAGGACACAAAGAAGTTTCCTTGGAATTTCTATATAAACAGACTTCAAAAGCTCGTGAAAAAGTGAAGTTAAACATTTTTCAGAAAAGCCCAATTCGAGGGTTCAGGGCTATGTGCATGAAAGCTAGATCGGGATTAATATTGGTCTTATGGTAGGAAAGGTTCTGCCTCTCCCCTCCCCTTCCTTTATAGCCCAGGGTTTGTTATCTCCATTTGCAACGTACTGGTGATTGCCTGACTGTGTGACCTCTGCACTGGTCACACATGTAAAGCGGAAGCTGGCAAAGGTGCAAATCACAGTAAAATCATGTGACATCTCGAGTGAACGACTTCTGTGTAGAAATGATACAAACACTGGCCAGTTTATTTTACTTCAGGCCAGAGATTTTGAAGGTGTACGAAGGACTGCAAAGTTGGATGAAAGTAAATCACAATGACCATTATTTATTTGATGATCATTGCCTCAAATGTGGTATTTTTTACATCTGCATATTTTCACAAAGATGACGCCGCTTTGCTTATTACGGTGAATCCTCACACACAGCAATTTGTGGATAGTCTTGGAAGGGAAAGATTTTTCCATGGGACAAACGTGGTCGTGAAACAACCCCCGTATCACCCAAAAACGACTGGAACGGAGATCGATGCATTTTCTGAAGCTGACATGAAATTGCTACAAAGTCTTGGGTTGAATGCTGTTCGATTAGGTTGGTATTAGGTTTATTTATTGTCTAACGTTTTGCCACACGATGTCTTCGATTTCGCAATTCAAATATCATTATGCGCCTCGGGAGAGATCTAATGTATGCACCACGTGAAGGGGGAAATTGACAGGGTTTTACTTTGTGTATCATCGTTAAACATTTATCGAGAAAGCGAGTGCTCAAATCTGAGCATGTTGCAATACAGGAAGGACATTCTTTTGCACTGGGAAAGACTTGCACTGGGAAAGAAGTAACAAAAACTGACACAATGTTGCTTACATGTCACTAACCTTTCCTGGTCCACACAGTCAGAGCACCAGTTGATACCACACAAGATTCCTCAGCATTCCTCTGCAGCTCAACAGGCCTTTTAGCTATTCTGAAAAGAATCGGAATCGAACGATATTTTGCAACATTTTGTAGGATCTTCGAATGTGCACAATAGTGATAGAAGCTCTAACGCCACTCGATCGAACCTCGCGTATAAAAATGTATAGAAATAATGTTCGATTCACTCTTTTTTTGAATAGTTAAAAGGTCTATGGACAGCTGGCATTTTCTGCATTGTAGTGAAGATCTCTTCACTAAAATTGCATTCACCTAGCGCACGTCAGCTCTTTAAGCAAGGAACCTGAATTTCAAGTCGTCAGTTCGAATACTTTTTAAGTAGTAAGCTTCGAACTCTATAATGCTTTTATATCATTATACACTTTGACGCTGTTTCACAGATTTTATGCACTTCTTTTATTTGATACAGGATGGATGCTTGCTGGTTATGTACCAGAACGAGGCCAGTACAATGAAACGTACATGAAGGTAATGCAAGGCATTGTGTCAAGAGCTGCGAAATATGGTATCTACACATTGCTCGATATGCATCAAGATGTTATGTCAAGAAAGTTTTGTGTTGAAGGATTTCCTGATTGGGCTGCTAATCCAGGTATCTGAGTTCAAGATTATTGCTGAATCATTTCTAAACCCTGTTTTGATTTCTGTTTTTATTTAATCTATGAGGAAAGGATCGATTTGTTGCTGACTTTACACAAGGATTAGATCCTAACCAGAGGATGCGTGCTAGACGAGCATGAAGGTCAACCACCCTCCCCCGACCAGAACTGCTGACATGGAGGTCGACCTTAGCCTGGGGCCGCCGCAGCCCAGAGAGAGTGGGGTGGACAGATCATAGAATCGATTCATTCATTTCATTTCACTTTGTTAGTGATGCAAATAAACTCGACTACGATTGATTAGTGAAATGGCATCGTATTTTCAATGCTTCTGCGCAGCTACGTTTTTGCTACGAAGCACAAAAGGAGCTTTAAGTTATGTCTAGTTTTATCCTTCTTTTTTCAGGGAATGCAAAGAACTTTCCATTTCCACTTGAAGACAAATATGCGATTGATCCGAAAAATGGTTATCCCAGCCAATCAGATTGCTCTAAACATCTCTGGAGTGATTATTACTTCACAGAGGCATCCTCCGCAGCTTTCCAAAATCTATACAACAATACTGACGGCCTGCTAGACTCATGGGCGGAGTTCTGGGGCAAGACAGCACAGGGATTCAAGGATTATAATAGTGTTATTGGATATGAATTGATCAATGAACCATTTGCTGGAGATGTGTTCAGGTGACTATCATTATCATTATGTATGTGTCTTCTTCCTTGTAATGCAAGTTCGATTATGCTAAAGGTGGCGACAAGGAACGTTTTACCAAAGTGCTTTACGCTCTTTAATCGAATCAATCTTCATTGAGTCGTTGAAACCTTTTTTCCATCGACTTGTATTTTACGGCTCCTGTAGAAAATGTTCGAGAGCATTTGTGCGAAGCATGCGCATCAAGACGAAAAGAGGTGTTTGTGTTGCAGTGTGCATGCTTCGCAGAAATCCTCTAGCGGAAATCAAACTGGTAAAAATCAACACATTTGGGATCTGCTTTATCAAATTCACCATGGTTTATTTGTTTCGTATTTTGATAGATGCATCTCTGCTTTTGCAGGGACCCGTCATTGATGATCCCCGGGGTTGCTGACGAGAGAAATCTTGCGCCTGCATATGATGCTCTACAGAGAGCAATTCGCAAAGCTGACCAACGGCACAATATATTCTTTGAAGGAGTGACCTGGGACTTTTTCGCTGCTGGGTTTAAAGAAGTCCCTGGAGGACCCACATACCAAAACAGGAGTGTGTTGAGTTATCATTATTATGAACCGCCAGATTTTAACAAGAAGTTTCAATTCGAAGTGAGAGCTGAAGACCTAAAGAGATTAAAATGTGCTGGGTTTGTAACAGAACTATTGGTCGTTGGAAACAGTGCCAAAGATCTCAATAATATGTTAGAACTTTTTGATATCTGTGACCAGCACATGCAATCATGGACTGGTTGGTCTTTCAAGGCTTTCGGTTGCAGCGTAATGGATTCGAAATGCATCGCCGATGCAATGAAATTGCGACATATTTACGTTCAAAACACAAGCCGCACGTACCCACAAGCAGTTGCTGGTATAACAAAAGGATTCAAGTTCGACGTAACGTCGAAGAAGTTCGACATGAGCTTCGCAATTTCGTCAAGTTGCAAAAGTACCGAAACTGTGATTTATTTCAATAAAGACTTGCACTATCCAAATGGTGTTGATGTTATGGTTACTCCAAAAGATTCTGTTACGTGGAAGTTATCTGGCTACAAAATTATTGTGGAACATTCAAACAAACTAAGCGCGGGGGCCCTGGTTGAAGTTTCAGTTACGCCCAAATAAGATTGAGCTGACTACAATTAAGCCCTGCATACATAAGAACCTACTTTTTTGAGAGCCAGGAGGCTGAAATAGGTTCTTATTTCAAAGCCACTAAGACTAATTTCAAGGTATGAAGGGTCTTACTTGAGGGGTGCCTTGTGTAGGCCCTTTCGGCGTCTTACAAAAGATGGGCCAAATGACTAATTGAGGAGGAGAATCAAACTTAACAATCAAGAGGGACCAAAATAAGCTTTAATAACGACAATCAAAAAGCAACGTTCCTACCCTTACCATAAGGACCTATGTATTATCAAACAGAAACAGGTTCTTAATTAGGAGGGTGCATGAATTAGGAAAAACAGCCTCTGGGTGCTTATTTTGGTAGGTTCTTATATGCGGGGATTTACTGTAGTATAGGCTGCAAGATGATTTGCTGTCATTTATATGAATTAGCTCAGACTGCTCAGACAGATCTGAAAAGTATCAGCCAAGGCACTTTGTGTCAGAATCATTCATAATACATAATGCCTCTTTGCTTCTATTACGAGATTGCTTGACATGACGAGATGTTTGTTTCAAGAGATCCTACTTAAATTTGAATTCTGAATGCTATAAGACCAGAATAGGAAAAATCCCAACTTTCCTTTCACTGGATAGGGTTTGATCATACTATTGTCCTGTTGTTAGTTGTTACAAGATTTCCTGACTAAACTAGTGGTTTTAGTTGGAGAAATCCGACTCAAATCCAACGCTTGAATGCGAAGATCGGCATAAACCAAGGTTTCTTTTGATATGTGTGTGAAAAGCATGCGTTATAAATTCTTCATGCATTTGCTTTTATTACAAGATTTCTTGGTATAACTATACTTGTTTTCGTTTGGGTAAGCCTGCCTACTCAAATTATAAACCTAACTTTCTCTTCATGATTCTTGTGACTTTATTGCAGAATTGCTCGATTAGGCTTGGTTGGTGTATAACTATTGTTGTTTTTGCTTGGAAAAATATTCTATTTACACTTAACGTCTAAATGATAGGACGAGGATGAACCTTTACTTTCTTTTGATCAAGTGTGATTTCCAAGCAAAAGCATAACTTGTCAATAAACAAATTTGCCCACCGCATGGTTTCATTGCCTCGTATTATATGTGTGCGCATTTCTTTTCAATCGAAATAAGGAGACCATATTTTAGATAATTGCTTGGAATAAACAAATTGTTAATATTCCAGTAAAATCGAAGAATATTGAATCTAGTCATTAAAAGTCTGACGTGGATATTATCGAGATCGGTTTTTCGATGTCAGGTTTTGCTCTTTGGAGTTTAAAGAAGAAATTCTGCAGTTGATTCTAGCTAATGATGCGGGGAAAGAAACTGGTAATTAGCGAGAGATGTGTGAACGGATGTTAATGTTGATTTGTACTGCAGATCAGTGTGATGCTGTTTGCGTAAAATTGTGTCTGGTAAGACATCATGATATGATTGACATATATTCCAGACACAGCTTGTTTGTCCAATCTAGTAAAAATGACGTAATAGATATTTTAAATTTTGGAATCGCCACGAGAACATTCAATACAATTCCATTTTGAGCAATTAACGTATCAGGTCGTTAGCTCTTTTCTCATCATTTCTTGTAGATTTGATTGCTTGGCTTTTGCGCGACTTTTCACAAAAAAATTTATTACAATTATTTTTCGTGTGAAACAGCTTCTTATTGCAAATGAAGCATGATTTGAACTGCGCATGCACAATAGTGAAACAACTGCTTGACTGCAACAAAGCCTTTTTGAGCAACGAAACGAAATTTCAAGTTGATACTGCACAATCAGCTTCTCTCTTTCCACTGATCGAATTATTCTCATGAAAGTAATTAAGTTCTCAAATCATTTCGTAAATTCAATTAAAATGCCCAGCTGGCTCGTACATACGCAATTATAGTGCTTGATAACAATGGCAGTGTGATCAAAATATGGTATAACAGTGATCTGAAAGGATTTAAAAACTATATGAGGTTTTAGCAATATGACCTGTTATTGAGAAATGAACAAGGCAAGTATTGCTGCTCTTCTGTTTGTCATTCTACCACAGTTTATCAAGAAGGAAGAGCACAGGTAATGTCTTGGGTAAGTGTTTATCAATTATTACACCACATAATGGAGTAATGCCCATGTGATCGCTCGTTCCTTGTGTTCTATGTAAATTTTTCTTGCAACGAGTTGAGTTTGAAGAGCCATTGTCACCAAGGGTCCAAGTGGCTGTTGCCAAGATACATCTGCAAAGCGGACTAATTCAGGTTTCTCACTCGCTTTCCGCTTCATCAGAACTCTGAACTTTAAGTGATGAAGTGAAAAGCGAAACGTTAATGCTTGAGAAATCTTACTATTGATCAAGTATTCATAAGCAATTGACACTGCTTAAACACCTTATCGCCAGACAAATATTGCATATAGGACAACTGATGACAGATCTTCATTGAGAAAGGTCGGCATTTGCTTAAGCAAAAGTGTGGCACCAGTTTGAGAAAGTGTTGAGGGCTAGTATCTTTGGGATAGAATTAAGAAGCTTTGAACTATTCTTGGCCTAACAACTGGAAAACAACTCTCAGAGGTGAGATTCACTTTGAATTGGCTTGTAGGCGATTCTTAGGTGGGAAATGGTTTCAAAAAAGAGAATATTACAATAAACTTGTTTCCAAGTGTCGGCTAAGTTAGCTTTTGGAATGAATTGATATTTCCTTAATTCAAGCTGATGCAATTTTTTAAGTCTGCATTAATAGCTTGCTGCAGCAGCATCTGTCTTTGTTTATGTATCAATCTTTCCGAACTCAAATTGTATTCATGTTTTTTCAACAGTTTCTAGTTTCTATTATCATTGCTTTAAATTACAGTTAGCATTACCTTGTAGGTTTGTTGTTATTTGACTGTACGGCTGCATCTGAATGGTTGCTTTTAGGTAATATGATCAGTCTTGTTTAAGCATATAAAGTGGCTCAAACCACTTGCGGTCAAATTCTAGCCTATAAGAAATCAGTATTTCCTGTTGACGTAGATCAGTTATCCAAATATGGTGTGGCCCGTTTTACAGCCTATTGTCTTTGTACGGCTGTTTTATCAAGGGCTTACATATGTAGAGATTCCCTTTAACCAAGGCATACGCAGTTTGCTAAAAGTGCTGTGGCAATTTGCCTAAAAGCTGGTGTGCAATGGTGAAAAGACTCGTCTATGAATAGAGCAAAGAAACCACTCACACGCAGCATTGTTTCTTAGCAAGATAAAAATCTTGTTCTGAGGTAATCCATTGTTGACTTTATGTGCGATTTGGATGAGATATTTTTAGATTTTCTGCTAGCTGCTAACCTTGTACAAACCCAAATGTACAAGCCTTTCAAGCCAAATGAAACCATTAAGTAAATTCAATGCAACACTGCATACTTGAAGATCTTAATGAGGAATCTTGCATAGCACTCGCCCAGATGAAGCCTGCCTGCTTGATGTCCAACTTTACCTTCCAAAAATCTCAGCTGGAGACTTAACGTTGGCTTATGCTTGGGATTCACTTCTTTAATTCCTTGTTAAAGTATAAGTTTAGATGGACCAAATAATCAGAGCGTAAACTCATAAGTTCACTTTGTACAGCATTAATATTTTTTAGATATCGGGGATTGCTTTTCTCAAGGTGTTGCTCGCTCGCTCAATGCGCAACCTTAATTACAACAGAGCAACAGCAGGTTTTATGCTGTGCCTTGAAATTAAGTAAAAGTGAATCATATGATAGAGGAGGTCATTTCATGTAGATTTGCATTAAAACCATTACGTATCTTTATGTTGTTTGATTATGCGATTAAGCCAAGATTGAGTAAGGTCATGTCATCAAGATTTGCATTAAAACTACACCATCACTAGATGATTATATGAAACAAGTTAAGATAAGCGACATCATTTCAGAAAGATTAGCATTCAGACCATGAATTGAGTGAATCTATGATTTCAATACATAATTCAACATAATCACAGCTGATTAAAATAATGTTTTCACACCAATGCTTTTAAGTCAACACAGACTGCATCTGCATCACAGCATTTTCATCGTTTGAATTTTTTCCATGGTAATTAAGTACTTCACCTTCACTTTTCTCAAATTGGGATTTGATGCTGTTTTCTCTCGGCAGCTGTGTATAACTTACAGATTTGTAAAACAGATTGGTATGAGTTTCATTATGCCTTTATTTTGAATTTATCAAGAAGGTAAGGACACTTACAGTGGGTAAACAAATAACGACAACACACACGCTAGCTTTGCTAATAATCTCTTGTCAACTGATCTTCGTTATATTCTCCTTCAATTACATTGAAGGTTGTTGGACAATCTTGATTAAGCTGACTTCATTCTAACATTCTGCTCACTGAAGAAATCAACAATCGAAGTAAATCGAAACACGAATTCAGACCAAGTGAAAACAAAAGAGTCATTCGCAAAGTCTAGAGAACTGGTAAGAATAAAATATACCTTTATCTCTTCTGCAAAGGAGTCTGGGTCGAGCAATGCATTTATCTACATTTTTATATAAAAGGTCCAATTGAATCGCAGTGAACCTCTTTCGAATTTTGTCTACAATTGAAGTTATAGGAAATGTACCTTACACTATCGTTTGGTCATGGTACGTCATCATTGTTGTATCTTCACGCATAGGTTTCAAATCTTGAAAAGATATTGTAAATGACTGTTACATATTTCTTTTGATTGAATGGCTGAAAGGTACTTTAACTGTTTTGCTCAACTCCTTTGAAATGTTGATTGTTTTCAAAATAACAGCGTCTTTGTATTTCAAGTCGTCTGAGGTTTTGTGTCATCAAACGTCCAAATTGAGATCAAGAAGAATGAAAGATTTATACGTTTCATGATATGCTCATGAATTCAAGATTTTTATTAATTAAGGTTTTCTTGAAAGCGCTACTTTCTTTCCTCCAAAATATATAGAGAATTTGATGTTTTTACTTTCTTTCAAAACTTTGCGCACGACAGAATTATAGCTGCAAAAAAGCCAAAGTCCCTTTCAACATATCAGAAACACCTTACTCAGTCATCTTGAAGTTGAAAATTCAACACGGTTGCTCTGGGTAATCAGTTACCCCATGTTAGGGTTCGCAGCAGTAAAATCAGACTTCTTTGTTTGCACAATCAAAACCTTCCACTTCGCAATATCTCGACTGACTTGAAGTCTTCTCAACATTGAAATCCAATTTTGTGCTCGAACCACACTGTAGATATATACCGAGTAAGACGTAAAGGATTACGAAATAGAATCTTAATGCATTAGTGCAATGCTTGGCATGTTCTTCGGTTGCATCTCATGGTAGAATACGATATTGATGCTAACCGCTATTTGCTGAAGTCAAGATATTCTTTTCCAAAATATTTTTTAAATTGCCTTTGGGATTTTATGTCGACTAAGGTCGATTCCTCACAAAAACTGCGAAATTTGATAATTATTTTCAGCAGTTTTTGCAGGTTTTTTAAGGGCCTTTCACAGAAATCCGTTGTAGTTTCAAAGTGTGAAGGCCAAGTAGATTTCTAGATATGATTCAACGTATACCCGATCAAGCAGGAACTTTAGTATTGCTTTTATTTTTAAGTTACAGAATCTTTTTAATGGAAATTGATTTTGTAGTCATCGAGCGTGGCAGAACATCAAATATCATTCTTTACCCTGAATACCGTCAATAGAATTTAAAATATGGCGACCAGTTGATCCCCTATGAAAACCAAAAATAGCCTTAACAGGTCTTTCATATTTGATATGCTTATTAATACTTGAAACAAAATACAATAAAGACAATGAATACTTGAAGCAAAATACTCTATATGAAAGGAGTATGCGATCTTAAACTTATTGAAGTGAACGAGTCAGCTGTTCGAGACATCAGTAATCCTCACCTTAGATTGTCTGCTGTTTGCAAATGCAATCTTTCTATAAACCTTGCACAAACCCTTTTAAAAGGAAATCATGCATTTCAACTCTTTGGATTAAATGCACGGTGTCAAAACAAAGCAGCAAATAACATATTGTTAGGATACAAACTGTTAAGTGACTTTGTTTATGCGTTAGTTTTGTAAAGTACAGTAAAAAATCGAATCTCTTGGCCGCTTCTGCTGAACCAGAGAACCATACTTGTTGACTCTTTATTGTAAACGAATTCGGTGGTTTAAACAAGTCACATATAGATAAACAAAGAAATATTTGAACGAAGTTGTTCGTGGTAAGTTTTGCATCTTTGCAAGAAAAGATCATATCATTTTATACCACTTTGCAAATGACACAAAATCATGCCCTGCCATTCTTTATTGTAAATAGGTTTGCTTTTTATTGTAAATAGGTTTGCTTTTTATTGTAAACAGGTTTGCTTTTTATTGTAAACAGGTTTGCTTGGTGGTTAACTTAGTAATGCCTCAAATGAGATATGGACAGGGAACGAAGTGTTTCGGTGCTTTTTCATATGTAAATTTTGCATCCTTGCAATAAGAATGAACTCATTTGCCGCTTTGCTCATCAAAAGAACATCATGCTTTCCAGCTCTTTATTGTAAATGCTTTCGATTATTTCACAAGAAGTTGGCCCCTTAAATAAGTTATGGGCAAGCAAGAACTGTTTCAGCGCCTTTTTCTTGTCTAAATTTTGCGTCCTCCAATAAAAGTAAAAAGTTATCGTACTGTTTTGTACATCAAAATAGAATCATGCTCGTTTACCTTTCTTTGTAAACAAACTGAATGGTTTCAAACAGCTCAGCAGAGCTTAAGATCACTTCTGGCAAGGCAAGCAACTTTTTCAGCGCCCTTATAATGTCTAAATTTGGAATTCTTACAATTGAAATGACTTGTCAAACTGTTATTGCCTTTGCTTACCTTACGCGAAAGATTTGCTGAATAACCTTTAAAATACCGAAATGGTTTCTGACTCTCCAAAAAGGGTCCGAAACGTTTTATCATAAGTTTCTACTCCAAACCTTTTAGGTTCGAAACATTTGGACGTTGGCTGGCTTTTGCCAGTTTTAGAATTCACAAAGGAGGAAGTGATAGTAAAGATAATAGAAAACACACATTTTTCTAGATTCCATACAGTCGCATTGCTTGCAGCCCCCATCTTGAATGGTTGAATCGTTGGCCAATGGTTTGAAGTGACGCAAACATCTAACCAAGTCATGTAACCAAGAACAACTCAATCCCAGATGAAATCTGAGTGTTTTTGCTTTATCAAAATATTTCACATTTTTGTCCTCACCAAATGTAATCACATTTTTCCTTTGGAAATTGAAGAAATTCCTTGTGGTTTTTCAACGCTTTATCCTGAAGCCATCTATACGAAGTCATTTTGCATTGACGACAAAGTGCCGTCTTCTAACATTCTGAAATGATAAATTTGATCTTTGTATCACCTTTCACGTGATCAAAGTCAACGGTCGCCTTGTGATTAAACACAAAACAATTTAGGTTCGTAACAACGTTACAATTTAGGTACGTAACAACGTTGATATGGGAACCGATGACTAAAAGATACAAGCTACGTTAATTGGTGAATGTGTAACGATGTTATCATTGCAATAGTTGGCTAAAAGATATTGATTGACGTTTGTAGCGAGCTTAAGCGGTTCGATTTATTTAAAAGCAAAACGTCAATGCTACTATTGACGCAACTTACTGGCTTGACATTGATCTCAGTTTGCACATATTGGTTTGACTTTCCATCTCAGTTTGCAGCCGCAATTGAATGATTATTGAGGCAAAAAATTAAAAGGTTTGCATCAGTAGGAAAGAAGTGGCATGAATTACTCTATCAGGAAGGCTCCACCAATCAATGAAAGCGTGCAGTTCTTGCTTAGGGTCACATCACTTAAAGAAATTAATTTAGAGACATGATAGGAGTTTAGAAAACTTTGGGGGCATGCAAGAACTTCATGAGAACATAGGGATTTTGACATGTCTTCAGAGATTTGTTGCGATAACAAAATGATCTTCTCCACAGTGAAGCTTTAAGCTGAACACTACTTAGAAAATGACTTGTCCTTATTCATTCATTCGGATGAGGTGATTATGAAAGAAACACAGCGAAAACTTGGCTTTTTGTAAAAAAGTTCTTTCAGTGGATTTGGCCTGCAGATGAAGTTTGCCATGGATAGTTAAAGCAAGAAAGAGTCGTTCGATTCACTTTGATTGGGAAAACGCGCGTGAGCAGAAACAGTAAACAAAGAAGTATCAGCGAGATTCTTCATTTAAGAAAATTAGCGCTTATCTTTAATTAGTCACTTTTGCTTGGAAAGAAAAGTCTCATTGCTATTAATTAGAAAAGAGGTAGGAAGTAAAAAAAGAAAATAACGTATTGCAGAAGTATCTGTGGAATCTTGGAACCTACAACACAGCTTCTCACTCTCATATTGATTAATATTTGTTTGCTTGGCTTTGATTTCCTTTATATCGTCTGCTTCGGCTGCTGTTTGAAGCATGCATGTTATTTGGAAGGATTTTAAGAGGCAGGTGTTCTTGTGAACTGCAAATTATAGTTAAGTCAAACATAGATAAGACATTCCACTCAAGAAAAAGTATACGTTTAAATAACTTTCAGATTGAAAAATCAGGCACACGAATAAGACAAGACATCAAGAGAATAAATGATAATTAGCTTTCAAAAAGATCATGATACATATTCCCCGATTTCCTCCAGTTTTTCAACTTGTTGATTTCCGTCAGGTCGCAAGAATCCTAGTGATGTTTTATATTTAATGTAAAATCTCGATGCAGCTCTGTTCTTTTGCCATTTCATTCAGTTTGTATCAATTTTTCTTTGTCAACGTTTATTGTCAGTTGGTCAGTTGTAGTTGCAGCGAATTTTTCCATTAACAAGATTTGTTCATGAATTTATAGAGACAATAAAATTATGAATCATGAAGGAATGAAGGGAATTGTTGTGAGTAAGGGATTATGTCTGTGCAGCAACTCATAAATGCTTGAAAGCAGTGATGAATATAAGAATTGTGATTCAGAATGGACAGGAACTGAAGTTACCCTTGATTTTCCCATTTACGGATTAACGAGAGAAGAGTGACTGAAACCCAGTCATGACGTCATCAACAGTTAACTCCCTGATGAGTTTACCAGGAAGCCGATATTGGTCATTGAGTGATCTTTGATGTCATGAAGTGTCTTTGACCTGCAAGTGGTGAAATTCTGCAAAGATTGACTTAGATGCCTTCCCATGAGCTCACCATGACGCAAAATGACGACAAAAGAATTGAAGGGTTGACAAGGATTATTTTGATTAGCAGTAAAAACAATGTGGATAATACAGCTTATCAAAACAGGCCGATTCTTGTCCTGTCCGCATGAAAATTCTTCTAGAATCCCAATGCATTGCGCAGCCCAGGATCTGACCGGGGGTATTTTCATCATAGTCTATGTTTTCATTCTGCATTTTAACTTGTCAGTTTTTGCAATTTTGCGAGTGCATTTGATATTAGTTAGTTCTTTACCTTTCCAGTTGTTTCTTGTGTTTGAGCTGATTTAGGCCCACAGGAGGCAAGAAATTTTTATGTTCTGGAAGAGCATATTTTTGTATTCTTTTCTGATAGGGTTGTTATTGTTGCATTTGTAGTGAAGGTGTAGGGAACTGGCATCTGATATTGTATTCTGTTTCTAGAATTCCAGTCCTTTTTAAGATATATCATCCATCTATTGTAAGTGGGTTGATTTCTTCTGATTTTGTCTTCAATAAAACAGTGAAATTTACAACTTGATTAAAAAAAATTTGCGTATAAATGTCAGGCTAATAAATGTCCGAAGTCACCAAAATCTTGAAGTCACACACACTGAAAGTTAGTGAACCCCCCCCCCCCCCCGGATCGAATATTTCAAAGCGGTATGTTATAACAACTGATGTTTGGCCTGAAAACACACATCACCGAGCCTCCTGTTTGAGACAGATCGACCAATAGTTGTGTTGGATTGCAACTGGTTGTGGTTGCAGGAATCAAAGTGAATTCAATCAAAGTAATCGAACCATTTTAAACAAATAACGCTCGCTGTGTGGACACAGATTCTAATATTGATTAAACTTTCCTTGTTTATTCAGATTAGTGATCATTTTGGATTGGGAAATCAAAAGAAAACACTGCCTCGTGAAGAATTGACGGAACGAACCGCTCTTGGATTGATTAACTGCCCATAGAAGTGAATTCGGTTGGTGTGGAACAGATTGTTGGTATGAAAACTGTAAGTTTTATTTTTTGCCGTTAATGTCCTCTTTCGGATAACTTTTATTGCTAGGATATTTTGTCTTTGGATTATGTTATGCTTGTGGCTAGTAATCATTCGGTGTATCCATCATTCTCGCATATAGCTCAAAGTCCTTAAAAAGATTACAAAATTGCTTTGCTTTTTATTCCGATAAAGAAAGATATTTCTTTAGGATTTCAAGGATCTCTACAGGATTTCACCAGGAACTTCTGTACATGATTTCAAAGACTTCATGGATAAAATAAAAGGAATTTCATCAAATAGTTGCAACGCCTCCTTTCAATACTGCTAACTTCCTTGTTCCCACAAACCAAAGCACGGAAATACGTGTCCAGGAAGAAGATAACAAATACATGATCGATGCTCATTGTGATTCATACTAGAAAACTGAACTACTTTTCAATCTGAAAAATAAAAACAAACCTGCAGTTACATACACCGCGTTCAACCAAGGTAAAAATCCAGTTTTACTATACTCAGGGTAGATCTGGAAGATCAAGGTAGATTAGATCTGCTGATAACGTAGCGGCGTGTGAAAACAACCGAAAATTTAATTTTGGTAATATTGCTGAGGATACCGAGGGCTGCCCATTTTGTCCCCGTCTTTTGTTATGCTGGTAATGTTCCAAACAGATCAATGGATTGTCGTTGGATTCTCCGCCAACATTACTATGCTCTCTACAAACGAAACATGCCTTCTGTGCATGATCACAGGTTTCCTTTTTGGGGGATGACCGTTGCTTTAAACATTGGTGATTCGTATTCCCAACAAGATGAAAGAGAAAACGTTGCATGTTCTTAAATTCTAATTTTGTGGTTTGCGAATGAAAAGGCAAAGAAAATTTTATATAGTTATCTTTATACCTTTCTTTGTGGAAGAGTGAATAACAATATCATCCGTTGTCAATTCTTAACAAAATAGACTGTTAGTTCACACCAATGGAATTTCAAGTGCAATGACAAACTTCTCTTCACTTGATTTTCTCTTCGCATTCAATAACTCATATCTGTTAGGATCTCAAGCAAAAATCCTGTCATCAACTTAAATTTATATGGATTACAATTGGAGTTTCTTTCCCGTGACAACACAACGAATATTCAAACATTTTTCTTGCAAAGAAAACGATTATTGAATATTTGAATATTTAGAATAAAGATGGTAGGTGTCTTCCGCGTTGACTGGAATTTTTCAATACAATAATATAAACTGCTGGTGGAAAATGTTTCATGAAACTTACATGGAATTCGCCAATCGTGTCATTTAATTTTTGAAGATTTCATGTTTTATGACAGTGACTGATTACTATTTCTCCTACTCCCAATTAACTGTATCAAAGATTTAGGGAGTATCTCGTTTGTCATATTTTGACACAACGACACAAAGAGAAGCTGTGTCGAATCATGGTCAACATGCGCTCACTTTTTGCTGCCAAGTAGCGACGAAGAGAGTATCCTGCATCATCATTTGTACTCTTCGCTCGACCATGCTATCAGGACCGCCGAGAGGGGGGTAGCCTGGGCAACTGCCCCGGGGCCCGAGCTCCGCTAGAGGCCTGTAGAAAGAGGAGCCTTGCTTTTCCATTGTATGTTGCAATGATATCATCGAGCTGGGCCCCGCAAGGGACCCGTAAAATCGAACTTTCTCCGTTAGTTCAGCTTAGCTTCATTTTAGAAAATTCGGCTACATACAAAAATCATTTAAACCAATGAAATTTACAAATCTTACAATATGACGTATCACAGAAGATGACAAAATTACAACAAGATTACATAGAACACCAGAAATTAGAATGGAGAAGAACTTCCTTAAAGGAGGGGCTCTCTCAGTGGATAAACTAATCGAGGAGAGAGCACCGCCTTCGTTAATAGCCTATCATTCAATTTGCAATATCTTAAACATTTTGAGATTGATTGATGCAAAAGCAAAAGCAGCTCAAATTCTAAACTTGATAATTCGAAGAGAACAGGTGTAATTTTAGTTGATGACGAAACTCATTAGTGAAGAAGATTGTTTAATTTTCGAGGGAATGTTGTTCCAAGATTTTGCTAGCACCAGGGTACCTAATAGATCTTTCATCATATTGCAAGATGCTACGACGTCCTTTGCACTTTGCAACAACATCACAGGCCTCAATTCATTATCTATTCCAGAGATTTCGCTAAATCATATTGAGAGCGAACGCAGGAACTATTGCTCATGCCATTACCTATGTTTTCGAGTAAATAAGCTCTGTCGGAAAGATATTAGTTTAAATATATGTTCTTGCCTTACATTATTTTGAAGCTAGAAATCAATCAGGATCGATATTGCTTTGCACTATTAGCCTCAAATTCCATGAAAAGATCCACGATTTCAGTAGCATCGCCACAGGGAGGGTATGAGGGGGCAATTGCCTCCCCCACATTTGTCGAAAGATGGTCCTCGAGATTCCTTTAAAACCGAAGAGAAATGGCGGGGCATTGGTTAGGTAAGAATTTTTCAGAGAAATGTTCCCAATACTTTAATTTTAGCACTGGAGAAAAAAGGATTTTTACGGATTTTTGATCGATTTTTCTTTAAAGCAAACGGATTCTTGCCAAAGTAGTACGAGAGCTTTGGGAATGAAATTCCTTCTTCAAAGCCAGCGTAAAGGATGCTTCTTCAAAAATTTATCATTGCACTTTGATTTCTACAATAAGTGTCACAAAATTGTCTACATTTCTTTATAACCAATGGCGAGCATGATGTTGGGAGATGCGTTCTTAGCTAAAGTAAAGGGCGCGGCCTCAAAAAGTTTCCTGGGGGCTTCGCCCCCAGACCCACTTGGTTTTACTGTCTTAACTTGATTTGCCCCAACTGCACCGTTGCACAATCTTCACGAAATTCTCCCTTGCGTTTTTTATGAAAGTAGTTATACGAACCTTTCAAAGTAACGACTATAAAATGTTTCGAGTAAGCAAAACATTGGGGAATGATAGGCAATAAAGGAGTATGTTTGTGGAATGAACTTCCCTCTCAGATTAATGACATCTAAAGCCCTTAAACCTTCGCTAAAAAACTCAAGAAAAGCTTCATTGACAAATGTTAACGAAAGAGTGCAAATTCAGTATCAATATCATACAACTCACTTCCTTCCTCTCACAAATCTAGATACCTTCTTGCTTCATGTAGCTCTGTATCTTACCTCATTATACGATATCATACGTTTGTGCTTATTTCAACTTTATCATCTTATTTCTATTCTTATTTTCAATAGCGGCCCAAGCTAGATCAGCAATGCTTTACTTGGGTCGCGTAGGATACCACTGAATTTTGTAACAACTTGTATTTTGCGAATGAAATTGAGTTGAAAATTGAATTATCATGTCTCACTGTCAAGCAAGGGGCCCGCATCCTCTAGTTGCCCCGGGGCCCGGCCTCGCTCTCGGCGGCCATGCATGCTATAGCCAGGAGATACCTTTGTAAAATTTGATGAAAGCTCCTCAACATGTAGCGTAGGCCATTAAAAACTGACATAGCAAG
Organism: Aurelia sp. 4 Dawson et al 2005; assembly: GCA_964019985.1. Taxonomy (NCBI): domain Eukaryota; kingdom Metazoa; phylum Cnidaria; class Scyphozoa; order Semaeostomeae; family Ulmaridae; genus Aurelia; species Aurelia sp. 4 Dawson et al 2005. Next base: position 20,216,485 of record OZ026504.1, read on the forward strand.
TTTACTCTTAATAGACGATTACTCTAAAATGGCGGCGAGGAATTTTCTACCAAGGATTCGATTATAGAACGCAATGCATCTTGGTAAAAAGTTCCTTGCCGCCATCTTCAGCGTAATCGTGTATTCCAATTTCTTTTCGAAAATCGTAATTGAAATGTTATATAGATTCAGTCATTTCAAATCCGATCTTTGCAGGAGGTGGAAGCTTCAATCTGATCTGCTTGTGTAAAACTTTCTAAAGGATTAGCTATTGGTAAATAATATGCCACTTAATGACGTCGTTGAGGTGAACATGATCGTTCTCCGATCAAAACATTAAACCAGCTGGTACACTGTTTGCTACCATATTCCTCAATAAACGCCTAACCTCAATAATAAACGCCTAACCTCAATAATAAACGCCGCCTCTTTTGACCTATATTGTCAATAAATGTTACCCCACTGCAAACGCCTCTCGCAGTCGATATTGGGATAATATCTATCACAGTCAGACCTCAGCGAATGATAATCGTTGACAGGACTTGTTAATGTTTTCTTAGTTACAAAACAACCGACTTATGCTAGTCACAGCAATGTGATGATTCAAGTCGAACTTATCTGATTCAAGTCGGACTTATGCGAGTGAGGTCGAACTTATAGGTGGCTGACTTATGTGAAGCTATCTGTAGCTCTGTAGATTTGAAGTTAGACTAATTTTTTCGTTTCTCTCTGCACAGGTAACAGGAAACCACACGATGAAAACTTACGACCCATTCGTTGCTCATCCAACACCGACTGCCATTGGCCTTTTCCTGTTAGCATCAATAATGGTAACTCTGAATCTTCTTGGTATTATTGTATTTATAAAACGACAAACACGAAAACCTCCTGTTGATTACCCATTACTTGGATTACTGATCGCTAATTTGTTACAAGGGATACTGACATTACCTTCATATGCGCTGAAGAAGATAAACGCATTTGGGAATTACGAACAAGGCATCATTTGCGATATTTATCGATTTTCCTATTTCTTTTGTACTCACGCATCGATCATGTGTTTGCTCGTAAGCTGTTTCGATCGACTGATCGCTCTTGTTTATTCTTTGCATTATTGGCAAATCATAACGAAACGTCGAATCTGCGTGGCTGTGTGTGCAACGTGGGTATTTGTGCTGGCATTCGATGTCTTGCCGTTTTTCATTCCAAGAGCAGTTAACACAGAAGGGTGTCATTATGTACCGAGCAAAAGTTGGAGTGTTACAATGCATGTTGTCATGAATATCATTCCATTGCCGCTGCTGCTTGGAAGTTACGTCGTTACGATACGAATCGCGTATAAACACGAACGAAAAGCGAAAGGGACGTTAAAGATGAGTCAGTTGAATAGAAAAGAACGAATTCGAATGATTTGTGGAATTCGTGCGACAAGAAAAGTCATCATGATCATTGGTAGTTATTTCATATGTGTTGCCCCTGCTTGTATTTATTACCTGATGGAATGGCTATGTAAATCGTGTTTCACGCAGGAATACAAGGGAAACTACGAACAAATCATGCATTTCTTGCTAAAAGTTCTCGTGAACACGTTCGCTATCGTGTCTGCTGTGATATTCTTCTGGAACAGCAAAATATTCAGGAATAATGTCCGAGAACTGCTTAGTCGAAGAAGTGGAAGTGACAGCTTCAGAGAGTCAATCAGTATGACGGCTGTTCGACGCTACATCGTTTCGAAGGCAGTCATGAAAAAAAGTAAACTGACTGGAAATATATCAGGAAGCTCCACACCTGCAGACATTGATTCCAGGTCATTGCATAGTATTGAAGGGAGCCCTCGCGGTGTACACTTAGAAAGGAATGGTAACATTGATGGACTAACATTTGAAAGTGTGACGGATGCAAAATCAGCAGAGTCACCTTTGATTGTTCAGAATGGGATGAAAGAAAACACAGAAAAAGAAGATTCTCTCAAGAAACAACTCTTCAAAAGAAATCTGATTACAAACTTAATTGCACATAAACAAGAAACAGAAGAGGAAAGGCTTTCAGACTTAGATGATCTTAATCCATAGTCCCATTTTTCTATGACTTAGAACAGAGAATTCAGTTCTATGTTAAGGAGGGTGAGCTACCATATATACGTGTATGGGATGTGCCCTTTTGAGGTGCCTTTTTCAGGCAGTAATAAACCGAAGGGTGTCAATTTTGGTGAGATCACAAATAGCCACACATATTTTCGGTATCGTTTGAAAATAGTCCTTAAAGATATCAAATTTGATCTAATTTCACATCATGCAGAAAATTTGTAAATCTTAGGGTGTGATTTCTCAAGTCAAAATGCCACACCGCCCTCATCTGCGTATTGAAGTTACCCCCCCCCCCACTTCGTTTGACATGTAGTAGATGCTGTGTTTACTGTAAAATAAATAAGTAAAAAAACTTTGCCCTGCAGTATCTTTTGGATAATTGGGCTTGCGCATCCGAAAGTTTATTCTGAAGAAATGCGTTTTAATATTATGTAGGAGGGAGCCTTGATAGGTCGTAAAATCCAATACTGACAGAATTTTCAAGAAATTTGCGAACACCATCAGTGGAATTCGAAGTCTGTTCATATTTCTTGCAATCCGACGAGCGATCCAAAGACTGATTCGGAGGCGAGATCCAGAAAGCCGAGCGAAATTTTGCAAAAAGTTGATAAACAACACGAAAATATTGTCTTGATCCTATGATTCAAAACTCTTAACATCCCCTTCTACCAGTGAGACCTAAATGCACTTGAGGCAACGTTCATAATTTATGGAAAAGGAAAAGATAAAGTAATTGAGCTATTCAGTTATTCGAGTTGAAAAACGCTGCAGTCCCTGCAGTCACCGAGGTATGGAGTCAGTACATTTTATTCAACTCAGCGTTGCAGTGAAGTCACTCGTGTAACAAAACATTGTTTGCATTGTAAATGCCGTTAACCAATTAATGTACTTAGTTGTGTCATCATTCATGGTAAATATATGCTATTTCCGTGCTAAGAGAGACGGTGTGTATGTTTATTCACGTAAAGAAAGAAGCTGTATCAATTTAGAAAGTCGGGATGACTTTCGTTTAGCTGACCGAAATCAAATCATATTTACAGCTGTTTCAATACATTTAAGTTGCTTTTGCTACGGCAGCTTCAATTCATTTATGTTGCCTTTGTTTTCAGCTGAAATCATATCGGTTTTCATGCTTTCTTAAAAAAAGCCTTGATCTGAGTGAGGTGGCATTATCTCTTTATGCACATTAATGGCTTTGATTTTCTGTGCGCTGTAAAATGCATAATCTTGGCTAAATGGTGTTGGTGTCGTCAACAGATAGAACAAGGAAAAAACCGAAACATGCCATTGTTTCTGTCACTGTGCTTCGTTAGTGCAATTGTCGAGATTAAAAATTGTCAACAGGCTTCTAAAGCGTTCACACGTATAAACTGAAAAAGTACTTACGCAAAATGCTTCACCGATTTTTTACATTGACTTTATAGAGAAAAAATCAAACTCACCTTGGCGCCTCCTTTTTGTGTCGATAAGTGCGCCTCGTTTTGACCATAGACTGCACTGACGACGTAATTCCTTGTATTCGTTTTTTATTCATAATCTGATATTTATTTTCATCTTCATTTCAGTTTATTCTATTGTACTATAAGCACCCTCTCTGCAAGCTGCCCCTCCTTCAACCTTGAAGTGGACTCGCCCATGGGATGAAGTCGTTGTCTTCGTTGTTGTAAAGAGATCTTTGTTTGATGTTTGTTATGATTCATATTATGGTGCCCACTTTATAACAAATGATGACTTGAATGCATGGGTACATCCTCATTTAAAGACAAAAGGAAACTTCTACAGAGCGTCCCAAAAAATTGTACCCCGTTTGTTTGGCTGCTGTGCAGGAGCCGTAGATTCGATTATCTCGGTTTTTACACAGTTGCATAGGTCAGGCTTCAACTTGGAGTTTGAAACCCTTTTGTAGGTCAATCAGATACATGGTTGCTGATTTATGGTAGAGAAAAGGCTACATAAGTGTTTTCAGCAAAAAACCCCACTTCTGTTGTCCTTCAGCATTGCCGTAATCAAGTAAGTTTCCAAAGAAAGGGTTCTGGCCTCATATTAAAATTGTTGCTAATTATTTTAAAGGATTAACAGTATTTTCGATTTATGAGAGAGCACTTTCTACCTTTAAAAACTGTGGTGAAAATTTTAATACGATGCTAGAGTTATTTCTATGGAAACTTACTTTATTTTGACATTGGTGGAGAACAATAGAAAGTGCTGTTTTTGAAGCAACCATTCATTTATCTGCCTTTTATCTGCCATGAATCAGCAACCACGTGGTTGATTGACTCAAACAAGGTCTCAAACTCTAAGTTGAAGCCTGACCTATGCAACTGTGTAAAAACCGAGATAATTGAATCTACAACTCCTCCACGATAGCCACACAAAAAGAGCACAATTATTTTGGGACAACCTATATTCACAGCACTAGAAATCCACATACGAGAAAAATCTTAACATACTCATGATATTTTATTGTCACCTAAACTACAAGTAATTGGGCGAGGCTTATTTACTTTCATTGGTGTCCGAGTCAAGTCATGCTTGTTACATAGTTCTAAAAAGGCAAGACAAAGGCTGTCAAATTCATTCATACTCAATTGATGTGCTCTTTTCGTAGGCTCCACACCAGACAATCTAAGTAGATCATTTGCCAGCGATTCTTCATTCGGAAATAATAATCTAAAAGACGAAAATGAGAGAAAAGTCTTTTAATTGATTTTTCATTGGATGTGCGTGCGTTTATATCACATCTCTCTTATCTTATTCCTTGACGCACTATGCCACTTATTCCAGCTCTGAGTTACACTAAAATTTTAAGTGAACCTCTTTTGCTGCTGACTTTAACACACGTTTTTAACATCAAAGTAAACAGAAGAGCTTTTCGGCAAATGCTTTGAAAACGAATTAAGCTTACTGCAGATAGACTGACGCTGTTAATTGTGCAACACAAGGAATCCTCAACTGTAAAGAACTTAGGGCCTGGGGCCTGTAGGGATGAAACGAGTAAGCTTGGGGTAAAATACATAAGACAGAAAACGCGAATAAGCTTTGTAGAAGTCGTAATGCGAAGCTTTTCTGTCACAACAACTGTTTGAACTACTCTCTCTCTCTCCTTGATGCTGTGAATGGTGAATTAACAGGTCATGACGCATACACTTTCTTCCTGCCATCAATTTTACCCCTGCAGACCCTATTATTTGACAAGAAAGTTAATAGATATAAAATCAATACCCTGCGAATTGATGTACGAGAAGCATAATGCAATTATTATTTTCATGCTTTAAAATCCACTTACTTAAGCGTGGTTCTGATAACCTTTCTTCTATGTTGAAAAACGGCTTTTACAACTTGCTCGATGATAACAAATGGAGCATCTATCAACGGATCCTTTCTTGGTATGATATTCACCAGCCATGCATCAATCTATTTCAAAAAAATTTATCGATTAGTCTAGAAATCATTTATCAAAACTTTAGTTTATCACTTTGATAATTTGATTGCAATCCAAAGTTCTTTCTCGTCAACAATCATGTTCCTATGAAAGATTGAATCAAAGACAAATTGTGTTACGTGATCCTGAAATACTCTCTGGAGTATCTGGAGTTTTCAAAACAAGTTACGATAGTCGACGACAGTGCTAAGTTCAAAACTAATACTCTCTCATAGCAATGACGATACTCTCCTATTTTCAAGGAGCACGAGAATGTTGTTTGCTGATTTCATCCACTCGAAGAAGTATGTTCTCTCTGCCACAAGCAGAAAACTGCTGCAAGTTTGTTACATTTTCAAAAGAACGATATTTCTAATTCATGGATTTAACAGTTACTGGGGGCTCCTTGAGGAAGATATTTTCCAACACTACTCACTTTTGGTTCTGGCACAAATACTTTGCTTGGCAAAACCATGGCTTTCTTGACCTTACAAAGATATTGTGTCATCACTGACATCCGTGATCGCAGCATTGTTTTGTCGTTGGCAGCCAGGTTCTAAAACGAGTCATTAATCCATCATTTGATTTATTTTTGCAACAATTGCAATTAAAACAAAACAGTCATGCTCCCTGGAGTATTATGCCTCAATGCCCAAGATAATAAACCCTAAAAACTCTGATTGCCAGAGTCAATATTCTTGCAGATTACAGTCAACAGCAGTTCTTCATTATTTGACAGTCTGAGCCAGATGGTCATATGAGATTTGAAAAAGATGCAACTCGTTTTGAGATCATATTGAGCAGTAATAGAACAAAAATAATGATTTCTAATGAAGCAAACAACACCATGTTTTTAAAGCAGTTATATTATTGAAGCTGCTACTGCCATTTTCAGTAAAAATTGCTTACATAAGCTCGTTCCAGATCCCCTTTCAGGCCAATAATCAAACTCCAAATAACTTCCACAAAATCTGAACCGCCCACTCGTACGGAGTGACTTATAAAGAAAAATAAGGATATACGATTTTGAGGATTTTCCGATTCCTTCTCACTCGTGTGAATGTTGGACTAAGGCACGTTCAATTGCTTCTTGCTGACATTTTGGAAGAAACTTACCTCAGCAACTTCTTTTTGAAATACAAGTGTCATAGGCACCCTTCCAAAGCTAAATGGACCTTTTCTCTCTGGAATCGCTTCCAGCCATTGAAGTAGAAGAGGGATGGAAACCGAAAACGGAAGATTTCCAACCAAGCGAACTCCAGGAATATCTAAAAAGTAACTGAAGAGACTGACTTGATCTTTCATGAGAGAGACCAGCATTCTTAGTTTTAAAGTATGACTTAAAAGCAAGCTTTCCAACTTTGCAGTATCAATTATGATTATTTTTCTGTTCAACCTTGTTCATTTCTTTGTAGGGTAAATTTTATCACATGGCACACATTCAAGCAGACACTCAAGGAAAGTGTAAAGATTCAATGGTCAAAGAACACCTTATAGAAATGAGAGAAAGACTGGTATGCTCTTCATGTTATCATTATTTTTGATACATGTCTTATAAGAACTTCCTAATCCCTTTAGTTTTATAAAACAAAATTTGCCTGGCTGCATTCCAGGAAGCCTACGCTGGAGATCAATGGTGCAAAGTTACATTTTTCCCACATATGGTACCAAAACTTTTTCAAACAATTTTGAAGCCTGCTTTAGTGCTTCTTCCATAACAACAATCATTGAAATGATAGTTACAACATCTCAACTCAACAATAAACAAAACACGATAAAAGAATAATTATCAAATAATACCATCAGAATGCCAAGGAACTAATGAAGCTTGCGAGACTGATTTTGCAATGTCAAACTTCATTATGTCAGCATGGTGCACTGACATATATCCATCTGATATTTCAGCAAGTTCCTGTGATCAATTAGTATATAATGACAATTTTATTTTGGTTTCATAATATGCTAGTAATATAAAAGATCTGTTCATTGGCAAAATCTATTATGAAAATTTTCATTTCAAATGATTATTTTTTGGCATGCAATTTTCCAGTCTAGTTTCATACGCTGATGATGCTAGCACAGGGCCGAAGCCAGTGGGAGGAAAATAATGCCTAAAATCAAGAATTTGTTGGTGTTAAAACATAAATTCCAACAGAAATAATTGAATTTATGGCTTATCTTTTCTTGATATTCACTAATTGTGCTGATTTCAAGGCTGGAATGTGAAATATGGCCAAATTTTATTCACTGAGGAGTTAGATCGGTCATATGATGAATAAATTTAATGTATGTTTCTACAGTTGTTGTTGTTGCTGTTGTTGTTGATGGTTTATTGTTGGAAAATTTTGGTTCTTCACCCCTCTAGGCAGTCGAGGCTGGTTTCGGCCCTAATGTAGCATATGGCAGTTTGAAACATACAAATGACAAAATATCAAATGGTTACAAAAATATGTTGTTAAAACAGTTATTTATTTCCATCTGCATTGATTCAGCTTGTTATTAGATTATTTGGTTGCCAATAGTAGACAAAATTTATAATCTATGCTCACATTTAAAACTGGAATGAATCTTTTGTCAACTTCAACCGCAGCTAAATGTCTCACTCCACCTTGCAAAATGGATCTTGTTATTGAACCAGGACCAGCTCCTATTTCACATACATGACAATCAAAAACATCAGCCTTTCTCACAATCTTATCTGTCAATAAAGAAATTAAATCATAGTTAAACACACTTTTGAGAGATTCTAACAGCAAAAAGTTGTCAAATCAAACTTTTAAACTCACATATTTCTGATCACTTCTGACCAGTGAAGCTATCAACAATTTTGGCATGATAAATGTGCATAGGACTTTCCTGATACAGGAACTGTATTGCAGCAGACCTGGGAAATTTCTTTGCTTGAACATGATCTATAAGAAGTGCACACAGACTGTATAATTCACACCACAAAACAATATAATACTTTGTGTAAATTTTTTTAATCAAACCCATAATAGATGGAAAAATTCCAGAGCAAAGAAAGAAAATAATTAACAAAGAAGAAATACAACAAAAAATTGTTGAATGCCATCTACATAACAAATCTATTCTTCCAATTTTCTTACCAGCAACATTTAGATCTAAAATAAAATTCTGACTGAGTTGTTTCTTTGCAGATAATCCATAAAGTCGAATTATATCAGAAATATTTGGCATAGGTGGCAAACGAATTCCTCTACTACAAGAAGCCATATCGAAAATGCTTTCTTCCTTCTTCCAGGGATACTGATGTATGTTCTGCTCTCTGTCTCTTGCAGCCCAATGAAATTGGAGGAAGCCTTTACTTCAAATGCTCAGTGATGTGTGTGTGTATGACATGGTTTGTTGTGACTGTTTGCTGCCACCAAATGCATCAAATGAGCTCAAATGAGAAAGAAAGTCGCCGCTACTTCAATTCTAGGCCGTCCGCCATTAGCCAACACAGTAAATACATTCTTTGGTCGTTGTTGTTGTTGTGCATCCATTGCAACACAACAACAGCAGGCCTGAAGCTTTTCTAATGTTTTGGACCGAAAGACTTCGAACGACTGGAGAGAAGCTTGCTGGAAAACGGCGGGAAAAACATCGGGGGAGAATAAGTAGCTAGAATTAGGCTGAGCAACGGCTCCAGGTAAATTTTTCATGATTTTTGGCTAGATTCTAGAATACCTCCTCGCTTCTGTAAACTTAGTTTCATGCTTAGGCCTATCTAATATATCAATATGCGCAGTCAGTCACTCAGGTGGGAAGTATCCAATATTCATCTTTGACTGGCTGCGGAGCTGATAAGGTTTTTTATTGCCAAACTTATGGAACAAAACAATTATTTTGGGGTCATTTTAGAATGAAAAATGTGACGTCAAATTCTTACATTTTGCGATAATTGTCCGGTAAGTTTAATATGAATGATAGGCACGATTGAGGGCTTGCTGGACTAATCTGATTGATAGGTAAGTAGAGAAAGAAGAAATAAAGTCATGTTCTCGACTGTTTATCAACATATCCTTGCAGAAGATCTTCCGTGTGCATGACATAACCAGCAGTCTGGTGGAGGAGTCTCCCAACTTCAATTAGCCCCCAGGAGCTTTATAGAGCCTTTACAGCATGCCTTTTAGAGAACTGCAAACCACATTTGAACCAATATCAGAGAGATTCAAGGGCACCCACAAGGGATTTTCAAAATGGGGATTATATATAATTAATTTTAACCAACAATGTGCTCTTAGTGCAAAACTTGTCGTAGAATGATGATCTATATTTAATAAATAACGAAAACAAAAGAAAAGAATTTACCTAGAGATTAAAATGCGTAAAAGTTATTCTTAAAACAGATGGTAATGCTGATAACATTTCAGTTTGCAGACAATCTGATCATGAAGAAAAAGAGAGGAAATGATTTAGTATATAGATTTATGAAAGGATTAATGACGCATTCTTAATGCAGTGAACATGTTTGAGCAGGATCATACCGTTTGTAGATTTGTTGGGTATAAGGCAAGACTGGTGACTTTGCAGCATGTATGAAAAAGTCTTCTTTTCCAGACAAATGAGACTTTATGATACTTTGCTTGGTTGAAGATTCAAGGTGCACTTGGAATTTCTTCAAAGTGAGAGACACAAGTTTCAATAATCCTCGTAATGTAAATTTTCTCTTTTGGTCATTCAGGCTTCATAAAAATCTGGTTCAAGATGAAACCTTGCATCATTGTGCATGGTGGTGCATCAAATATTGCCAACATCTTTGTTGAAAGATACAAATCTGGTACACAGGATGCAGCCAAAACAGGATATGGTGTTCTTACAGAGGTCTTGTCACTTCTTTTTTTCTGTCAGAATCAGTTCAGGTTCAATATCGATTCTTAAGATAAGACCCAGATTAGAATGAGCACAATGCACAGAAGACTTCTCCTTCATTTGCTTGTACAGCTTTATTTGTGTCACTAAACAATAGAATTATTGTTTTATTTTGTTGTTTTACCAAATATTTGTGTCTGAAATACAGCAAAAAGAATTGAGGGGCAAATCAACTATGCTATGGAAACTTTCCAATCAAGGCCTAGAAGCTAATTTTGCAAAATGTGAGCAGTTATTGGAAGGGATGTGCATTCTAGCTGTTTTATGATTTCAGCAAAAAGCATTGTCAAAATGACACTGTATATGAGCATCTAGATAGCATTCAATCTCTTAAATATTAGGAGAAACAACATGGCCATTTGTCTGAATTTCTGTTGAAGTTGTAACATTAGCCATTAAGATATCAGCTATTTTCTTGAAGTTGCATTAGCTTAAAAAGTGTGACATCCATTTTGGTGCATATGGTACTTAAACAAATAATCTTTCCTCCGCTAAAAAGACAGGTATAAATTCATCATGCTTGTTAAAAATGAGATCTGGACCAGACCTGCAGCATAGGAGATTAAAGATGGAATAGATATTTCATTGTCTTTTAGCATCTTAAAATTTAGAGGCCTTGAATGTTTTGATATTTAGAATTGTCTCAATATGCAGGGTGGTTTAGCCTTGGATGCTGTGTGTGCTGCTGTCACATCATTAGAAAACAATCCAGTCTTTAACGCTGGTTTTGGATCTTGCTTGACAGAGGAGGGAACTGTAGAAATGGATGCTTTGATAATGGATGGAAAAACAATGAGAGTTGGTAAATACTGACCTTTGAAAATTGCTTGAAATTATCCATGAGGCTGTAGTGTAATCTAGCCTAAGGAATCATTTTGAAGACTCTCAGACAAAAAAGAATTTCGAATAAGTTGTCTTTGACTACCAAGATAAAAATGATTTACTCAAAGTGAAAAAATTCAAACCTTCAGTTGCCTAAAGAGGACAAATACGTGTTTTTATGGAAGAAACTTTGATCAGGTCATAGTACTAAAAAGTTCTTTGATTCAACATGGAAATTTTGCATGTCAGTAATTAAACTTTTACTTTTTTTCTCTCTCTAAGCAATTCCTTTACAGTTTAGTTACAAAGATCTTCTATTTGGATTCTACACATCATTTTCCTCCATCACAGGAGCCGTAGTATCAATCAAGGACATTGCCAACCCAGTACAACTCAGTAAAAGAATCCTGGAAGAAACTCCCCATTGTCTCCTATCTGGTGAAGGGGCTAGCAAATTTGCCAAACGCATTGGATTCCCAATTTTAGATGACCCGAAGAAGTTGATTGTTCAGGAAAGCATTTTAAAAGCGAAACTTGACAGCAACGTGTCATTTGAACATAATGTCAAAATATATTTTAATGAAATTATTGAGTCAAAAGATTTACGAGAACTGGAAGAAATTGCGAGCAAAATGGCGAAATCAGGAGAGTTTGACAGAGGAAGAGGAAGTGTGGGACATGATACGGTTGGTGCTGTTGCATTGGATTCATCTGGAAATATCGCATGTGCTACGTCAACAGGTTCGTTAAATTCATACTTCCTGTGCCAGGCGAGTCAGAAAAAACGCATGCTGGTTGAAAGGCTACTGCTTTCAAAACATCAAAGCTGTGATATTTTGCAATATCTGATTGAATAGCGAAAAAGCTCAATTTCTTAGAATTTTTCCTTGCTGAAATTGGTCAATCCATCCAAATTTTAAGAGGCATTTTCTCGCGAAGGTCCCTTCGAGAAACCTTAAAAACGTGCCAGAATCACAAGCAAATTTCCTAATATTTCTGCCTTACTGAAAGTTGCTTTTTGATGAAAATCTCCCGTATCCACATGAAGGACTGACTGATTAAGGCCGTGGAAGTTTACTGAATTTCATTAAACATATCAATATTTAAACAGATCCATTTTCAATATTATCCCTTTGATACTCAGGAAGCAGTATTATTTCAAACGCCGTTTTTTACTCACTAGGCTTCCAAATCTGCTTCATGATATCCTGTAAGGTTGGGAGATTTTGTTATTCTTTTGAAATACAAACAATGAAAGATTTCTCTTTCTCTCTTTCTCCATCTTCTTTCCTTCACGTTTTGGATCATAACTTCCTAAGCTTCTTTTTGGCGTAATCTGATTCATTGGATTTTGTTAAAGGTGGAATTCCTGGCAAATGGGTTGGCCGTGTTGGTGATACCGCCATTCCTGGGAGTGGTGGATTTGCAAATAAAATTGGAGGGGCTTCATCAACTGGACATGGAGAATCGATCATGAGGGACACTGTGTGCCGGCAGGTAGGATTTACTGCTATTGCCTCAAAGTTTTATATGCAATGCAACTTCGCTAAGTTATTCAATGCATCAGCATCAGAGCGTCAAAGGCCCGCCCATGAGATCTTTCAGTTGCTCCCCAAATCGGGAGCACACAAACGTTGCTTTTCCTGATCGGTCAGCAATTTGCAGCATTTCCAAGATACAGTATAGCGTTGTTTTTGTAGCCTAGCATCGTGAGTTAAGTTTCTGGAAACCATTGATAATTGGTCGAAGAGACTACCACAATTACTTGTGTCAGTTTACGTTGTTCAGGAGACATTGTTGGTACTTCAAATCTGTTTGGCATGAACGGAAATACTTGACCCCAAGTACCGCTAGTCTTGTTTTTACTGAAGATGAAACTCGTCTGTAAGAATGAATCTTCCCTAGGTTGTATTCAACATGGAAAATGGTGATGACGCGCAGACTGCTGCCGAAAAAGCAATCAAACATCTTCATGAAGAAACAGGAGGCCGAGGAGGTGTGATTTGTATTGATAAGAATGGAAAACTTGGTCATTCATTTTCAACTTACAGAATGGGATGGGCTCTCATCGATGGAGATGGAGTGGTAAAATATGGCATTGATCAAGGCCAAACATTAACGGCAAGAGTTTAGTTAGTATTACTTCTATATACACATATCATTTTAAAGCAGAAAGACGAATAAAATTCGATCAAATATTGATTGCTTTGAAAGCAATTTGTGTAAATATCTTGGGTAGTTGATGACTGTACATTGGGACTTTTTGTCAAATGCCGAAAAGTTTCAGCTGTTGCATATATTTGATCATGGAGTATTTTCATAAATTTCTATTAGATTTTTTATCCACTGTAACTGCGTTTCTGCAAGATAATTTATATGCAATATTTGTAACTGACATGTGCATGCCCAATAAATTTGCAAAATGAAATCTTATCAAGCAAAATGTTTGTAACTATTGCTCTACCCGAAGTTCAAGGCACTGTTATTGTTAGGCATTGAAACTGTTATAATTGGGCTTTGCGAATTCGTCATTGAATATTTGCTCAAGAAAAATAATTGATTTAAACTATAGATTCTCGAATTTCTTTCAAATTTAGGTTTTGGAAAAATATTTCTAGAAATTTTTTTTTACACAACGTCTAACTTGTGTTTTTGCTGCAAATTTTGTCATGTTTTGAACCAGAGTCTGTTTGAACGAAAATAGAAAGATCTGGTCACCTACCCTGCAATCACCCCGGCAGTCACATGTAGACTTATGACGATGAGTCCCTTGTATCCCTGCGGTAAACCTTGCTCAAGAGGGACTCATCATGAAACAATGAAAAACCCGGCCCTATCTCATGCATTCGATCATGATTCGATCGATCGAATCAGGATCGAACGGCTGCCGTAGCATTTTGAAAGGTCACTCATCGGAAAGAAAATGCGATAAAAACCGCGTTAAGCAGGCGTTTCATCAAAGAAACTTGGTATTAATGTGAAGAAGGAAGTTCACTTTACCTGGTAAGTCCAAAATGAGTCTTTCAATGCTACATTTTCCATGTTTTTAAGGCAAAAACAAACCAGAGAAAACTTCAGCCACCTGCCGTAGCAGCTTTGTTCAAAATCTAGTTAACTGCATCATTCGAATCGAGAATTCGACATCATTGTTCTCTGCCAAATCTCGCAATCTGATTGGTACGTTAGGAATTGCGAAGTTTGGGCCTATATAGGGCCAAGTTTTTCATAGTAATACTATGAGTCTCTATTGCCTGAAGCGACATCATCAAGTCCAAGAGCACAGGGCAACAAGAGACTCATCGTCATCAGTCTAAGTCACATGTCCATGGGAAATGGGACAAAAGATTGATTGGAAACGAGGATGTAAAGAAAGGGCGTTTTGTTTTGTGTTTGTTCGATTTCAAGATGGCGCTTAGACTGCTGAAATTCACTTGTACTGCTGTGAGTTTATCTTGGTTGGGAAGTCAGGGTTTGTTAATTTATCATCTCAAGTATGGAGACCAAAAAGATCCAGTTAAGCAGGTATCTTCAGAAGCAATTCCAGTGTCTGTGAGAGAATCCAGAAAAGGTTTGATCGATGCGGTTTTAGGCCTTTACGGTCTGCAATATTCGAAGGAGCATGTTTCATATTATGATGAAAGCGCCGTGTTTGAAGACCCCGCTGTTCATCTCAAAGGAAGAAAATCTCTTGCGTCTGCATTTTCTAAAATGGATATCTGCTTCCGAAAGAGTGAGAATTTGAAAATGGATATTTTACATGGGAAAAACATCGTGGTTATTGACCAGGTCCAGAAATACACAATGTTTTGGAATATCAGTTTCGAGATGCCTTCTGTTCTCTATTTGTATCTCAATGGTGAACCTGGGGAAGAGAAAATTGTTCACCATGTGGAGGAATGGTACAGTAAACCTCTGATTGGAAAAGAAGTCTCCTATTTTGCGAATATTGGCCTAATTGCTGCGCAGTTTAGAAAGCTACATGGATTGCCTTTCCAGTACATTTTCAAAGCACCTGGAGATGTTTAACTCGCTTTTTTTTGTAAAACACAGACTGTGGACTCAGACTCAACACACTTATTTTATCTTGTAATACATGCATGCATCCTTTTTTCTTTAAAATACTTCATTCATTTTGTGTAGAAATAATTTGTCTTCATCTCACCTCTCTTTATTTAATTTAGAGGCCAAAGAAGATCAGTACTAATAAAAAGAAAGTCAAATATTTCCCAATTAGTTTAAGAAAACAATGCGAGGAATGTGAGCAAGCAATGTAAAGATCCGTTAATGGTCATTCACATTTATTTACACAAACTGCCTTGTTTTGACTGCAGTAAATTGATCAACTGTCTATTTCACCTCACATTCACAAATTTTTAATCATGCAGGAAAATGACACCAAATTGCTAACTTTGTCTTTCAATGTGGAAGAAATTTGTCACTCATTTAAGTCGACATATCAATCTTATTTCATGTGCATGAATTTATCCAAGATTTGAAATTTACCATGATGTACACTTTGCAAATTTAGCAGCCTGGGAATGATCTAAAATCTTAAAACTGGAATACATGAACATTGGATTACGTTTGATAACATTGATGACCAGCATCTTTTTGTGCAAGATTACTCATCAGATTCCTTCCAAAGTGTTTGCTTTGCTTACAAATGTTTTTAAAAACATTACGTGAGATTTTATGGAACTCAGAAGTGCCAGTTCAAAACTTTCCAGAGTAGTTCTCTTAAACCTACTTCTACAAGAAGATATAAAGATTCAGATATTTAGAAAAGAGTAGTTCAACTGAAAACTCTCACAGGACAGTTGAAAGCTGAACTTCATGTTTTTATGTACCAATAATAAACCATGTGGAATGGTGTTTGAGAGTTTTTGAAAATCAAACATCGATGAATGAATGGGGCTGAATAGCCTTATCAGCTTTCCATGCTCAATTTTCCAAGTCCACTACTTACTGACTTTGCCTCCTATTAAAATCATTGTCTAACAGTTTTGGCAATATCAAACCAGGTACTGTATTCTCTAATTACAATAAGATGAAAACAAAATTACCGTGTATGTAAAGAGATCATCAATATTTTGATGAAATGTCCAGAACAACTTGTGCTTTGAAGCAAGTTGTTTCTAACAAACTAAATACAATACAATAAAACTACAGTGTGCAAAGAACAAAGTTTCATGCAAACTCAGGCAATAAGTTGCATCTCATCAAGCTGCTTCTTCTTTTCTGGCAAAGGTTCAGCTTCATATTCATCAACAGAGATGGCATCATCCATGTATTTCTCCTTTTTGGTTTCCCTCTTTCTTTTCTTGCAACAACATGTGCAGCATGCAGCAGTAAGAAGAACAAAAAGCAACACCACAGAGATTCCCAGAGCAGCTCTACTGGCAAGAGGCAGACTGTGGAACCATTTGCAGAATTTTGCTCCAAGTCTTCTGAACTTACCATGATGGTGGTGACGATGGTGTTTCTACATATGGGGAAAATTGTAAGTTGACATGAATTGAATTCACATTAACATGCATTTACAAATGATGTAACATGGACTGTGATCTTTACTCACTTTGTTTCATTACTGACACTGCATAAATCTTTGCATTTCTATATCTTTAGGACAACGAGTTGAGTTTACTCTCATCCAGTATCCAAAAAATTTCTTCTTCTGAGACTTTATTTTATCCTTCCTCTTGCTTTTTGATTCCTTTTAATTTCTAATAGGACAGATGACGTCTTAGGCCTTCCAATTCATATTTCAGACATTGGTAAGCTTTGAAGGTACGGCACTGTATTGTAATTCTCTAGTGAAGTGAGTTTAGTACCCCTGGACAGCATGGGCAATCAAAAAACAAATAGATTCTAACTTTGATAAACCTGCACCTACCTTATGGTGGCGTTTGTCATCACTATCATCATCATCATCATCATCATGATCATCCTCATCTTTGTCATCATTTTGGCCAAGTTCAAATGTTGGTGGTTTTGGATGCATACGTTTCCACTTTCTCTTCTCCCTCTTTGTCACAGCAAAAGGTCCTGTTATGAAATAAAGATTTCCAATTCAATTTCAGATTAAGCATTCATCTGAAAATCTGCCTTCTTCAAAAAGCTGTTTGGTAGCAATGCATCTCAAGGAAAGTTAAATCCTTGAAAAAATATCGTAGGTAAACTATCTGCCAAAATTAAAAGCCATCACACAATCGAAGCATCTTTACTTACCCTTGCATGCCCAGTAATGTTTATCAGCTTCTCTTTCTTTGTGATGAATCTTGCTTTCAGAAATCTTTATGGCTGTAATTGTTCTCTTACTCTCATTGATTTTGTCACCCAACTCAAGGACAACTTCCTTCACTTCAATTTGGCTGACTTCTTCATTATCAACTTCAACAATCTCTTCTTGAACAGAAAGCATTTTGATGCCACTTGGTTTGATTACTTCAACCACCATGATGCGGACTTGCACAAGTGCTGGCTTGCTCATGATTCTACCATCTGCAAAGATTTCAGCTGAAAGGAAAGAAAGGAAAAGAATCAAGATATGAATAAGAAATTCAATAAAAATTCCTTCACTCAGTAAATCCTCTTTTGACCAGGTGAATCTGCAAAATCAAAATCTGTAAATTGTCACCAGATTTGTATTCTTGATGAATTTTTCAAGATTCTTCAAAGCAGATGTAAGAATTCTTCACAGGTTTAAGAAGAGCTCTTGAAGAAAAGTTTGTGAGAAATTCCAGAGAATTCTTGGGAAAGAAAGCAGCAATGATTCACCAAACGCTTGTATTGCAAGTCTATGCAAAAATACTTTCTCCCTGGTTTTAATGGAAGGCAATTGATGAACTTCAATAGTTACTTACCAAGTTGTGTTCGCAAATGGATTGAAGTGATAACAGCATGATCAATTTTATGGCCATTGACATGAACATTTCCTTGGATCACATGAATTCGCAGATGGATCTATGAAATAATGCAAACAAATTAAATTATGAACATATTAGAATCCAAGGAAAGAATCTGCCAAATGGCTAATTGAGTTCACACCCTTTATCATGAGGCTAACAGAATAGGTGGCACATTGCTACTTTCAAATTCACTGTTCAATGTTGCATAAAACTTCCTGCTTCTTATTTCAGGTTAAAAGTGTACAAGGAACATTCTTTGGGCTCAATGGAGAAAAGGTAAACAGTTTTCAACATCACCATAGATATTTCAAAAAATATTTTAGCAGATGGGATCAGCAAGCAGCAAATTTACTCTTGCAGCTAGCAAACCATAACAAGGGTTACAAGAAGGAAGAAATTCGATGTATTTTAATAATGACATCATGTTTAATTTATGAGAAATGCAATAACCACATGAAGGTAGCTGCAACAAACACAATTGTGTTGATAAGCTCATAAGCCAACTTTATTGTTCGTGCAAATTTCTGATCATTGGTTCTATTCAAAGTTGCGCAGAATGCCGCATCGAGTTCTGAACTGTTCTGAATTGCTGAGTCAGGCAAGTTGACAAAGATAGACTTGCATAATGTTTTGGCAAAAACAGTTTAACTGAAAATATCTGAGCTGCTATTGAGTTAACGAAGTCAGAAATTCTGTAGTCCACAACGTCACACAAATCGTGTTTCCGTCAAAAATTTCATCTATCTGCATCTGTTTGATGCATGAATAATAGATTTCAAGAACTTGGAAGTATGCAGCAGGTCTTGACGGCTTTCATCAGCAGGGTCTCTCTCTTCACTCAAAGAAGCGCTGGAAACAAACAACAGCAAAACACCAACACGAACGATGATAAACTGATGAAATACGATACCTTCAAACTGCTTTTCACTGAATTTTCATCACTTCGTTTGCGGCTAACATCGACGACGATAGTTTCGTTTTTCGGTGTTCCAAGTTCTTGAAGGGAAACCTTTACATCTTTGTCTGCATAAGGGCATGGGGCTTTTCCATGGTGATGTGGTCTGTTTTCATGATGTCTTCCATGATGGTCAAAATGATGTCGATGACCAATCACAACTTCTAACACCAAAATGACCACAAGAAGGGAGAGTATTTCCTTCATCTTCGTTGACTATTTCTCGCGTTGCCTTCGATAGTTCGTCTTTCCGCTTTCAAACGAATTTGACGATCGCAAAATTGAAGTGTTGCACTTTCTATTGTGTATTATTTTGACTGATGCATCCTGGGAAAACAAATCATTTCCTTTGCTTTTGATTGGTCAATTTCATTCAACTTCTCTTTTCTCTTCCGCTTTTGGAGATCAGAAGTGAGGCCTTGTAAGTGAGGTAACTTCAATATGGTACCTCCAAACAAAAACAGCAACAACAACAACCAGATATCTGTGCAACTGTTTCTCTCTCCATAAAAATCAGTCAAAAATCTTCAAGAATAGCTGCAAAACAAGACAGAAATATCCAAAGATCTTGGCAGGGAACAGCTCAGAAAGGTCTCAAAGTGAATGTAAGTATGATGAATAGAACTGACAAGACATGCACATCTTGGTGAAAGGAGCATCATGTCATGTCAGTCACAGTCAGCTCCCCCTCAGCCAAAACGGGATGGTATAATTTAAGATCCAAGATCCAAGATCCGAGAAATTAAGATCCGAGAAATTAAGATCCGAGATATTAAGATCCCAGAAATTAAGATCCGAGATATTAAGATCCAAGATATTAAGATCCGAGATATTAAGATCCCAGAAATTAAGATCCCAGAAATTAAGATCCGAGATATTAAGGTCCCAGAAATTAAGATCCGAGATATTAAGATCCAAGATATTAAGATCCGAGATATAAAGATCCGAGATATTAAGATCCGAGAAATAAAGATTATGATGAGCACATCTTTGATGTTCATGGTATAGACGTAGGAACTGGGGGCACGTGCCCCCGAGATTTTGCAATAAAAGAAAGAGTGCCCTTTTTATTA
Source organism: Aurelia sp. 4 Dawson et al 2005 (assembly GCA_964019985.1). Lineage (NCBI taxonomy): Eukaryota > Metazoa > Cnidaria > Scyphozoa > Semaeostomeae > Ulmaridae > Aurelia > Aurelia sp. 4 Dawson et al 2005. The sequence goes on from OZ026504.1 coordinate 20,236,605, forward strand.
TTTGTAGAACATTTGTCTCTCGGATCTTAATTTCTCGGATCTTAATATCTCGGATCTTAATTTCTCGGATCTTAATTTCTCGGATCTTAACTTCTCAGATCTTAATATCTCGGATCTTAATTTCTGGGATCTTAATTTCTCGGATCTTAATATCTCGGATCTTAATTTCTCGGATCTTAATTTCTCGGATCTTGGATCTTGAATCTTGGATCTTGTATCTTAAATTATACCATCCCAGCCAAAACTTGAATCTTCTCTTCGAAGATTTTCAAACTAACACATTTCAAACATTCCTCACAAAGTGAAGGTGTTGTGGTGCGGTGTTGTAATCCACTGACTTTGCAGTCAGAACAGTCAGGCGGACGGGGTTCAAATCCCACCAGCACCTCTTAAGCGTCATGACAAGGGGTCGCGGACTCGATTAGCGCTTAGCTATTTCTGTGATCCCAGCGCTTGGCGCTGAAAACCGCAACTTCACCTTCACCTTCACCTCACAAAGTTTATGATTGTTTGTTTATCCTCTCACAAACTGAGTCTGAAGTATTTAGTGCGACTATGAATAAATGTAGCAACTCAAAACAAATTACAACATCAATTCAAAGGGCTTAAGATCCTTTCTGTGCCACATCACTAGTAGCTATGTTGTTCTTTAACACTTCAACATGCTGGCTTTCAAGGAATTTTCGCAATTCCTGAAAATTTCAAAGGTCAGCCAACCGTAGAAAAGATGGACACACAAGTTGTTGGGGCCTAACCCCAAAATACTCTGCTGAGCTTGTTGAAATGAAGCAAATAGTAATATAGATGAAAGAAAGATGATCCAGGATGGTTCACAAATAGTAAATTTTTGTTTTTGAAATGTTAGAGTCGTGTTTGTGGCTGTTGAAAGCTGGGTGTGCGTGATATATCCCACTGCCTGATAAATTCTGCCAGTACCCTGGGCCTAAACTTATGTAAATGCTACTTGAGCAGAGCTCCAATGCCTGCCAAAAGTTTTTTGGAACACTAAAGGCCATTTCTCCATAGTCTGCATTTCTAGCCATAGACATCAAGTTTAGATTCCCCTTCACCCTCAAAACACTGTTGATTTAAAAGGTTTTGTCCCAGCATTCCAGCAGAGTCACAGCTCATCCTTATTTGGTGTTTCTAGATTGATAATCTTGTGGCTCTGTTCTGATGATTTGTTGCCAAAGAATGTTTGTCATTGCAGAGACATTTGGTAGAATGAGTGGAGGATTGGCACCAAGTAAAAGTACTGTTTATGTTGGAAATCTTCCATTTTCATTGACAAACAATGATATACACAAAGTAAGTACTTTTCACATGACATATCTTGTTACTATAACCCATGAATTTCTGAGATGTATAGGATGTAAAAACCTTTATACAAGAATTAATGGGAAAAGCAACGCTTTCATTTGCATAGTGAGTCCTATACTGCAGTTTTTTCTGGAACATGTAAGCTTTCAGTTCAGAAGTCAAAGCTTACTTTCCTTTTGTAGTATCCTGTACTATGGACACCCTATGACATTAGTAATTGTCGTATCTCTCATGTAAATACACAAGACGTGTGATCTTATGTTAGTTCAGTACTGTGCAAGCATCTAGCAGGTTATTCTCTGTGTACCCTCTCACCTCCCTACAACAAGGGATATTACACCTTCCAGAATGATTTCATGCAAATAGTACTTGTTTGTTAATAATGTAATGTTGATTGAATCAAATCTGCATTGTTTATCATATCTCTTCATAATGTTTTCTTGCAGGTATTTGAAAAATTTGGCAAAGTTGTCAAGTCAGTACATTTCATTTTAGAAACTATTAATTTTTTTTATGCAAAATTTGTGTAATGTTTATATTATGTGGAGAATATACAAGAGTGACTTGTGTTAAGTTAAAGGCACTGAAATTGGACCAACAGAAATTCAAGAAAAATAAGTGGATAGGAGAACATAAAATTGTATGTAGTAACAATGTTGTAAATCTTTATTTGGTCCAGTTTGTTTCATTTTAAACTCCACTTCATGCGGCACAAATGTCATCAAAGATGATTACAACGAGGAAAAACAAACAAACAAAAGAACAAATTTGTAAAGGAATTTGATGCAAGGTATTTCTAAAGGAAAAGCTGTTTCAATGGATAAATCCAGTCAAGACCTTTGTTCTGATTTCTTCTGATTGAATTACTGTGAGTGATGTCCGGAATTCGTAGATGTACATACAGCAAACTGACTTCTGTTTGCAATTATGAACTTAGATAACTTTGTTGCAGGGTGACCATTTTGAAAGATAAGCAGACAAGAGAAAGTAAAGGTGTTGCATTCATCCAATACTTAGATCGTCCATCTGCTATAAATGCCTGCAAATCTGTGAATAAAAAGCAGGTATGCATCACTTTTTTATCATGAATCACTCTAATTTATAACACATTAATTTTAATGATGAATTTGACATTTAAGAGTAGGATGCAAACTTAGCAAATCATTTGGTTTCTCAATGATTGTTATTTAAAGTATCCAACATTGAAAAGGTGATTTACCAATTCTTCTCAAGTTTTTGAAAATGGCAGGAAATTATCACAGCTTTCTCCATTCACACTGTGCGAAGCTGGCCTGATGACATCGATACGAAATTGAACTTTTGACTATCCTACAAAAGAGTCTGGATCGAGTGCATCTTTGTACACTCTCCTTCGAAAAATTCAATTTTTGAGGCGTTACAGCTTCGAGCTGTGTTGTGCACTTTGACTTTCGAAATTTGTCAGAATTCTGGGATCGAAAATATCGCTCGATGCAAACTCCTTTGAAGCACAGCTGAAAGTTCTATCGTCATGTTTTTCGAAGTTTCACATGCCCTCGTTACTTTGAAAAATCAAATTCAAACAGTACGTTAATGTCAACTGGTATCGTGTGAAAGGAACCCCTGGGACTCAGCAGGCTAGGACGGAGCATTTAGTAGTGTTTTTAGATCACTTCGAACTGTTTCGTTCCGTCCACCCGCAATGATGACGTAATCAGTTCGTAACTCGTTAGATTGTCAGCACCCTGTTACAAGTAATTTTATTTTCTCTGGTTTGCTATGATTCAGATTAGAAACATTTGGGAAAATTGAATTATTCGACAATCTCAACTTCACATTATAATTCAAGCTTCTTTTCAATTTTAGCTGTTTGGTCGAACGATAAAATGTACGATTGCAACAGATAATGGAAAAGCTGCCGATTATATCAGAAAGAAGGAATACCCCGACAAATCAAGATGCTTCGAATGTGGCGTAAAATATTTCATACACAGTTCATTTTTACGATTTCATGAAACATGAGAGCTGAAGTATACGATGTTTAGGCTGTGTACTATGTGGCATTGTTTTCAGTACTTTCCCATACATTTTAAAGCTGAGGCACAGTTTGTTGTCAACTTTACATACCAAGGGCTTTTATCCTTTTTTCAACCGACAGCTACAATAACCGATTCTAAAGCTTGCTTCATAGTAGAAAAAATGCGTTAAGCATGGTTCAAGCAATTGGAGAACGCTTTAGAAGTGCACAAGAAAGGATCGATGCGGCAAGCAACAGCGTCAAAGTATTTGTGCTGAATTCTAATAGTGCAGTATTCTTCCAGATGGAGGTTATAAAACAGTGAAGAAATTCCAAGATAAGCATAAGCTCTTCCATCTTTTACTAATATGTTTAGCATGGACCCTTCCTCATTTGTTTTTTTTTTAATTAACGCTTTCCTTTCATTTTTCAGGATTTTGGACATTTAAGTTATAGCTGCCCAAGAAATATGTTGGGTGAAAGAGAACCACCTCCAAAAAAGAACAAAAAGAAAAAGGGAAAGAAAACGTAAGTTGGTTTTATAAACCATTATCTCGAACCATATTCAACGAATACTGGTCACATGAAGTCTTTAGCAAACATTGCTAAGAGGGGAAACAAAAAGTTCAATATTTTCTCCATTAAGCTCGCCGTTTTTGGCTAACTTTGCAACTTTGTACCATTTTGCAATTCTGTAGTTCTGCTGCTTTGCAATTCAAATGCTTTTCACATATATTGGCATAATTTCTGGGTCGGATGAAAAGTACTGTGGTTGAAATCTTTATATCAAACTGAAGTTGATATTTCTATCTGGTTGAAATCTTTATATCAAACTGAAGTTGATATTTCTATCTGGTTGAAATCTTTATATCAAACTGAAGTTGATATTTCTATCGACTATGATCATAATAGAAGTTGTTAACTACTTTGAAATATTTCCTTTAATTCATAGCGATGATTACTACAAACAAGAAGACAAAAATACTGACGACGACGATGATGATGATGATGATAACCAACCAGAAGATCTCCATACTTCCAGTCTGAGTTTTACCATTGAGATGAATGCAGCTATCGAAGAAGAAAAAGTAAGACAGGAACGAAGAGCTGCAGGGCTGCCAGACCATGTCGTCAAAACTGAGGAAGAAGTAATTCCTAAAAAGAAATTTAAGAAAAGTTCGTATTTTAGTGATGAGGAAGAGTTAGATGGAGACTGAATAACTGAGGAAGATTCCGCCATAATTGAATACCCAGTGAGTCAAAAAATGTATACTGTTGCCAAACTTTACTATCGTAAATTTTAACTACCAATTTTTAGTTAACCACTGCCTTTCTCAGAAAATTAAAGAAAAATGAAGAATAGCACAATGGGTGGGTTCCATGTGACAGGAATATGATCTAAAGTTTTTCCCGTTTCATTAAGGACATTGTTAATTTATTTGCTGTGCTTCTAGAATTTACTTAGGCCAAAATGTCACAGCTCTGGTTTGGAGGTGACTTCAAATTTGAATTTTCAAGATGAATATTTCTACTCTTTAAACGCCAATATCAACTAGCGAGATATTTAAGTTTAAATTAGCTTTTTAGGAACATTTTGAAATCACCTAGCCATTTATCAGAGCTGAATTCATATCAATGGACCCAATCAAATCTATATACTTTGTTTCTATGTTCAAGTTAACTATTGAGGAACATTTCTAAAATGGCCCAGCCATTATCAAAGGTGACTTTTCATGGCTGGATCCGGTGCACTTTTTATCTATGTTCAAGTTACTGTCGAAGAACATTTTGAAATTGATTAAAGCTAGAATCTCGTAGACTCGTAATACTCGTACAAACATCTGTATACTTCTTTCTCGCAGACAAGGTATGTTAGAAGCCAGAAGTTTCAGCCAGTAATTTTCTGCAAATTTTGTCGCAGATTGCCTTTAAGAATATCTGAAATATTTTGGCTAAAGTTCTCGGTCAAGATTCTTTTAACTGAAATTTCTAGTGCGGATCTTTGAGTAAAATTTGTTTGATTTAAATGGTAACTGATTTCAAGTGAAAGACTTGATATTTGGTTATTAGACCTTGTAGCTATTCTACGGAGGAGCCTAAATCGAGCGATATCTTCATTCATTTTGACAAGGGAAGTTTCATTGCGGGGCGTTAGATCTTCTATCACTATTGTGTGCATACGAAAATTCCTCAAAATTTATGGAAGATATCTTTAGATTCAAATTCCTTTTAAGAATAGCTGGAAACTCCATTAGTCACAAAAAGCGAAACTGTTTCCTATTTGTCAACAGTTCCCCTAATATTCTATGCCTGCAATATTTTGTCGGAAAATTTGGATTTTGGTTTTATGTTGTCTTTACACCTTTCAGTTCATTTGGAAATATTTATTGCTGACGTTATACGTTTGCCTGCACTATCAGACGATTTGGTTGCAATGAGAGGTTCTTTTTGACTTTCACTGAGCATATGCCTTGTGAATAATTTACGTAAATTTGCACAAATATTACTAGCATTAAACGTCTCCGTATGATGTAATTTCGATTTCAGCTGCTGAAACTGACCTTTTCTCTTCTTGCTAAAAAATCGATTTCATTCCTAATCTTTGCGAAGGTCAATTTTGATGACCCCACGTTCAAGCCATACAATGTGATTTATTTTTACGGAAGTGCAAATAAAAATTGATTACGATATGGACTCCCTGTGGTAAGGTAAGCGCCATCCTCTGCGAAGGATTTTGCCTCCAGCTAAACATGAGGCTTCAATGATTCCCGCGCTTTTCAATAAACATAACATTATTGCAAAAGGTGCTGTGAGAAGAAAGGAAGAATGCAAGGGAAACAATAACTGGGAGAGAATGGCTTTTGAAGCACCAGAACAAGGAGAAAACTTCTTCAAGTTAGAGTTAGATGAAGATGGATCATCCATACACACAGAATCAGAAGATCTTAACAGCCCACAAGTTGAAGCAACTGAAAATGAACTAAGTATGGTGACCTTCGGAATTTTTAGGCCCATCATGAAATTATTGGTTTTAACATAACGTTTTTAGGCCCAAACAAATAAAAGACTGAAAGAGGTTGTTAGTCAAGTATAAGGATACTCATTGGTCTGTGCTTGTACTTCAGTATGGCTTCCATCATAATTTTTTTGGTTATTTGAAAACACTACTGAATTTGTGTGATCCAGAGTGAAGAAACAGTCTTGCACTGTTCAATTACAGTCTTGCACTGTTACGCAGTCTTTTGCTGTGAAGAGAAATACTTGACTGATTATAGAATCCAGTTCTTACTGTGATATTTGCTGCTCATTTAATGAATGGCCTGCACTCTAAAATCACTCCAAAATGCCTTTTTGCTAGACCTATTTGGTGCACAGAGCGCCAAGTTTCTGTATGTTAGTTTTTCGTTTTTTGTCAGTGCAATGTCCATGCATGAAAATTTAACTTCCATACAGGGTGTCGCCAAAGCGAACAGAAAACAGTTATTTGCAAGTGAGAGTGTTTAGAATTATATTAAGGTCCCAGGTTGTTTCATTTTTTCATTTCAGGGTTGCCCTTCAACATAGTTGATTTACAAGAAGGGGCCCTCTATAAAAATATTAATTACAATATACCTACGCTTAAATCTAAAAGGAACTAATTACAACTATAAAAACCATAATGTTAAAAACCTAATTACAATAAAATATTTACAATAAAAGAAAGTAGTTGAGCTCTCAACAGAAAGTTTGAAACTATTTAGAGATGATGCCTGCTTAGACTCAGCTGAGAGGCTATTCCATAGTTTTGCTCCTCTGTAGGAAAAACATTTTTGCCCATTTGCTGAGTTTTTCCTTGGCAGCTTCAGGTCCGTCACTGTATTACAGAGAGCATGGGCAGAGCATTGCGAATTACGGGTAAAGTTGTGGGGAAAATTAGTATAGAATTGGTAAATGCTTCTCTTTAGGCCAACAACAATGTTTCATTACATTTATTTTGAGACAGACCTTTGATTATTTTCAAAGCAGTTGGATTGTTCTTGCAATTTTACAGTGATATTTGAAACATCTTTGAATTTCCTGCATGGTAGATGTTACTTTTGTGCCTGTACATAAATTTTTCAAATTCTTGTGATATCTCAATTTGAGATGTTTGTGTAGATGAAAGTGGTGATGAAAGTGATTCTTCAAATGCTCAACAAGCATCACAGTTGACAAAAAATAAGAAGAAATCTGATGGGTATGGCAAAAAGAAAAGGAGAAGGAGAGTAAATTTGCAGAATCAAAAACCAAAAAGCTCATACAAATGTACAAATTTTCTAAAGGTATTTATCTTTTTATAAAAACGTGATAAAACAAATAACTTCTAGTAACTTGATGAGAATTGGTTGGATGGCAAACATACACCTTAATTCCATGGAGCTGCATTTAGTGGTTCAAATGGAAGATGCTTGAGAGCATTTCTGCAAAGCATGTGCATGAAGGCGAAAAGTGGTGTTTTGTCTCATTGTACTTTGCAGAAATGCTCTAAAGCATTTTTCCACTTTTGAGCATTTTCCGCCAAGTAGAAAAATGCAGCTTCATGGACTTAAGACATATTTTGGTACATGGGGGTAGACTTGTGTCCTCATCAGAGTGTTATTTGCAATTGTGTTAAATACAGTATGTTTAGTATTGTTTGTTATATACACAAACTCTGTGCGTAAAATTTGTTCAGTAGGCATATATTACTTAGATTCTCAAAGGCATAGAAATCAGACTTCTAATGTCACAAAATGAAAATGTGAGATGAATTTATTTATTTTTCTGAAAATATATCTTCCCCCTATCATAATCAGAGAAAGGCTTGTGACTAATCTATATGTTGTATCTAGTGTTTATTTTCATTGACTTGTGTTTGAACTCTTATTATTTGCATCAAGTTAACTGAAACTTATTGTAAATCAATGAAACTGAAACTGTAAATTTGAAAGAAACTTCCAAATATCATTCAAGAATCTTGATTTGGTACAAAGTAGATAAAAATGAATCAAATTTCAAAATCTGTAAGGTTGTGATTTACTTTGGCCTGCAGATATGAAATGGATATGAAAGATGTATTTTATTTGAAGCATGAAATGATTTCAAGTCCCCTCTAAACTCAATTTTTTATTTTAGGAGGACCACAAACAGCCTATTTTTGGTGTGCAATTTTTTCAACTGTTTCATGATGATGAGAAAGATCCACTTGTTTTTGCAACTGTTGGAAGTAATAGGGTAAGTGAGATGAAGTATTCCTTATTATTTCTTGCATAATTTAGTGGTCGTAATTCAGCATGCATTTGTCATAGTTTATACAGTAGGAAAGTCTATTTCAAATTACATAGCAGGTGAAAATGTCAATGAATATTAGCAATGGAAGAAATTTGTGCATTTTAAGCACATCACATGGAATGTTAATAATGATGTACAATTTGTGGATCTCCCTGCGTTTTCACTTGTCATGTCTCTTTCTCTTTCACTTACATTTTTTTTAATTTCATTGTTTCCAGGTTTCAATTTACAAGTGTGAAGAAGGTTCTGGAAGAGTGACATTGCTTCAAAATTACTGTGACTCTGATGTATCCTTTGTTATTTTGTAGAACAATTTAGTTTTGAGAACAAGAATATATACCAAGGTATGATGATGTTACCTGGAAATGTATTCCATGCAAATGAGAATGAAATGCTGTGGATGTAAGCAACTTGGTTGAATTTTTGTAAAACGAAAGGTTCACTTCACAGACATTACGAAGTGATTTGCCTTCCAGAAGAAAGATTTCATACCTTCAGTGCAGCCAATGATGATGTTTTGCCTTTTCATTCTTCTTTGATTTGATTGTGTGCACCCAGAGGTGTAAAATTTATTCTCTAGGAAGGCAAATCATTTTGTCTCTTGCGACACCTGAACCATTTCTTTTACAAAATTTACCCTTGCTGTTTAAGAAATGAGTATAAAAGAAGATTGTTGTTAGTCTAGTCAGTGCAGCATATGAATTTGTTGGGCTGTGTTTAATAAGTCAAAGGTCTGGCATTTTGATATGTTGTGAATGTTCTTTTGAAAATCAATGTTGAGGAGTTGAAATCCCTAACAGTGTGGATATTAGCCAGAAGAAAATTATTACACATGTTCTTGGTCATACGATACAGAAAGCTGTGATCCAATTTTATCATTTGCTGGCGTAAAAGGAGTTATTCATGTTGTCAGGTAAATTATATTAATTGATCTTTCTTTGTTTCATAGTTCATATCGCAATTTTATTTCTTTATCAATTTTTTCTTTAAAATTTGAGGTTAGCAGACCCTTTCAATCTTTTTGGAAAATGTATTCTTTGGCTTTTTGGCTTTTGAGTTCTCTCAGATTGAAAACCATCCATTCTTTCAAATCAATTCTTGTTTTACTCTTTGCATTTCTATATGTAGATCTATGTTAGAATTTTGTTTTTCTGCAGCATTGTCCAAAGACAAAGTACAAAGGTAAGTACCTCATTTCATACTCTTTTGAGTTCTGCCATTTCCATTAATTTTAAAATCATTGTTAAATACCTTTCCCAAACTATTCTGTGAAGATGGAAATATTTACAGTATTTGTTGTTAAAATGTGCTGCTAAGGTCTATCATTTTTATGAGTGATTTTGTTGTGGATAAATTCATCTTGATGTCTTTCTTGTCTCTCTGTCTCGATATTTTATTCTCAACATTTTATTCAATTTTTTTAGTACTACCAAGGACATGGGAGCAGTATAAATGAACTTCGTTTCCATCCAGTTGACCCATGCTTGCTATTCTCAGCAAGCAAAGGTATGGTTTTTGTTTCTGAGTAGCTCTGAATAACAGACTCGTTGTACTAGACCCATTAATGCAACAAAGACTCCGTAATCTGTAGAATGAAAACTGTAAACTCCAGCAAAAGAAAAGCAAATTGAACCCTGAAGGGAAAGAAATAGGCTAGTAACTGCAATAAAAGCAATATTGAGTAATGAAAACGCATTTTATTCACAAAATAATATCCAAAATCACATATCAGTAAAACCCCAGCCACCGATTGGCTAAATTCAATTAACAGCTTCCAAAATTGGAAGCCTTTGGCTCCAACTCAACACAATTACAATGCGACAAAGGACTTTTTTCTGTCGGTAGAGGGAAGGATCTCAAAGTTTAATAAACACAGCTTCTAAAACCTTAAGGTAGAAGGTAGATGTTGCATTGTTCAAAATTCAGTAGAGCAAGTACTGTGTGAATAATCTTAACCAATCATGGCATAACTATCTCTAAATCAGTATTATTGGTTCTGAAATGTGAGGATCGTTGATGAAAAATCTTCATGATGATTTTTGAATAAACCTGACCATTCTACAGAATCAGAATCGAGCAATATCCTTATGAATTTTGTACGAAATTCTCCATTGAGTGGCGTTAGACCTTTTATCTTTATTGTGCACGTTTGAAAGTTCGTGGGATTTCTACTAAATGTATGCAGTTATCGCTTGATCCAGACTCAATTGTAGAATAGTGAAAAGATCTTTTGCCTTCCTCTCCTGTTTTCTTGTCTGCTGTTTATTAGTAAGAATTTATTATAGGATTGTTAAAAGAATTATGATATTTCAGTGTTTTAAATAAAGTTAAGATGACAATCTTGTCTTGCAGATCATTCAATCCGAATGTGGAACATTAAAACTGATATTTGTGTATCTGTGTTTGGTGGCGTTAATGGACACAGAGATGAAGTCTTAAGCATCGTATGTTGTTGTCTTGCAATATCGTCGCATTTTTTGTCATATTCAAATTTTTCTACGAGATATTCAACGAAATGTTCTTGAGATATAATCACCGTTTCACTTACGATTGCTTTGCTTCTAATCCCGTCGCTGTCACTACAAACCATAAGAAAAGCCAGCAGCCAACTCAACTGTCCATCCTGAGTGGCGTGAGTGGCCGAGTGGCTTATACAGTCTTCGTCAGGTGACTGAAGTTAAGCTTGGTCGAGTGAGGTCAGATTTCAGATGGGTGACCTCTGAGGCCTGGCATCGCAATTCACCTCGTCGTCCTTCGGAAGGGACGTTAAACTAGGTGTCCCATGCCTGGATGTGGCATGCACAGTGGGCCTAAATTAGCTTTCAGTAGCTAGAAATCCTGACAAGCCCACTCAAATTAAATTGAAAAAAAAAATCCTTCCGAGGTCGGTAAATGAGAACTCAAGAGGCAACTCCGAGAGAACAGTGCTTCAGGCCCACACAGCTGTATCGCAGTATAGCTGCCATATACTTAGCCTCTTAGCCTGCGTTAACAAATAAACGTCCCTTGCATGTTTGTATTCATCCTTCGTTGAGATTTCAGCAATAATTTAAGTAAGTTGACCGAGATTAATAACCAGAGCTAAAGAGCTGCATATGCAAGTCTAAGACTAAGCTGTTTGTTTTTAAGGATTTCGATATGTGTGTCCCTATTATTATGCTAGAGGGAAAATAGTGTGCACAACATGCAAGGGTTTTCTTCTTCCCATTTCATCTGCTTTCTGCTCCCTTCATTCGTGTAAATGTTTGTTTTATTTCAGGATTTTGACATCCTCGGAACAAAATTAGTATCTTGTGGAATGGATCATTCGCTGAAAATTTGGTCATTAGACACAGATGAATATAAAAAGGTTTGAGGCGATTTTCATGTCTCTTCTGATTTAAATTGTTAGTGTTTCATTTTTAATTGGTGATTCACCTACCAGAAAGATTATAAAGTAATGCTTCTATTGCTCTGAGGAACCTATTTGGAATGTAATCTGATATTCGTAGGTGTCGTGTTTGAGCGTCTTTCCCTTTCACGTCAATTCAGTTGTTTCCCAAACAATAACAATCTTCATCCCGTTTACAGCATATTGAAAAATCTTTCAGTTATGAACCATCATCAGAAACCAGGTATGTGTGTTAAAGGAAATAGAACTTTTTACTAGATGTTATAAATTTCTCGTTTTGCTATCGTAGTGACAGCCGTAGAAATCCCACATCTTCATTCCATTTTGATTCGAGAAGTACCACTTAGATTCATCATACTCTTCTGCAACGGAATTTTGGAGTTGTATTTCGGAGGAAATCAGATTCAAAATGCGATCTCCAAATGTAGCCAAGTGGTTTTCAAAGTTTTCGATTTTCATCGTGATCAGTGACCTCAATATTTTACGATTATGCTACTAAATTGTCATCTTATTTCAACACCTTCTCATTAGGTGTGATTTGGGTCACAGTCAAACTTAAACTCAAACCTTTGTCACACTATTTTCAGGAATTTTCTACCTCTGAATGTTCACTACCCAGCTTTCTCTACAAGAGATATTCACAGGAATTACGTTGATTGTGTGCGCTGGTATGGGGATCTCATATTATCCAAGGTAAAGTCCTTCTCTTAAAGTTTTTTCACTTTCTTCGAAAAAATTCTGATTTATTCCTTTGAAAGATGGAGCTTACTTTGAAAGAAACATGGATGTTGTCTGATTGTTTCTCATCTAGAATTGACCATGACTAAGTTTGCTGTTAGCTAATTTACTGCAACATAAAATTTTTATTTTTGTCAGTTTCAGTTCCATAATTTTAGAATTCATCAGATACAATAACAAGCAAGTTAATGCATTCAATACAATGTAACAAACTAAAATAAAAGGTAAAGCAAGACAAATGGAAGAAATTGTATGCAGGGGAATTTCGTGAAGAGGAACACTCTCAGTAGCTAGGCTAATCAAGGAGAGAGCACCCCATATTTTAAAGATAACTAAAGAACTTGGCAACATTAATTTACCACGTTAAGTCGATTTCGTAATCTGACAAAGTAAAATAGCTTTAACAGCACTTCCATGGTTGTTGATTTTTTTCAAGGAAGACGGGCTTTGGATTTTTAACGAAAAGTACCAGCAGATGGTGAACTCCTTATATCAACGGGAATATCATTCCAACACTTAGCTTCAAAGCAGCGCACAGACCTGAGACCATACAGCACTGTATTTTTATGAGTTACAAAAATATCATTCTTGCTAACTTATCGTGTGCCATGTTGATGAGCAGATTCAACTAATGCACAGAATGAATGAAGAAAAGAGGGATGGATCTTATAGACACATTCATACACAATACTAAGTAATTCCAGCGTAAAGAGATCATGGAGCTTTAAAGTCTTCAAATTAATGACAGTTGATGGAGTATTAGTTTGAAAATCGGGGTCTAAATTTCTTAAATTTGCGTTTCTTTAATGTGCTGGCCAGCACTGTATGATATTTCTTAATGATTTCTAAGCTAAATTCTGTTTACACTTACAGTCATGTGACAACAAAGTTGTTCTTTGGAAGCCAAAAATGAAGATGGAAAAATTACTGCAAAAGGTAAGTGAAACAATCTTTAATTCAAGCTCAGTTCAATAGAAAGATTATTTATGATGTTGATGATACTTGAATACTCATTATACTGCAGACCGATTCAATCAGTCTTGTTGATTTTGTGTCGCTTCTTTTTAGAAACACGAGTCAGAGACGGGGGTATCAGTTCTTCACAAGTATGTAAAGATCTTTTATTTTGGAATCATTTTCCTTTTTTGCACTTTGATATTTAACAGAACTGAAAAGTAAACATTTCATACGCCATCTGTCATCGATAAAGTAATTCTTCCTTTCACTGGTCGTCATTCTTGTTCTGAAATTTATAAAGAAGTTGCTTATTCCTACTGATGTCATCTCTTTCGTTTTGGCAACTTGATGACGCAATTTATGGTATGCTCTTAAACTAACTATCATTGAAATTTACATTACAGGTTCGAGTTCAGTCAATGTGATATTTGGTTTATCAAATTTGCATTAGATTACAATCTTAAGGTAAGATTGACGCATATTTGTTACGCCATAAGAGAAGACAGCAAAGATTATTGCATTCTTGCCCTTCAAGAAAGACGGGAGTTGAAGCTAGGACAAAAGGGATTGCTGCTCCCTTCCCGTGTCACTGGGGGGGAGGAGCTGCGATGTTTTCAAATTTTTATTGAAATATTCAATCATCTTTCTTATTAATCATCAGGCACTATTATTTGTTACATCTTGAGACATTTTTCTAATAATTAATTCTCAAATGTGAGTCCTATTGCAATCTAGAGAGTGATTCATAAGTTTTACTCGAACAAATATTGTCACTGCTCACTCTTGGAAGCATACCAATATCAACAGCTGTCTGAATTCGCTTTGTTCTGAAGCGATAGGATACGGTAGGAGAAAAAGTGCCCTGATTCAAAAGTCAGAAATTTCGAGAAAGGTGACGACGGTATATCAATTTTTTCTAGCTTCTTGCGGTTGGAAACCAAACTGGAAAGATTTTTATTTGGGATTTGGACGTCAATCAACCTTCCAATGCAAAGTAGGTCAAAGTCTCTTCAGAGCTTTATTCTTTTGAAGAAATTTCTTAATTACTGAACATATTCGGAGATTTGCAACAGATCTTTTATGTTTAAAAACCCATGTTTCGAGGTGGAATTATTTCGTTATTGTTAGCTTTTTCTTTAACTTTTCTTCAACATACATTTGCCCTAAGACAATAAGCTGTCATAATACGTTCTGTAATTTTCAATAGGTGTATGCCACTTGCTCATGCAAAATGCACAACGACAATAAGACAAACATGTTTCAATAAAGATGCAAGGTAATTTTCGTTCCTGTTTCTTGTTATTTTGCTAGTGTCTTGTATGTTTCACACTATATTGATATTTTCTCGAAATTTTTGGTTCATTGTGAACTAATTGCCCACCTTCCACTAACTGCTGTTTAACTGAGCTAACTGCTCACTAGCTGCTCACTAACTGCCCACCTTTCACTGTGAAAGCTGAATTCTGACTTGATGCTTGTTTCAGGTGATACCCACTTATCGTGACTCGTAAGCCTTCAACTAGGTACTGACACCTCTTCAAGACCTGTTAGCTTTATCGAATGATATTGTCATGCAATTTGAATGTGCACAATAGTGACTGAAGCTCTAACATCACTTGTTCTAACTCCTCCTATAAAGTGTATAAAAGCTCACGGATCTTTTGTGGGATGGCTTCCATTCTTGGTTCACCTTTTGGTCACACTTGGTTATTTCCTTTTGCAGCATTCTTGTTTCAGTCTGTGATGATGGAACAGTTTGGAGATGGGACAAACAATCAAACTGAATTCCTCAGAAAGGAGCGGAACTCACAGGAACATTATGCTGTTGTTTGATGGCATGGTAAAGGCAAGAACAGGGGTGAAATGGTTGCCAAACTGCAGTGGGGCTGTGATCATTCATTGGTCGCTACAATGGTTTGGGTTTTTCAGTCACATGGCATGATCGTTTTGGAGACAATAACAAAGCATTAAGACATTCTGCTTCTGTAATTTTGTAGATAGGACTGAACAGTATTTGAACAAACAGCTTTTGAAGATTTAAAGAAAGTCATTTTAGTATTTTGGTAATTATCAAAGCAAGCATTGTTTTACCTGTAACTTTGATTATGCCCATGTACTGTACCAAGTGTCCAAAATACTGTAGCTTCACTTCTTCAAAAACCAGTAGTTTCCAAGCACTTGTTTGCCAGCCCAATTTTTGTCAAATTTCTTTCAACATACCGTAGGTTGGAATCGGCTTAATTTTGATTTGTGATTTGATATCGAAAAGCTTGGAAATGCAAGAAAGAGGAATAGAAGCATTTCTGGAACTTGGCTTTCAAAAACATTAAGCCATTGGGGCATACCAGGTCCTGGTAGTATGAATGACGAATGACTGTATCACTGTAAACCCAATAAGAAGTGGAGCAGACACAGATGACGCTGACAAAAAATACAAAACTTCACATTGATAACAACACTTCATCAGTCAAATGTTTACACAAGTTTCCTTGCTCAGCAAGAAGTTTAAAAAAAGTCAGAAGCCCTTCTTCTCTTTGACGATGTCTTCAAAACTCCTTTGCTTGGTTTCTGATCAGGAGTGAAAACAACAGCAGGGCTGACTTTCAAGTTGGATATAGAAGTGACATCGTTCCTCGAAAGTTCAAAAATAACTTTCTTCTTTTTACTTAAAGGTGTTTCTTTTTCCTCTTTTGACATCTCATTCTTCTCTATCACTCGTTTACTTCTTCGGACAATTGCACTCTTTGACACTTTCTTCATCTCCATGGATGCAGCTTTCCCTTCATTAGTATCCTCTTTTTTCTCTTCCTGTGTCACAACACCATCTATCTTTGATTGGCTTTTCATAATGGTGTCATCATTGCTTTCTTTGGATTGCACCTCTGCTACTGCATCATTGGGATGTTCATCTGCAACAGTGACACCTTTATTTTCACCTTTCTTCTTGTTTCTTTTACCTTTCTTTTCCTTTTTGCCTTCTGTCCCAATGGCAAAGGATGAATTAAAATCAAGCTTCTGTACAACATTGTCAACATTCGAATCATTTGTTTGTGAAGTGCTTGTAATGCTGAAAGATGCTTCCCCATTGTTCTCTTTCAATGGAGTATTTTGATCAACTGATGTACTTTGTGATGCTTCCTCTGCAGCATTCTTGGATGTAGCAACTTCATCAACATCATCAACTTTGTCAACATCGCCTTTCTTATCACCTTTCTCATCAGGTACTTGCTGAAGTTCGTTTTCTTGTTTCTTGTTCTTTCTTTTCTGTTTTTTTGCTGCTGCAGTCACTATCTCTTCTGCTTTGCTGATGGATTTTTCAACTTTTTTATTATCTTCATCCAATTTGAAACCGTCAGTTTCTCCATTAACTTTTCCATCACTTTCTTCTGGCTGTTTATCTTCTTTCTTTTTCTTCCTCCTTCCCTGCTTAGATTCTACTGTAGTGCTAACAAACTTGGCAACATTGTTATCAGTTTCAGCAAGTTTGTTGTCATCATCTTTCCCATCACTCAGTCCTGGCTGTTTCTCTTCTTTCTTTACCTTTCTCTTTTTCTTCTTAGAAGAAAAACTCAAAGCTTCTTCTGCAGTGTTCTCAGATACAGTAGCTGCACCATCAACCACAGCTAGTTTGTGACCCTCAATCTTTTCCTGTCCTTTCTTTGACTCCCCCTTTTCTTTCTTTCTCTTTTTCCTTTCTTTTGTAGATGCAACACTTGATATTTCTTCAGCTGCATCAACAGATTTATCATTTTTGTCAAGTTCGCTTTCATGAACTCTTCCATCATTTTCTTCTAACTGTTCTTGTCTTTTCTTTTTCTTTCTATCCTCTTTCTCAGATATCTTCTCTTCCTTCTCCAACTTTCTTTTCTTCTGTTTCTTCTTTTGTGATTTTGATGTTACTTCTTTCTCTTCCAAAACAGCCAATTCCTGTTCTTTGAATGAAGCTGCTTCTTTGTACAAATTTGAATATTTGAATAAAACTTTCCTTGCCTTTGTTGACACTTCTGGTTTGCTTGCCAGCTCAAAAATTCGTTCTGCAACCATTGAACAATCAGCTTCCAACTCAGCAATTTTGTCTTCACTTGTTGGCAGTAATCTTTTCAAAATAGAGCTTTCTATTGATCTGAAGACTAGAATATTTTCAGTCTGTGCCCAAAGGATTAAAAATGGGTCAATTAACTTTGATATAGTTAGAGGATTTGGTTTTTCTTCTGTTGCAACTTTTGCCAGTTCATCAAGAATTGTTTCTGCCACAAACATCTTAATTCCATCTGCAAATTTCTCTGATGAAGTACTGCAAGGGCCTCTTGTAAAAACATTTGTCATCGCTGCAATTTCTGCCTCATTCCAGTTCTCTTTCAGCAAATGCTCAAAAATCTCTTTCAACATTTTCCTAACCAGCATGTAGAATTTGTCTAGCCTTAACCTGTCTATACCATGCCATTCCCGACCCATTGTCATGAAGAACCCATCAATAAGCTTGCAAATTGCAACACTGTCCTTCAGAGCATGAATTAAATTTGCAAGCGCCTGAGCAAGTTCTTCTTGGATGAGTGGTTTATCCGAAAACCACATGCAATAAAATAGGCCCTTCCATAATTTCATCATATCTAAGCTTGTCATCGATTCACCTTCCCTTGTTGACAACCAAACTTTCATTCGATGCACTGCACGATCGCGTATTTTCTTGTCATTGTTAGCAAGCTTCTTCGCAAAATATATTTCAATGGAACCATGTTCTGTTCCTTTGCCGCCGTTCTTCAGAGAAGCCATTTTAAAAATGATGCATGTGTGAATATGAAATCGAGATTAATGGCATACTTTTCTCAGAAAGAGGCAAAAGTAGAATGGCTGAGAGTTGCCAAATGTAGACGCAAAAAAAGCAAAAGCTTAAAAAATCCGTTATCTTTGAGTTATCATAAATAGCCCTATTGCTGCATTAGTGTATCCTTGGTTTTAAAAGGCCATTTTTGTGCTAAAACTTGGCCACAAATTTGATTTTTGAGTTCCTGAAGAATTGAAGAATAAGAGAATTGAATAAGACGTCATTTATTCATAACGAGGCTTTTTGAACGAAAAAGAAGCAAATTCAAAATGGACAAAATGGTAGCTGTAAAGAAATGCTGACTGACGAGACGATTCTGACGATTACGATACAATAAATCTGCTATATAGACACGCCAACAAGATTTTATCACAATGACGATGCCATTTGGTGTTTGGGAAGTGAATGAAGCATTCCACAGAGCATTAGAGTTTGAAGAGGAACAAGATGAACAAATTTTAGAGGAAGAAATAAAATCAGAAGATGAATGTTTTGTCAGACTTTCTCCTTCAAATAGGCCTAAGACTGATCCAGAGGACGCTTGCCAGAGTGTTGCCAAGCTGATAATAACAACAGATGATATATCTGCGGCATTTACAGATTCATATCTTTTGACTGAAGAGAGTGAAAAAGTTGGACTGGTTGCTGGGCCATATTGCTCGCATAAAGATGGCAACAGTGTCCATCAAAATTCTCTTTGGGATAAAACTTGCTTTTTATACAAATTTGATGACAAAAGCGATATTCTCATTTGTCAGATGAAGCAAACCATTGAGACAAAATATATGTTTGATTGGGTAGGAAAGGTAATAAGTAGGCAGCATTTATGCTTGACATGTCTTAAGGATTTTCTATTAGGGGTCATCGACAAATAATTTTCGTCACAGTTAACAGAATTGGGCTGTTAACGGCTTGACCCCCCTCCCCCCTCCTTAACGGACCACTAAATTTATCACTAGATTTTCTCTTATCATGGATGTCCAACAAACTGTCGTTACAGGCCTATTATGTGTCTTGGGTTGAGGCCTAAGCCTAACCGCAACTTCTTCGTGCAGATCGCAACATCAAAATTAAGTTGTGACGAACCAACACACCCCAATTCCCTCCCCCCCCTAACGGCCCAATTCCGTTAACTGTGACGAAAATTGTTTGTCGATGACCCCTTATTTGTCTGAAATTGATTTTACTTGAAATGGAACATTGCCAGACCATTTTCTTTATTCATGTAAAACATGTAATTACTTTAGTTAGACCATTCCAGTTTTGGAGATATTCAGCACCCAAAAGTATCAGCAAAGCATGTCATTCAAATTCTGACAACATTTTAAACATTCTCCTTCATGTATACTGTACAGTATAATTTGAAGAAAAGCAATACATTGAACAGGTCTGTTGTTGACAATGAACCTGGATGCATATCCAAAAAATGGTCCACTTTTACGTCAAATTCTCATAATGATTTATGATGAAAAATTTGGTGATGCAAAAAGGATATCAGAAAGCTATGAGAATGAGAGATATTTTAGCCATTGATGGCATCATGGGGGGCCTGGGGGGATTTATCCCCCAAACCCCAAAAGTTGGCAATGATTGTGAAAGAAAAATGGCATAAAATTTGTTGGGTTTACCTTCAGATTGAAAAACAGCGTCATTCCCCCCATTTCTCTTGGCTTTTCAGAGCTAGCATGCCTATGATTTAGCTAATTTTGTAAGAACTTTTACTCGCTAGAAACTTGAGATGTTCTTTCTTTTTTGTAGGTATTTGCCACAGTCAAACCAAAACAAGTTATAACCTTGACATCCATTTCAAAAAGCAAGTTACAAATGGAATCACCAAAACATGATGGCTTAGACTTTCTTTGCCGGCTCAATTCAGACACATTTAAGATGAAGAGCAACATCCCAGAATTGGAGAGACCAAATTTGATCAGAGATTTGCCATCTCAAGGTTTGACAATATTCTTTAAACTTTATTGATAGGAATAGACCTATTTGCTATTCTAAAAAAAGGTCTCGACCCAGCAACACACAGTAGTTCCATGCACCTCTATACAAAAGGTTCAATTTGTGTGGCTTATGTCACTGTTTGTGCATACAAAAATTCTAAAAAATGTGTAAAAATGTCATTCAATTCAGAATCTTTTTACAATATCTAGAAGGTCTATACTACACTATTCTATAAATGGTTTTGATTTTGTAAGTCATTTGTTTTTGACTGTGTTCTTTCTTCTTTGGTAGCACCACAGGGGGGAATGAGGGAGACTTCTTCCCCCCAGATTCCAAAAGTCAGGAAAAATTTTCAAAGAAAAATGACATAAGTTTGGTTTACTTTTTGACTGAAAAATTACATCAGAATCCCCCCCCCCAATGTCTTTCAATTGTTGTAGAGCTGGTGCTGCCACTGGTGTTGTTGTGTTCAATGTGAAACTAAAAACTTAGGCAGAGGTACTGGGAGAAGTATCAAGTCATATTAATGAATTTCTATTAGTCTATCTTTATTCAAAGAAGAAACTAAGATCTCAAGGGTAATTTATCATCAAGCTGCATTTCCCAATGGAACCCCATATTCTATTATTTTACCTGCTGGTCAGAATTAAGAAAAAGCCATAAAATTTGTTAAAATCATATATTTTGTGTGCACCGTTTCAATTGACAATTTTCCGTTGCATGATTATCATTATTAATTTGACCTGGTGCCACTTACTACATTTCAACATCATTAATTTATCAAATTCCTTGTTTATAAAGCGTCTTTCATAAAAGGGAGAACAAATTCATGTTCCAAAAGATATTTCAGGCCTCCTACTTTTGCCGTGAATAAGAACTTGAAATAATCTTTTAAGTCCGAAAATTAAATGCTTTGCATATGAAGCCTAATTTCCTTCTTACACCGAAAATTCTTTCAAGGAACCTTAATACCAAGTAAGCATCTTTGTGCGCGCAGTCGTCGCTGCTTAATCCTTGAGCCTCCAGTTGACTCTATTGCGTTACTTCACTTAATAAGCCGTCTTAACATACTTTTCATTTCCATAAAAGAGCCTCTATTCTGACACGACATTTCTTGGTCTGCAAATCATTTTGCAACCTATTTGGCTTGCTTTTATAATCGCTTTAATTTTGTTTGCGATGCAAATGTAGAATCGTCAAGAAATTGTGATTGAACTGAAAGAGACTTGCGTCAAGATATTTTCAGAATTAGTTTTGGTGGGACATTTTTATGCGAATGTATTCTAGGAGAGCAACCTAAAATCATTTCTTTTTTGAATCAATGGACATTGCATTGCTGGATAGCTCATGCCATTTCAAGTAAACCTGGTTGAAACGGAAGAGGGAACTTCAAGTTGAGAAATAACTGACTCAGCAGAATTATAAACGTTTGGTAAAAGATGAGGCTTTTCATAGTTTGTTGACTTTGTACTTGATGTGGTATGAATAAAGTTCGGCAAGGCGTTCAAAATATCTCAGGATCGACCATTAACTATGTTCCAACCAACAGTATTGGTATGAATCCAGTTTTGTCGAAATTGCTTCTGGACGTTGCGGGATCCGTTGCTGTTTTGCTAAATGGAATTATGGTGTACCTTTTTTCGACGACAGTTTCAATGAGGAAGGATACCAACCTTTTTATGTACAATCTGTGTATCACCAACTTATTTGTCGGCCTAAATGCAATTTTTCAAGGAATCGTTTATGAAATGGATGGATTCGATCATGAGAGTTCGAAAATTCAAATCAGAATGCTGAAAATTGCTTTTGCAGTCCGTACATTCCTTTACATCAACTCTCTTCTACATGTGACAACAATGGTATTATCGAAGCTGAATAAAATCATGTTTCCGACGAAAGAGAAATCGACAAAGACTCCAAAAAAGTTTATTTATTACATTTTAACATCAAATTGGATCATTTCATTATTAATATTTTGCATGACAATTTTGCTTGGTACTTTAACAAACCATATTGAAGAATTCTACGGATGCCTCGTTACAACGTCATTCTTCGTATCCTTTATTATTATGACTTTGAAATATGTTGCCAGTTTCAAGAAAGTTTTTGAGCAGATCGGCAAAGTTAAATCTGGTCTGCTTAGAATGCTTTCAAATCCTCTTGCTCAAATACGAATTCTAATAACTGAGATTACAAATATTGGAGACACTTCCTCGCCGGATGATTGCCATCTTCTGTCTGTTGATGAAGATCAACCAATTTTCAGGAGAAATTCACAACCTGCACTGCCTATATCTGGAGAACATTTCCTCCCAGCTGCAGCTGCCGACCCCCTGCCATCTCTTAGCATCCGTGTACCTCCAGCTCCAGGAATCTCTGGCCTACGAATGAAGTCTGCTTTTTCCAAGCGGAAATCTAGCGTCCAAATCGAAATCTGTTTTGATGATGTTTCAGATGAACACCCGTTTTCTAGACGCAGAAGTAGCACATTCCCCTTAATGAGTAGATACTTGACTCGAAACGAGAAAGACTTGGGACGGAGGTATAGTGTTAAATTTGTCCTTGATGACCAAGAAGCTTTGGAATTATATACAAATTCAAAAACGATTCGTTGTATTGAAGACACCACTATAAGTGGAAGTAATTTTGGTACAAACGTGTGTCGGAGGAAAAGCGTTTGTGAAGTTGTTTTGAAATCCGCCGAAGACTCCGGAACACCATCAGACCACGGTGAAGGAGGAAACACCGCAGCAAAGGAACATTTGTTGCAAGTTCCTGCTGAAATGCCGCATCTAAATGAAAAAGGAATGGGAATGAAAAGGATTCGGAAAGGAAGAGTTCGTCAGGGTACTTTCCTATCAATCCCAGAAGAAGACTGTATGCCTGATGATAAACGGCCTGATGTTTCTGACCCAATGCTGAAGATCAGTTCTGAAGAGCCTGACAGAGGCTCGATTTCAAATATCACTTCAAATCACAACGAAAAGACTTTTGATAGCACAATGAGCAGACTGTTGCCCAATCTACAACCACAAGAAAGTTTTCTTGCTAAGCTGGACAATCGAATTGCTCTGTCAGATAAGAAGTCTGGTGTTGATAGTGCATTGGCGAGAAATCTTTCTGAGTCTGCTGCATCTCACAAAGAAGAAAGAGATTCGGACATCGACAAAGTTGACAGTAGCGAGAAAAGTGCCAGAAAGGACACCTTGAAACCCCGAATCGTGCTTACATCAGTTGATAACATTTCTGTTGCTCTTGACGAAGAAAAAAGTGTTTTATCTTTTATTAGAGAGCAATTCAAGAAACGTAAAACTGAAATAAAGGAAATGGTTGGATTTTTGAAAGGGAGATTTGTAGCAGGGTTTGAAGAAGATGAGGTCGGTATTGTCAATGAGAAAACTGAAATCGATGCTTTGACCGAGATAGATATCCCGGATGGTACGAAATCTGAAAACAACAAATCCAAAGACAATCCATCGTCCACTTCACAAGCAAACTCAAGAAATTCACCTGCTTCACAAGAAGGCTCAAGTACACTATCTGTTTCTTGTGACCAAAATTCAGAAACGAAGTCAGATAGAGCAGCAGCCCACATGGTAAAAGGAAACCCAATTCGCAAATTTCTCATTTCGAAAACCACAAAACTGAAGATGGATCTCCGCAGCCTCCTTTGTAGCCTTGCAGTCTCGCTTGCATTCGTAGTTACATGGTTACCGAAATCAGTGCGAGCTTTTGGATATCTATCAAACAACCCAATTTTATCATCTTCATTGCTGAATACTGTAGCAGACATTATAGTTGCAAATGGTGCAGTTTTTAATACTTTGATTTACGTTATTACGAATGACGATCTCCGTTTGGATGTTAAAAAGAGACTTTTGCAGATATTTTGCTGTGAAAAATCTCGAGAAGACAATGATAGATTGATTGATAACTGTGATGTTCTCTAGAGTACTTTGCATTGAACTTTGAAGCCCGTACTAGGTAATAGGTAAATGATGGTCAATGTTAGGACTAGGAGCGTTCTTCAAACAAACTTAGCTCACAGATCCTGAACATGGCTTTTCTTTTATATCAGTTTCCAGCTGTATGGATCTTAGGTATCAGATTTGTACTCTGAAAAAAAGAAGCTAGTGTAAATGATGTAGTGGTGACTCTACCAGAAGTCAAAATATTAAAAATTTTGTGAATTTCATCTCTATAGTTTGATTGGAGACCAAATTATGAGAGGATTTTTAGCTGTCATTTTTGCATACTATTTGTTTGCTCTCCTCCATGTTTGTGTTCATTGTGCCAAGTCTTCTATGTCTCAAGTTCGGTAACTCATTGTCACATTTTGTAGACAAAGAATCGCTTAAAAACAATTTGTGAAGCAGATAGAGAAAGCTTTGTTAACACAGAAAGGCATCAGAAAGAAAACTTGATAACACCAACAGAAATTACCGAATTGGTCATCAAGGCAACTTTTATCCATCCTTCGCTATTTTCCTCATCAAAGGGTTTGTGTCAACAAGCATGTTTTGCACATGTGGCCCTTGGAAAGGGTGATAACAAAGATCTAGCATGTGCAGGGCAAGCCGGTTGAAACAGTAAGCGTTGAATTGATTGTTGGTAGATATAGCAAACGTCGCTAGATGGATGACTCTCTTAAAATTCTCTTTATCTTCAATTTAGTTTTAACTCATTGTCAAGTCAACGAAATCGCTGCTGTCTTATACATTTTGGTGACTGAATCATTTTTATTCGATGTCATGGCGGTAAAAGCATTTGCACCCATCCTCAAAGAAGAAATCTTTGAAGACATAAAGAGGGTATTTTTTATTCAAGATAAGTTTTTTATAAGTGTTTCAAGTAATGTAGGTATTTCGAAGACTTCCCAGCTTTAGTTTGCTTTGTCATTCAATGAGGTGCTCATTCTTTTGACAACAGGAAGTAAATTTACCCGGTCCTGAAGGTTTCTTCAAATATCAGATCTTGAGTCAAAACTGTCTTATTGATTTCTTGAAGATTCCTCAAATTTCACGTTGTTATTCGTCAGTTTTGATTTTGTGACATGTCATTGCAAGCCGTGTGGAACCACAAAATATAAATTTGTCAAAACATTCGACTTTGTACGAAGAAAATAAGTCAATAACAACGCTTGGAGCTTAACTCTTCGATTCTGCTGTTTTCTATGAACTTGATGAAGAGTTAAGCTCGAAACGTTCTTATTGACTTATTATCATCGTACAAAGTCGAATATTTTGACAAATTTATACTTTTATTGATACAATCGACGTAGAACACGCTCAACAACTTTGTTTTCTTGTAAAACCACGTATCTGTTTGTAAGAAGCAAACGTATGGAGGCGAAATATCAATTACTTGACTGTCTCTATTTTTTCTGATCCCAGAGCTGCGTGTTTTAAATTATGGACGGGGTTTGTTATGACACTGCACATTCGCCTCATTACCTTTCATTATCTTTCTAGGCTTCTGAAAGCAGTGTTACAATGTCACTGAAGAAACTTTGCAGCCTGAAAATACCAGACAAAGGTGTTTATATTTGACACTGAAGATGTTGGAAGAAGAGACACACTTTATCGGCTAAGTGGTGCTAGGACACTTTGGGTCACAGGAGCTGCTGGGTTTAATTAGGTTTGAACTACCAGCAAGAAATTCTATCAATAAGAGTCGTTTATTTATAGTGGATACTTCTGAGATATATTAGCTGATAGTAACCACTTGATGCATTCTCATCCGAAATAGAATGGACTCAACAAATAGCCATTTTCTCTTAGCTACACAATTATGCGATATGGCAAATGTCAGATCTCTAAACAATAACTGATTTATTCATGGAAAATTTCTATTTTGCGCTTGGTTCACCTGTGTGTTCTTTGTTTTTTCTTTTCTTTGGGGGTAAAGAAATTGAACCGAGGCGCCTGCTAATCAAAGAGAGACTGATAGCTTTGCTTGGAAGGGAAAGTTGCAATAACTGCAAGCATAACTTATGGATTCTTTAATTCAGGTAAAGTCTTAATCATTGAAGACAAGGGAACGATTATTCGTGCGGCCATCTCCTGAGACTTCCAGAAAAAGCACCAGCAAAGCAGGCACTAAAGGAAGCGAAAGTAGATATGCAGAAAACCTAGAGGAGGGCAGAAAATCACATGGATGAAACTAATTGAAAAGGACTTAGAAAACATTAAGGTTAACCTGCTAATCAAAGATAGTGACAAAAACACAAAATGCATCGAAATGAATAATCATGAAAAAATTGCAAAGACATGTAGACATATGGAAGCTTGTGGTAGCCCGCGCAGTATCCGCTACGGACGGAGGAGCGTAACAGAGCGAGAGAGGGATAATAGGTTTGCTGTTGTTCTGGTCACGTGGCGAAAAAGAAGATCGTAGAATTTAGGCCAAGACGAAGTGAACATAAAGATGCCAAACTTGAAAGGGAAAGTTGCAATTATTACAGGTATAACTTATGGAATCTTTAATTTAGGTTAAGTGTTAATCATTGAAGACAAGGGAACGATTATTCTTGTGTTTGACACATGCAGCACATACAGTAGGGGTAAGCAAGGGGCTCTTCCACACCACTTCCTTCCCCTCTCCCTTGCTAGTCTATTCATTGGCAGCAGCTTATTATTCCCTGTTGAAAATGACAATTTCGCATCCGGACACCCGGTTATGAAAATATGGGGATTCCAATAAGCCTTCATAGTATTAGTAGAAATCCTACATAGGACTTTCTCTACTTCCCCTACCCTTTCATCATGTGGAAGCCCAAATTTGGATGATGATCACAATATGTGAACACAAGTCCCATTCTGATATCTAATAGCTAACTCATTGCCAGTTTGGAAAGTTTGTTTAGTTACACTAAAGTTTTACACCATACCAGTTGTCTCTATCTTTTTGGCATGGAGAAACATCAAGAACAATAGAAGTACAATGGGTCATTTATCTTATACTGTACCGAGTGAGTCAAAAAAGTTTAGGCGTTTGGCGGGCTGTGAAATAAAAATTATGTGACCAATGTTCAAAACTGAAATGTTCATCTGTCAGTCAAAGATCAACTTAGATGAAAAAATTTTGTTTGGTAGTATCCCTCATCTTACAGACCCAGAAATTAGGAAAATACTGGTGAAGGCATGTTTGGGAACAACCGTTCCACATTCCATTCTGGTCCATAATTTACTGTCTATTGAAATTCGAATCCAGCATCTCAAAATTAGCAATGCAATTGCAAACTTCAATACCACATAAATCATGGACCAGAAGGGAATGTGGAATTCTTGATTCCCATACAAAACCGTTACAAGCATTTTGATTATTGTTGGGTCTCAAAGATTTTTGGTTTTACCAAACAAATTTTTTTCATCTAAGTTAGCCTTTGGGTGATAGATTAACACTTAAGTTTTGAATATCGGTCACATACTTTTTACTCCACAGCCCTCCAAATGCCTAAAATTTTTTTTACTCACCCGGTACATGTTTTCCAGCATGGACGGAAGTCAGATTTTTGGCCTGTGTCATGATGCCCCACTGTGCTCTCACAAGCTGACTTGTTGGTATTTTCAGGTGCAAGCTCTGGTATTGGGAGAGCAACTGCTGTTTACTTTGCAGAATTAGGAGCAAAACTTGCAATCACAGGGAGAGATGGAGATGAACTCCAGAAAACACAAGAGCTTTGTCAAGGAAGCAACAAAAGTATTCCCAAGGTAATGTGTGATGATATAAATCCAGTTGATTCCAAAGAAATGCCATTGTCATCTGAGGATAGGAAAAAGATTTATAGAAGTGTTAATGGTGACTATACCTTTATTCTAGCCACTGTGCATCAAAGGAGATCTCACAAATGATGAACATGTGAAAGAAATCATCAAAAAAACTATTGACCATTTTGGATGTCTGGACATTCTGGTTAGTGCTGCTCATTGGCGTTCTCTTCTCTCTTGCTACTTACAGTAAAGTTGTTCTCAAATTAGATGTCTTGTGGGTTTCCAATAACATAACATTGATCTTGCAAAGCACTTGAATTTTTTATTTTGTGGTCATTTTCACATGAAAATTAATTTGAGGTAGACTTCACTTTTGATACCCATTAGAGGGACCTGGCTATTTAAAACTGGCATGGACCAAGTTGAAAAAATAATCTGGCTAAAGAAGCAATGAATTTGTAAGTGTTTCTTCACCCTATTTACAGCAGCTACAAGACCAGACTTACAGAATGCGCAAAGTAAACTATATACATCTGAAGCATTGAGAGTTGCAATGAAATGAAAACAGTCCAGAACTTTAAAGCCATGGGTATTCTGTCCATCTGATTTGATAAAATGAAAACTTTGAATCATACAGTATATATGTTCTTTTGTTAATTCGCAGGTAAACAATGCTGGAATTGTAATAAAGGGAACAATTGAGAGTACAACAATGGAACAATTTGATCAAATAATGAACATAAATGTCAGGTGTGTTTTATCTTTATTCCCCACAAGTACATACCCTGGGTCAGAGAAGTTTGATGACAAAATGTGAAGAAAAAAATAAAGCAAACAGGAGGAAGGAAAAATTTAGTTCCTTCCTTCCTCTTTTTCTTTTTGTTGTTGTTGCTTCATTTTTTTGTATTTTCTTAAAAATACTAAAAGGCTGATTCTTGAGTAACAGCACAGAATCTAAACAGACTTCCAATAAATATAATATATGCTTTGACTTATGATATATATGATACGTAAATATGTTGTGTTTTATCAGCACAATGTTGTATAAAAATATTGCAACAGGGAGGACAATTATTTTATTTTCACATTAAAAGCTGCAAGTAAACACACTGTAGGACCAATTACAAAATTCATATCATGTTGTAGATTGGTTTCATTAGAGCTGCAAAATTTTGAGTGGCTGTATATTTTCAATTTTTTCATGCCTTTACATTCCAGAACAATCTTTCATCTTACACATCTTGCAGTCCCTCATCTTATTAAATCTAAAGGTAACTGCGTTACAGTATCTCTTATCAGATGCTTTTTAGTATCAAATTCTTGTGACTTTATTTATGTGCTCCAATATTATATAATACTAAATACTATTTTGTTATGTTGCTAATGTGACTAGATTTAGATATATATACTTAAAATTCCAAGGGGTGAGTTCGAAGGAAAGTACATCTACCCAACAATAGGTAAGAACTGCTTATACTACGGCAGATACATAGACGACATCTTATTAATCTACAAAGGCAGTGAAACAGAATTCAAAACGTTCGCTGAGAAACTCAACACACAGCACCCATCAATTAAATTTGACTACGAAATATCAAAGACATCAATCTCCTTCCTCGACACCCGCATCTATATCGACGAAAACAGACAATTGCAGACAACTCTCTTCACCAAACCAACTGACACTCATAATTACCTACACTATAAATCAGCCCACCCAAGACACCTTAAAAACAGTTTACCTTACTCTCAACCACTAAGGCTAAGAAGGATCTGTACAAAAGACAACGAATTAAACAGCAACTGCAAACAGATGGAAGACAACTTTATACGCCGTGGATACCACAAAGAAATTCTCCAAGAACAAATTCGGAAAGCTATCATAACGCCGAGAAATACAACGCTAAAGAAAGTCCTTAGGAAACGATCCACAAGAATCCCCCTGGTACTTACATTCAATTCAACACTCCCCCAAATGGGCAAAATCCTAAGAGATAGATGGGATATACTAAACATAAAGCCTAAGCTTAAGAAACTATTCTCAGAACCTCCGATCATGGCATTTAGGCGATGCAAGAATCTGCGAGAGATAATTGGTAGTAATACTATCATTAACAACAAAGTCCTAAGGAAAAAAGCCAGTAAAAAAGTAGCTAAATTTTGCTCACCATGTAACACCAAACGAAGTCTGTGCTGTAACCATGTAATTAAAACTAATTCATTTACTAGCGTAAACACGCACAAAACATACAAAATCTTCCATGAATCCAACTGCAGAAGCATGAACGTAATATACCTTCTCGAATGCATCCGTTGTAAGAAGCAATACGTCGGCAAATCCGAATGGCCTTTCAACTACAGACTTAATAATTACCGTTCTCGAATAAAATCAACGCAATTTGACAAGCTCCTTCCGGTAGAAAAGCACTTCAAAGAGCGAAATCACGTCTTCGAAAGAGACGCGAGATTTATAATAATTGAGAAAATTGAAAAAGAAAACGTCGAAAACATGACACAATTATTAGAGACACACGAGGACAACTGGATAAAACGACTGCAGACTCTTTCCCCTAAGGGCCTGAACAACAAACTTAATCATCCCGACAAATATTGATTGATAGAAACCCCTAAAAATCCATGGTTAGGCCACTTTCTCTCCGTTCACAATTTTATGCAATACTTTGTTTCCCTGTGGCCTTTCCTTTTCTACACATAAAACGTAACATCTAACTTCAATTAAGGATTCATATGACGCCTTATTTTGGCGTCACATGACCAATTTTAGGCCATGTGATCTCATTAACATCACGTGACTACTAAAACGGCTATAAAAAGGTATGCATCCTTGTAAAAATTCATTCTCCTGACGATGACCATAGCGTCGAAACGCGTCGAGAATAGAAGAAAAGAAATAAAGATTTAAAGAACTCAAAGACGTCTTTTCTTGTGTACATCTTTACTTAAAATTCCATCCTTCCAGAACTAAAGCATACTGTATCACTTCTTTATAAAACATTTTTCACTTGGCTCCTTGTAACATTTGATGCAATCATATAATTCTGTGATTTCAGGTAGCATTGTCAATGTGTCAAGTGTCAATGGCATGAGAGCTGTAAGTGTAATTCTTTGCTGTTTTCAGTTTCCATGAACATTGTTGGAAATTTTTTTAGTCTAATTTGTCTGTCTTATTTGACTGTAAATCTTCAAATCATAGGATCGATATTTGGCTGAATCCTACAAATTTTTGGAATTGATACCTTTAGACCTCAGTAAATCCCATCCCCTCAAAAATCCATTCCAAGTCAATCCCTGGGCAAGTCCCCCCCCCCTGATGAAAGTCAGTGGCTGCCGTTACACTTGAACACTTGAATCAAATCCTGTTATAATTTGAATTGTTTCACTTTCTTAACATTTACCTTTGACATCAGAAAGTATGGCATTATAATCATAAGAAAACACCTGATCAAACAGTGCCTGTCCTGTCTTTTGCAAAGCTGTTGTTCGGTGGCTAGTTTTTTGGTGTAAAGTAATTTGTTAGTTTGGTGAAAAGTAAAGTATGTCACATGATTAATTTGCCAAATCATGATTGGTTCATTTTCCGTAAATAATGCTGTAATAGACGATTACGGAAAAGATGGCGGACCTCATTTCACGCAATGCATGATAGGAATATGCCTCCTAGCAACGCATAGCTACCAAAACTTACAACTGCTGCATAAAATCTTGACCACAGCTACGATAGATTGAGGCCGTCGCAACTTCATCGTGAAGTTGACACTCTTCCAAGCCATTGCTCGCAATAAGGTACAGTTTGTACAGTTTCCATGCAATATCAAGATGTAGCAGCCTCCTGTTTTCATCGTTTCATCAAGATTTCAAGAAGATTTTTGGCCTTGTTTACATAACTTTTTGGAGAATGGAGAGGTGAATAAAAAGAGAGATGAATAAAAAGTTCTAAAATCATTCGAAAAAAGAACGGACATTGCAAATTATCTTCTCTTGTTGAGATAGAGATTTGCATAATAACACTCATAACAAGAGCATTGCAATGGCTTCAGTTCACTCGACCGAACACAACATTCAAACTCTTTAACTTTCTTTTCGAATCCTCATTCTTTTGGGATTTCTCTCCGCCAAGTCTGACGACTCTCGAGACTGCTGTTTTCAGAATTTGCATCCTTTGTGTAGCTGAGGTTTTATCTGCAAAGTCTACCGTCGTCAGAAAACTTTGTATACTTCAGGTGCCCAAAAGAATACGCATAGATTTCACGATAAAGCTGCGACGGCCTAAGTCTATCGTAGCTGTGGTCAAGATTTTATGCTGCAGTTGTAAGTTTTGGTAGCTATGCGTTGCTAGGGGGCATATTCCTATCATGCATTGCGTGAAATGAGGCCCACCATCTTTTCCGTAATCGTCTATTAGTTAGGAGTTTATCCTGTTGTTTTGGATACTACAGTATAATGTTTTGAAGACTCTTGCCCAAGGAACGAAACATTGTAACTACAGCATGGTGTGATTCAAACATTGGAAATCTGTTTACCAAGAAATCTTTGTTCTAAATTGAGGAAAAGTCATTTTATTCTTTATCTGTAGTTTGCTGGTGTAAATGCATATTGTATGACCAAAAGTGCGATTGACCAGTTCACTAGGTGTACTGCCCTTGGTAAGTAAATACCCTTTGTATTCTAATTTTGAGACTCAATACTACAGCACAGATTGTGTTCAGAGAGAAACAACTGACAATTAATGGTAAATTATTGGTAGACATTGCCAGTTACTGGTAGATCAAACATTACACAAATCCAATAGACCTTTTAGCTGTATGTATGTACAAAAGAGTCTGGATGGAGCGATATTGTAGTTATATTTATACAAAAGGATTTGACGGAATGGTATTAGCTTCTACAACTATTGAGCAAATTTGAAGGTTCTACCAAATGTATCAAAAGATTATTTGATTCAGGTTCTTTCTCAGAATAGGTAGAATGTGTGCAAAGGAGAAATTCATTGTCTATATTAATGAGGCCAAGATGCAATGAATTACTGCACATCATGGAATATTTGGTCACATCTTCAGGAAAATAGAATTTAAAGAATGAAAAGTAGGCCATCTATCAACAATATCTAGGGAACCCCCAAAGGGGGATTTTTTGTTACTTACTCATGTTGATCAAAAAATCTTCTTCTTGGACGTAGTGCAATTGCGCAAGGATAGAAAAGTAAAATAATCATAACATAAGCACTTTGATGTGAATTTAAGTAAGCATGTCATTTTGACCATAGCCTGCTTGTTCACTTGGTACAATATACCAGCAATTATACATAACAATTGTACGTTTATTTATAGAGCTGGCATCAAAACAAGTTAGATGCAATTCAGTAAAGTAAGTTTTATTCCTGTACCTACTGTATTTACTTGACATCATTGCTTGCTAATACTAGCTTGTTCAAACATAGTCTGTTTTTGTTGTTTTTCATTGCATGCAAGCTGCCTTACTACCTGCATGATTGTGGTAACATTGTGGTAACATGTTACTGCAATATTCTGCTAAGTTTCATTATATGTTTATGGTTTTCCTGTGGATTTAGTTTATATTGCAAATCAGCTGTGACATTGAAATGTCCGCGAATAAACACATTTGAAGTACTCTGCATGACTAATTTGTGAAATTGCAAATTAAACGTAACATCCATTTAAGATTGACAGTGGTTGATTCTGTTATATTCATTTCTTTGTAGCCCTGGAGTTGTAAAGAGTAATATTCATCAGCGTGGTGGAATGGATGATGCAGAATACGCAAAGGTATTTAAATTCTTGTCTATTTTTTACTTTAGCAAACAGCAAGTTTTCCAAAATCACCTCCCAAGAATTCAGTTAATAGATTTTCTAGCATCCTTAGAAAGAATCTGTCCAAGCTAATCTTTTTTTCATTTTGAAGAAACGACAAATATGCAGAATGGTTATAAAAATGCTAATGACACTCAGTTGATGGAACTTTTCGTTTAAAAGTATTTAAAAATATCGCTCGATCCAGGATCTTTTGTACAATAGCTAAATTTTTTATTTCTTGAATAAAAGTCGGCTTATTGAAATGCAGTAAAAGGAATGTTGGTCTCTGCATATTATTGGCAATGAGAATGTATGAATATATAAACGTAGTGCCTGTACTGGCTTCGCAAATTCTTTTTAAAGTTTCCCATGATTTCGAAAAAGCGGATTGATTTTGAAGACTTCTTGAAGCACAAGTCGCAGATTTGTGACTGTTCTTATTTATGAAGAGTATATAGATTATGTGAATATTGGTCAATAAACATGCCAACTAAAGTTTGTAAATTCTTGAGAATACTCTTGAAGCTTTAGTTCTCAGTTAGTATGATTACAAAGACTAGGGGCGTTTGCCATCGCTTGTTTTTGTTTTTGAATTCGTAGCTACAATCATGTACTTTAGAAGCTGAGCAGAGTAAGTCGCTGACTTCATGCAAAGCATGCTGGTTCTTGTACTCTTTTTAAATATCAAACTAATTATTTCATTTTGCATTCAGTTTTTAGAGCACTCAAAGACGACTCACGCTCTTGGAAGAGTAGGAGAACCGATCGAAGTGGCAAAAACTATTGCATTTCTTGCCTCAAATGATTCGTCGTTCATTAC
Source organism: Aurelia sp. 4 Dawson et al 2005 (assembly GCA_964019985.1). Lineage (NCBI taxonomy): Eukaryota > Metazoa > Cnidaria > Scyphozoa > Semaeostomeae > Ulmaridae > Aurelia > Aurelia sp. 4 Dawson et al 2005. The sequence continues at coordinate 20,271,431 of OZ026504.1, forward strand.
TGGTGCAAGTTTACCCATTGATGGCGGAAGGCATGCAATGTGCCCAAGGTAATTAATCATTCAATTCAACAAATCTTTGCTGGAATTAATTGTGATTGCTTTACTAAAGACTTTCAGCCCTGGAATTAATTATATTATGTTAGCTATTCTTTAAAAGAGTCTGCACCGAATGAAATTTAATTGTTTTTCAAGAATTTGCTGCATTTCCACATGTACAAAAATGTACAAAGACCACGTCTACCATGACCCGGCTTGGATATGCCGAATCAAAAAGTGGAAAGGAAGTCTTCCATCGTGCCTCTTTTCTGGAATAGCTGGTAGGTGTATTGAATGGGATCATGCTTATGTTATGAATAATTGAAAAAATTCATAAAAAGCGGTTGGAAAATCATCCAAAAATTCAAATATCTATCTGATTGATTGATTTGCATGATTGACAAAACGTTAAAAATTGATATTTGGAATGAAGTCATGAAATTGAAAGCACTTATTACAAACAAGGACAGATTTTGTAAGACAATAGCAGCAGTCCCTTTTATTGATACCTAAATTCAAAGAGATTTGCGATTACAGACAAAGGAAATTCCCTCAAGCAGAAATTCAAACAAACGAAGGCACAAAGTTTCTCTGAAGCCCAGGTAGCTATCTCGCTTGTTGTGCATTCCAGAAATGGTTTTTAGCGCAAACATGAGCATATATTGAAAGAAAAAGGATATTTCTAGATATCTACCACGGGCATTTTATTTTTGCTGTTCAGAAGCTGCGAAGTAAGTGCTTTGATTGCACCCAAAAAATACGAGAATTGAATCGCCTCCAAATCGGTTCCTATACCAAACAAGTAAAATGCCCGTGGTAGATATCTAGATATATCCTTCTTCTTTCAATATACGCTCATGTTTGCTCTTAAAAACCATTTCTGGAATGCACAACAAGCGAGATACCTACCTGGGTTTCAGAGAAACTTTGCGCCTTCGTTCGTTTTGAATTTCCCGTTGAGGGAACTTCCTTTGTCTGCAATCGCAAATCTCTTTGAATTTAAGTGTCAATAAAAGCAACTGATGCTATTGTCTTACGAAATCTGTCCTTGTTCTTATAACATTATTAGAATTTATCAAATCTCATCAACTGCGCTACATGAAGCTTCGGTATCTCTTCTTTAAGGATCACGCCTTACGTTCATTTTGAGCCGAAAATCGAGGAGCCTCTTTGCCGCAAAACGAAAGGCGTATTTAGATAAAAACCATTTTCGCATGCATTACATAGCATTCCATGCACTAATGCAAGTATCAAAGCGTATAACCAGAATGAAGACAAAACAACTTTCCATCTTGGCTTAATTTGATATGCAGCCAGATAACTTTTCACCCAGAATTCGTTATAACTATTTGAAAAGACCATTTTCACAATGACGTCAGTTTTTTTGAAATAATTCCAGGACCATCACTTGTTTATGTGGATCTAAATCTCAAAAGCGTACTTTTTTCCCTGCAACGCAAGAAATAGCCTTGTACATCTCTTTGCACCATATTGATATCGTGTAGATTTCTCGCTGTACAAGGAATCGCATCTTGCCCCTCGAACTGAATTTAATTGTGAAATAGGACAAGGTTGTTAGAGTAAAAACGATTCATTTTTCAAGTATTCCTTGTCTTAAATGTTTATTAGAATATTATTTTGGCTGTGTATTATAAACCATAATCACTGATGCATGACTCTTTTTGTGTCACTTCTTGGAAAATTGAAAGGCAAATACTTTACTTTCGGTTCCGTCACAAAGAAATGCAAAAGAAGTAAAACTCAAAAGCGAGGGATCCAATTTTCCCGGAAATAACAGCCTTGCAACATGAAAAAATACTGCAGGGTCTAATTTTCTGAAAAAAAACAACTATAAATAGTCTTGGGGTTTAAGCAAAAAGCTCGCGATCCGTTGGTATGGGAAAATGTTGGTAGAAGTATTTTTAACACCTTTTTTCAACAATGGGCCCTTCTCGGAAAGAGCGATTTTTGGCCAGAAAGTAACCATAACCTCCATTTTCGACAGTCCTATTTTGTGGCAAAAAGTAAGGTTAACTCCTTTGCTTTTTTGCAAAAATTGGCCCATTTTTGGAAATCCGATTTTTTGGCAAAAAGTAAGGTTAACCCCTTTGCTTTTTTGCAACAATGGGCCCATTTTGGAAAGTCGGATTTTTTGGCAAAAAGTAAGGTCAACCCCTTTGCTTTTTTGCAAAAATGGGCCTATTTTGGGAAGTCCGATTTTTTGGCAGAAACTAAGGTTAACCCCTTTGCTTTTTTGCAAAATTAAGCCCATTTTGGGAAGTCCGATTTTTTCGCAAAAAGTAAGGTTAACCCCTTTGCTTTTTTCCAAAAATGAGCCAATTTCTGGAAGTCCGATTTTTGGCAAAAAGTAAGGTAAACCACTTTGCTTTTTTGCAAAAATAAGCCCATTTTCGGAAGTCTGATTTTTGGCAAAAAGTAAGGTTAACCCCTTTGCTTTTTTCCAAAAATGAGCCAATTTTGGAAAGTCGGATTTTTTGGCAAAAAGTAAGGTAAACCACTTTGCTTTTTTGCAAAAATAAGCCCATTTTGGGAAGTCCGATTTTTTGCCAAAAAGTAAGGCTAATCCCTTTGCTTTTTTGCAAAAATGGGCCCATTTTTGGAAATCCGATTTTTTGCCAAAAAGTAAGGCTAATCCCTTTGCTTTTTTGCAAAAGTGGGCCCATTTTTGGAAGTCCCATTTTTTTGGCAAAAAAGTAAGGTTAACCCCTTTGCTTTTTTGCAAAAGTGGGCCCATTTTTGGAAGTCCCATTTTTTTGGCAAAAAAAAAAAGTTAACCCCTTTGCTTTTTTGCAAAAATAAGCCCATTTTGGGAAGTCCGATTTTTGGCAAAAAGTAAGGTTAACCCCTTTGCTTTTTAGCAAAAATAGGCCCATTTTGGGAAGTCCGATTTTTTGGTAAAAAGTAAGGTTAACCCCTTTGCTTTTTTGCAAAAATGGGCCCATTTTGGAAAGTCGGATTTTTTGGCAAAAAGTAAGGTCAACCTCTTTGCTTTTTTGCAAAAATGGGCCTATTTTCGGAAGTCCGATTTTTTGGCAAAAACTAAGGTTAACCCCTTTGCTTTTTTGCAAAAATAAGCCCATTTTGGGAAGTCCGATTTTTTGGCAAAAAGTAAGGTTAACCTCTTTGCTTTTTTCCAAAAATGAGCCAATTTCTGGAAGTCCGATTTTTGGCAAAAAGTAAGGTTAACCACTTTGCTTTTTAGCAAAAATGGGCCCATTTTGGAAAGTCGGATTTTTTGGCAAAAAGTAAGGTAAACCACTTTGCTTTTTTGGAAAAATAAGCCCATTTTGGGAAGTCCGATTTTTGGCAAAAAGTAAGGTTAACCCCTATGCTTTTTAGCAAAAATGGGCCCATTTTGGGAAGTCCAATTTTTTGGCAAAAAGTAAGGTTAACCCCTTTGCTTTTTTGCAAAAATGGGCCCATTTTGGAAAGTCGGATTTTTTGGCAAAAAGTAAGGTCAACCTCTTTGCTTTTTTGCAAAAATGGGCCTATTTTCGGAAGTCCGATTTTTTGGCAAAAACTAAGGTTAACCCCTTTGCTTTTTTGCAAAAATAAGCCCATTTTGGGAAGTCCGATTTTTTGGCAAAAAGTAAGGTTAACCCCTTTGCTTTTTTCCAAAAATGAGCCAATTTCTGGAAGTCCGATTTTTGGCAAAAAGTAAGGTTAACCACTTTGCTTTTTAGCAAAAATGGGCCCATTTTGGAAAGTCGGATTTTTTGGCAAAAAGTAAGGTCAACCTCTTTGCTTTTTTGCAAAAATGGGCCTATTTTCGGAAGTCCGATTTTTTGGCAAAAACTAAGGTTAACCCCTTTGCTTTTTTGCAAAAATAAGCCCATTTTGGGAAGTCCGATTTTTTGGCAAAAAGTAAGGTTAACCCCTTTGCTTTTTTCCAAAAATGAGCCAATTTCTGGAAGTCCGATTTTTGGCAAAAAGTAAGGTTAACCACTTTGCTTTTTAGCAAAAATGGGCCCATTTTGGAAAGTCGGATTTTTTGGCAAAAAGTAAGGTAAAAACCACTTTCCTTTTTTGGAAAAATAAGCCCATTTTGGGAAGTCCAATTTTTGGCAAAAAGTAAGGTTAACCCCTATGCTTTTTAGCAAAAATGGGCCCATTTTGGGAAGTCCGATTTTTTGGCAAAAAGTAAGGTTAACCCCTTTGCTTTTTTGCAAAAATGGGCCCATTTTGGAAAGTCGGATTTTTTGGCAAAAAGTAAGGTCAACCTCTTTGCTTTTTTGCAAAAATGGGCCTATTTTCGGAAGTCCGATTTTTTGGCAAAAACTAAGGCTAACCCCTTTGCTTTTTTGGAAAAATAAGCCCATTTTGGGAAGTCCCATTTTTTGGCAAAAAGTAAGGTTAACCCCTTTGCTTTTTTCCAAAAATGAGCCAATTTCTGGAAGTCCGATTTTTTGGCAAAAAGTAAGGTTAACCCCTTTGCTTTTTTTGCAAAAATGGACCTATTTTGGGAAGTCCGATTTTTTGGCAAAAAGTAAGGTTAACCCCTTTGCTTTTTAGCAAAAATGGGCCCATTTTGGAAAGTCGGATTTTTTGGCAAAAAGTAAGGTAAACCACTTTGCTTTTTTGCAAAAGTGGGCCCATTTTTTGAAGTCCCATTTTTTGGCAAAAAGTAAGGTTAACCCCTTTGCTTTTTTCCAAAAATGAGCCAATTTCTGGAAGTCCGATTTTTGGCAAAAAGTAAGGTTAACCCCTTTGCTTTTTAGCAAAAATAGGCCCATTTTGGAAAGTCGGATTGTTTGGCAAAAAGTAAGGTAAACCACTTTGCTTTTTTGCAAAAATAAGCCCATTTTGGGAAGTCCGATTTTTGGCAAAAAGTAAGGTTAACCCCTTTGCTTTATAGCAAAAATGGGCCCATTTTTGGAAGTCCGATTTTTTGGCAAAAAGTAAGGTTAACCCCTTTGCTTTTTTGCAAAAATGGCCCATTTTTGGAAGTCCGATTTTTTGGCAAAAAAGTAGGGTTAACCCTTTGCTTTTTTGAAAATGGGCCCATTCTAGGAAGTCCTATTTTTTGGCAAAAAGTAAGGTTAACCCCTTTGCTTTTTTGAAAAATGGGCCAATTTTAGGAAGTCCGATATTTTGGCAAAAAGTAAGGTTAACCCCTTTGCTTCTTTGCAAAAGTGGGCCCATTTTTGGAAAGTAGGATTTTGTGCCATAAAGTGAGGTTAACCTCTTTGCTTTTTTGCAAAAATAAGCCCATTTTGGGAAGTCTGATTTTTTGGCAAAAAGTAAGGTTAATCCCTTTGCTTTTTTGCAAAAATGGGCCCATTTGGGAAAGTCGGATTTTTTGGCAAAGTAAGGTTAACCCCTTTGCTTTTTTGCAAAAATGGACCCAATTTGGGAAGTCCGATTTTTTGGCAAAAAGTAAGGTTAACCCCTTTGCTTTTTTGAAAAATGGGCCAATTTTAGGAAGTCCGATTTTTTGGCAAAAAGTAAGGTTAACCCCTTTGCTTCTTTGCAAAAGTGGGCCCATTTTTGGGAAGTCCGATTTTTTGGCAAAAAGTAAGGTTAACCCCTTTGCTTTTTTGCAAAAGTGGGCCCATTTTTGGAAAGTCAGATTTTTTGGCAAAAAGTAAGGTGAACCCCTTTGCCTTTTTGCAAAAATGGGTCCATTTTGGAAAGTCGGATTTCTTGGCAAAAAGTAAGGTCAGCCCCTTTGCTTTTTTGCAAAAATGGGCCCATTTTGGGAAGTCCAATTTTTGGCAAAAAGTAAGGTTAACCCCTTTACTTTTTTTCCAAAAATTGGCCCATTTTGGAAAGTCCAAGCTTTTGGCAAACCGGTTTACCTTACTTTTTGCCAAAAATCGGACTTCCAGAAATTGGCTTATTTTTGCAAAAAAGCAAAGGGGTTAACCTTACTTTTTGCCAAAAAATCGGACTTCCCAAAATGGGCTTATTTTTGCAAAAAAGCAAAGGGGTTAACCTTACTTTTTGCCAAAAAATCCGACTTTCCAAAATGGGCCCATTTTTGCAAGAAAGCAAAGGGGTTAACCTTACTTTTTGCCAAAAAATGGGACTTCAAAAAATGGGCCCATTTTTCGAAAAGCAAAGTGGTTAACCTTACTTTTTTCCAAAAAATCCGACTTTCCAAAATGGGCCCATTTTTGCAAAAAAGCAAAGGGGTTAACCTTACTTTTTGCAAAAAATCGGACTTCCCAAAATGGGCCCATTTTTGCAAAAAAGCAAAGGGGTTGGCCTTACTTTTTGGCAAAAAATATAATTTCCAAATATGGGCCCATTTTTGCAAAAAAAGCAAAGGGGTTATCTTTACTTTTTGCCAAAAAATCTGACTTCCAAAAATGGGCCCATTTTTGCAAAAAAGCAAAGGGGTTAACCTTACTTTTTGCCAAAAAATCGGACTTCCCAAAATGGGCCCATTTTTGGAAAAAAGCAAAGGGGTTGGCCTTACTTTTTGGCGAAAAATCTAACTTCCAAATATGGGCCCATTTTTGCAAAAAAGCAAAGGGGTTAACCTTACTTTTTGCCAAAAAATCGGACTTCCCAAAATGGGCCATTTTTGCAAAAAAGCAAAGGGGTTGGCCTTACTTTTTTGCAAAAAATCTAACTTCCAAATATGGGCCCACTTTTGCAAAAAAGCAAAGGGGTTATCCTTACTTTTTGCCAAAAAATCCGAGTTAAAAAAATGGGCCCATTTTTGCAAAAAAGCAAAGGGGTTAACCTTACTTTTTGCCAATGTATCAAACTTTCCAAAATTGAGCAATTTTGCAAAAAAGCAAAAGGGGTTAATCTTACCTTTTGCCAAAAAATCGGACCTTCCAAAATGGACCTATTTTTGCAATAGCGGGAAGAAGGTATGAGAACTTTATTTCTGTTATTGCTAAAATTTGTATTGAGCTTCTTATACTGGACTGTTCCCTTCAGAGTTTTTTGTGAAGGAATGCAAATATCTCTAAAAGTATGTCACCATTCTTAGGATTAATCATTCATATTCTATTTCTAACTGAATAAATAAAGACGTACAAGGCATGTTACATGCTGACATAAATCTGTTTGGAGGACGGGCTAAAAATTGTCATTGACTGCAAAAACACAACAAAAGTTCATAGGATGATAGAAAAGTTTTATCTTTTTATGACACATTGGTATCAGCAGCTCTAGCTAATCATATAAGGCATGTTGCATGTCTTCCACCATCCACGGGTAACAGGATACCAGTCATGAATGAACTTTTATCTGATGCCAGAAATGCAGCCGCCTCCGCAACTTCTTCAGTCGTCCCCGTGCGTCCAAGTGGATGGGATTTAATTGCCTTTTCTTTGTACTTGTAAAAAGAAAACAGAAAACGTTTGAGACTATTTTCTTATAAATTTGGAGGACGTCAAATTTAACACAACTGACAAGAAACCATTGAAACACAAGTTCTCGATTTCAAAACTTGCAAATTTGAAGGTAAACAAATGAATAAAGAAAAATAAAAGCATTTGATATGAATTGAATTAAGGAGGACGTTTCGAGCATTTTCCGTTACCAAACCACAAAGCATTGGACTATGCTCAAAGTGCTTTTATTTCAATTTATTTACTTTTTTGTATTTGTACAGCTGCATGATTCGCAACCAAGGATCATTAACAATGTGATGCTCAGATAAAATTGGTGAAGTCAAAATCACCTACAAAGAGAAGTAAACCATAGAAATATTAATAAGATATTTTTGCAGTTGATTGAATCCCAGTGTAAGGATCCCGTGTGACTATGTTACAGGGAGTACAAAGAGCAGCAGCCTTTGGCATCGTTTGTTTTCGCTTTGTGAATTTCGTACAGTCAGTTATTCTGGTAGCTGTGGAGGACAAGATGCTGACTTCACGCAAAGCATTTTGGTTGTACCCCCTTTAGGAAAACACCGTTCTTTCATGAGCATTTGTTGCAAATAATCATAATGACTCATAATGTTTTGGATATTTGGCAAGAAAGGATAATCTAACAAAAAAAAATGAATTTTCAAACGGTCTCCATTATCGGAACTGCAATCTCCCAAACGAGATCTGCAAGGATCAAGGACTAAAATAGTAGAATTCTCTAATAAATCTACCAACTTGTAGTCAGAAATTAAAAATGAATTTGAGGCTTTCAACTGGTTAGTAAGATTTTGTCTAAGGAATCTACGGACCAAAAAATTTGTGGAAGAAATATTATGTGCTAGTGTTTCAACGCATATTGAATGAATCAGGCTCGAACGATAATTTCCGACGTTTTAAGGCATTTTCCAATGTTAATAATAGTGAAAGAATCTCTAACGCCATTCAATCGAGCCCCGTGTGTAGAAATATATAAAAACAGCGTTCGACCCAGGCCCTTTCGTAGAGTGGCTAAAAGATATTTGTATTGAATAAGGGAAATAAGAAATAATTGCAATACCTTTGTATATGATTCTTCATCAAGTCCCCCTCTTTTGTGGAGTTCGGTTTCAATTACACCAGGACTGCATTGGAAAGGAGAAAAATGCGTATCATCTTACTCTTTTCATCATGGCAAGGGAGGGCTACATGACATATTCAGGGTAGCGGTAAGTGCCGTCTATCTTGGGGGTTGATGGGTCACCCAAATCTATCTAACCACGGGCCATTTTTGTGGCAGATTTTTCCAAGGATCGGTTGGCCAAACAATGGCAAAATTAGTTAAAGAATGGGTAATTTTTGACAAAATGTAGTAAAAAGGTGAGTAGGAAGGCAGATTTTGGCAAATAGAAACTGGCATCTTTCTGAAACCATGCGGCCAATCCTCATTTATTAACAAGTTATACTCATTGCATACTCAGTGGATGGCACTGTGCATACGCCAGAGTTATCGAGGTCAAAGTGTGAAATTTATGCCACTAACATCATTCGATGATGATTGCTTGGTCATAAGACATTAGAATACTTCACCAAACTCTCTGCATTAGATGCTCTACTTTTTGTAGTCATGTAAAAGGCGATACTTGACATCCTCCTTGAAAAGTTCTGCTCAATAAACCAATATCAAAGCTCGTTTGTAAGCAATTTTTGATAATATAATAAAAAATATAACAACTTACTTCACTGCATTGCATCTGACTTGCTTTGGAGCTAGTTCTAGAATAAAGAAAGTTTTTAATTCAAGAAATGGAGTTGAAAATGAGATTAAAAACTGATGGACCAAAATTGTCGCTCAACACTTCCATTAAATCTGTCTTTCCAAGAAGGCTAAATCACTTGGTCCATTCTGTAACTGAAAACTAAGAAGTTGCGTAATTGCCTCTTGAACAAAAATTATTTCACTTGGCATATCCAAGACAGATTGATTGTGAGTTCGCCTGCTAATTTCTGCAATCAGACAATGTTTTAAATGAACGCACAGATATAATTATTCGGCATATCTGCTTACCTAAAGCAACACATTGGGTGAACTGGTCAATAGCTGCCTTTGACATGCAGTATGATAGCAAACCAGGAAACTGTAAAGTAAAGAAAGATTTTAAATAAAAATGGCCAAAAAAATTAATGCTCTTAAGAGAATTTTTGGAGCTGATGGTGAAGGTGAAGTTGCGGTTTTCAGCGCCAAGTGCTGGGATCACAGAAATAGCTAAGCGCTAATCGAGTCCGTGGCCCCTTATCATGATGCTCAAGATGTGCTGATGGGATTTGAACCCGGTCTGCCAGACTATTCTGGCTGCAAAGTCAGTGGATTACAACACAGTGCCACAACACCTTTAGCCTACAACACCTTCAAAATTAAAGGGAATCAACATTTGCATATTGAATGGCCAGCATAAACTGGTAAAAGAAAACGTCTATGTACCTCTTGTTTTATTAGCTACAGAATTAGACAGCAATCATCAAAGTTTAAACAGCATTAGAATATACAATTCAGTGGCACCTGGCCAGTTCTGGTTCCTATGAGAAATTTTTAGAATTCACAAATCCAAATCATCACATATATAATAAACCTTTAAAAATATTGCAAAAAAGAATATGGATTAAGCTATAATTTTACACATTTCTATACAAAGGTTTGATTGAGTTGTGTTAGAGCCTCTATTCCTGTTTTACACATTTGAAAATTCAGCAAAAGGCATACATAAAGACATTGTTCAATTTGGGTTGTTCTGCAAAATAGCTTCAACATCCAATCTTCTTTATGCTCCAAATCAAATCTTTGCATTTTTAGGAACAATGCTCACTGTTAAAGATAGATAGAAAATGCAGCTGAAAACCAGAAGTTTGAAAGGGTAATATACTTCGAAATTTAGAAATTCAAAAGGTCAACTTACAGCTCTAGGGCCACCAACACTTGATATATTTACAATATTTCCTATGATAAAAGAAACAAATTGCGAAACACTGAATGTGGTCATTGATGAAAACTAATAATACTGTATATTCCATTATGCTACAAACAATAATTTTTCAATAAATTCCTACAGATCCAATTTTGTGGATTTATTCTCAGATGGAAAAAAGAGGGTCAAAGAGTTCAAAAAAATGACACTGCCCTTTCATTGATATTTCATTAAATCATGTTACTTGCAGGAATTGGTGACTAAAATTTGAAAATGCATAAAATGAATATAAATGAAGAGACAGAGAAGAAATTGAGTAAAATGACGTCATCAAGCAATCTGAGAAAAGGAAGTGTTTGGAGAGATAAGCTTTTTGAAATGATAAATCAAGAGTTTAAGGCTCAAGGAAGAGAATATCAAGTGTTGCCTAATTTCAGGGTGTGTTGCAGGGTGCTAGGGGGCTCAAAGGTGCGACATTTTGGGCATGTGTGCGCAGTTTCTGCTCTGTCAAATAAATGAAGAAGTAAAAAAGTAGTGGTACCTTTAGTTTTGATAAGATGAGGCACAGCTAACTTTGTAAGGTAGAATACTGATCTACATTGAGGACAAGAAAAATGAAAATTACTGCTAAAAGTGAAGATTGTATGAAATTCATGAAGATCATAAACAATATACAGTATAAATTAACCAATTAACCAATCAATCAATCAATCAATCAACTGATAAACTTATTAAATCACAAGCATCATACTGCTGTAGGTCTCCTAAAATCATGTATTCTAGTTTGACTTCTTACTGTATACTGTATGTCGATAACCAATGAACTGATATTCAAAAACTTTGTTTTATGCGATTGCCAAAAGGCTAAATGGATCTTGGTTGTGGTCCCAGGAGGGGCCATGGGGTACTTGGCCTACAAACATACAAGGATGTGCTGCTGGAAAAATTTAAAAAACTACCCTGTCCCAGAGTCAAATTCCCAAAAATGATACCCTGTCCCGGAGTAAAATTTTCTTAAACAATACCCTGTCCTTTAGTTTCTTTGGACAAAGTTGTGCTCTGCAAGGAAATTTGTATGAAATCTATCAAGAATTGTGGAAATATGGCCATTCAAGTGATTTGAATCACATTTGCAGAGTGCAAAAGGCCCAAAATGATCTTTTGCAGTCAAAAACAACAAATATAGACCCTGTCATGGAGCATGAAGAATTATATTTTATAAAGACATCACCTACTCACTGCGCGGGGAATATTCTATTTTTGAATGAAAGTAACTTACCTAACATTAACACTGAAACATTCATCAAAACTTTGCAAAGTTTCTTCTTCAATGGACCCTTTACACCAAACTCCAGCACTATTTACCTGAAAGAAGCAAAACCAGAGTTCAACTGAAAAATGATAGACATAAATTCATTCAGTACAGGTGAGAATTCAACCATACGACTAGCAATGGGAAGTTTTAAATATCACGATAAATCTTCAGCCCATTTTCAAGGAGCAAAATGACATACATTCATTCAGCACAGGTGAGAATTCAACCATACGACTAGCAATGGAAAGTTTTAAATATCACGATAAATCTTCAGCCCATTTTCAAGGAGCAAAAATTTTAATTATGAAAATATGCTACCATTCCCTTTTTCACTACCATATCATTTTCAGTGTATGATACAGAATAAAGAATACCTTGAATTTGATCTTAGATTCCAAAGTGAATATAAGTAATCAAATATTCTCACAAGATATGGTGCACTACCCATGCACGTGTGTTGGTTCGCTTGTGTAACTTGACTTTCCAGGGCAAGTGATAAGTTGTTATATTATTGCGTTTTTTAATAAAATACTCTCAGTTCAGTTATGGCTGTTGTTCAAGTTCTCATTCGCTGAATATCTTTGTAAATTTCATTGGTTATCGTTGCCGTTCACATCTGAAGAAGGGCCTAAATTGGAGGTCTTCCAGGCTCACAATGGGTGGTGATGAAGTTGTGTCGTTGGCTGTAGTGCAAAATCTGTTAGACGTTCAAGCAAACGCTTTCAAGAATACTCTGCAGTTGATGGTAGAAGGCTTCAAGGATGACTTAAAAGACCCACAGTACGTTGATCTGAAATGTCTGCCCTCAGCTTTCGTCGAAAACTCAAAGCCTACTTTTTTGAAAATAACTACCAATCATAGCTGTCATACATTCGCAATGTGTATCTCATTTGATGACACTAAAAGTCAACCAACAATTGAAACAATTTTAACTTTCATTAGTCATTTTTAAACCAGGGGTGCTCTCTCCTCAATTAGCCTAGCTACTGAGAGAGCTCCTCCTCAAGAAATTCCCTTGCATACAATTCTCCTTATTTGCATTTAATTGATTAGTATTGTTGAAGAGTCAAGCCAATTCTTCTCTACAACTCGGGCACTTGGGGATTAACAAAGAAAGAGGAAGAAAGTTTAAACTCTTTTCATAGACAACAGCTAAGGAAGGTACTTAATGTTAAATACCCTGCACACATAAGCAACGAACAAGTGTACAGACAAACTGGCGAAGATGTCTTATCCCTGGAAATACTACGAAATAGATGGAAATTATTTGGACATGTTTTAAGATCACACCCAGAAACACCAGCCCAAAAAGCAATGAATTACTATTTTGAAAAATCAAATGCAAAGAAGTTTCGCGGAAGACCAGTAATTACATTGCCAGTTTCATTACACAACGACATAATTATGCTAAAGAAACATAACACGTTCAAAAATAGATACAGCAGCATAACCCAGCTCAAATCGATACATGATCTCAAAAGTTTAAGAACACTAGCGCAAGAGAGACAAACTTGGACAGCACTAGTTAACGACATATATGTTGCTGCTAAAGCAGAAAAGAACTAATTATAGTTTTTTTATGCGGATATAGCTATTATATATATATATATAGTATTGTTGTTGTATGTTAGTTAAGTTAAATTTCATTGTAATAGTTTTTTGTGTTCAATGTATTATTTAATCAATATTGTATGTATGTGGAATTTTAAAATGATGATGAAACTGAATATAAAAAGATAAAACTTGCAGCTTGTTTTTGTTTTTATGATGTAAATTTTGTATTTGTACCTGAAAATATGTCAATCTTTCTGCAGAACTTTTACTGTTTTCATGTAATAGTCAAGGAGTAGACAATACATTTCTTTCCCTGTGGTATATCAACTCTGCCATATTGTAGCATAGTCTTTAGGTATCAGATAAATCAAACACATGGTCTGCAATTTTTGAATGAAATATAAACAACATAGATAAATACAGTATACTTGCCAAGATATCTAATTTTCCATGATTCTTTATTGTTTGATCAATCAAATTTTCAGCCGCTTCTGTGTTGGATAAATCTCCTTGTACAATTAATGGCTGATAGGGACAGAGAAATATACAATTGAACAAAACATTGTCTAATATCATAAAATAAGATGTTCTAACAATTCTAAAGTATTACTAGGCAAACATGATTCATTGTTTTAAATTCATCATCACAAAAAATTTTTATTTCAGAATTTGACGTTGCAGCTAAATAAAGGACTGTAGAAGTAGATTAAGAACTAATTAAATTCACAACTCCTGGCCACAAAGGTAAGGAGGTTTGCTAGGTTGTGAAGCTGTATGTTCCTTTTGTTAGCGCTAAGTGCTGGGCGCTGGGCATGTAGACATAGCAGACTTAATTGAGTCCACAACCTCTTGTCATGAAGCTCTAGTGGTGGGGCCCTGTGTATCAAACCCTGTCCGCCTGACTGCCCTGGCTTCAAAGTCAGAGGGACTTACACCACTAGTAGGTGCTCTAACACTGGCATCTGATGGGAGAGTATACAATAGCTAACATGAGGGGTTGTTTCAACAGTAGGGCTTTGTTCACTATTTTGTTGAACTCTTGTATACTAGAGTCCAACTTAGCTAAGTTGGCCAACGAGATTCCTCCGTCATCTGACTGCAGAGTCCATGAATTACAACACTTTACCACATCACCGTCAAATATCTCACCTTTGGCTCTGATGTCCCACTTGCAGCACAATGTCCAGCAGTTTTTTTAAGTGCATCTAGATTTCTTCCTGAAAGAACTACATTTGCACCAAGCTTTGCAAACAACACACTAATGGCACAGCCAATTCCAGAACTTGATCCTGTCGGAAGAAGTAAGTTGAATTCCTCATATATGTATGATGTTTTTCAGAAACAAATTTATGGCCATAGTAGTCTGGGATCTTCTGTAGAAGCCTTGCGTTTCCTGGCAGTTGTAACGAGCTATATGCAGAACACGGTTCCCGTTGCTTGTGACGCTTGCATGCAGAAAGACAGAAGCGCGGAGGGACTAATTTTCCAAAATCTCGCCAAACAATCTTTATTATGCATGAAGTACGGCGTCCCTGCTCCCTTTTAAACTGCGTAATTTCTAACAAATTAAAAATATTTTGATCTAAATTCAACAAACCTGTGATCACAGCAACTTTTCCTTTCAGTAAAGACATTCCTTTTTCGTACCCAAATGAATTGGGCAGCATGTGGTTTCTTGGAATTGGGGAACAAGTATGTAGCCTCGTCTCGGGAATTTCCAGTATCAGAGCGAGGATTAAGCCACAGAATTGCAGCCATGCAAGTCCACAGGATGTCCAACGTTGTGATATATTTGATTTTTCTACAAAATTCTTTTGACTTCAGCAAGGTTTAATAAATGTTTGTTTACTTTTCGCGATCCATGGCATATGATAAAAAATATCTTAAGCTTTTCATTTTTAAAACAAAGTAGTTGCATACAATCTGTTTTCAGAGGTCGAAGAATTGCAGTGGCAAAAGCGAGCGAGATTCTCACAAAACTAATTTGAGGAAAAAGTGGTTAATATTTTCTTGGAACCATTCAACAGACGACAGAGAGGTCATTCGAAATACCCCATTCACTACGATAAACCTTTTTCGTGGAATTCTAACTTGATGAAATGTTTCTGCAAAAACTGGATCGTCAAGCCCGTCGGTAGCGGGGGGGGGGCTGGGGACTTAAGGCCCCCAATAATTTGCTGAAGTTTGTTGATCTTGTAAGTGGGAACAGGTGTAAAAGCCAAGGTCGTAAGAATGAAGATTCAATCTCGTATATATTCGAGGAAGCTACCAGAATCTATCAAAAAGGCAATATCTTTTGATGTTATGCAAGTCTGAAACTTCAAAATTTCATGGAAAGACTCTCATCAGTCACGCTTCCTTGCTTCTGTTAATGGCACATGTTCAAAACATGGGGAGTTTTCAAACGATCTAAAGGGTGTGGTCATGAACAATTTTCCCCTAATATGAATTTTGTTTTGACGGGCCTGACCGTAAAAACTTTGAAATAGACAGTAAAACTAATTCTGGTAAAACAACAAATCTGACCCACGTTATGACAAAAATTGTTGTTTTTAAAAGAAACAAAATGCAAGCTTCAAGATCACATGACTTTTCATATAAGTCGCTTGCAATCCTTTCAATATCATTTTTAATTAAATGTAAAACATGTACCTCCAATTGATCAATCAATATTCAATACTTAACCATTTTTCTGCCATATCTAAAGAATATTTCAAAGTTCGTTCAAGCTCAATCTATTTCTTTTTCTTTCTTTTTCCATTTTGTTTTCTGCATTTCTTCGTATCCTTTTCAATCTCTCTTTTCATGAGAGCATAATAATCTACAATACATTTCTCAGGACATAAAGAGCGGCAGATCAGTTCCTTACAGTCAATCCAGACTTTAAGTAAACTTGTCCGTCTTGATTCGCAAAGCGAGGCTGTCTTTAGCAAGGTTCCAATCGAATATGTATTACAAAGTATTCGTTGATATTCGAATATTTCTTTCTTTTCGAGAAACTCTGCTCTTTCTTCAGAGTCGCATTGAGCTTCCCAAAAATCTTCCTGTATGCTCGACAGAGGATAGGGTGGCGGCGTTTTTGGATCCATCCATCTCTGAACAGAAACGAGTTCCATTTTGCACGAATCTGAAGAAGCAGGAATTCAAAACTACACTATATTCGGAGGTTGATGTCATTATCTTCTTTATACGAACTTCCCATTTTGATAAGTACAAATGTAAATAAACATTAGGCCAATAAAAGATTCTGCTTTGTCTGATTCGGTCGGAGTAATTATCAGTTTATAGTAACAGCAGGCCAAAATTATCGAATAGTCCCTTCCAATCTTTCCATTGCGAATTTTCCAGTTGATGCGATAATAATTTTACTGATTTCGCTGACAAATACCAAACATAACCCTCAAGGTCCTCCTCCAATCGAAATGAAACTTTTATCGAAAGAATCTGATTTCTACCAAGGGGATATCCCTGCGCACTGCGCGATGATTTCTCAGAAAGGGACAAAACCTGTGCATAAGAAAGTAAGCAATTGTATGAACAATGAATGTAATTTTGTGGCGCATCAAACGCTCTGATGTTACATGATCACGATTAATTTACGGTTCATTAAATTTTCACTTATCTCCTCCTTTTTCCTTTCTTTTTCTTTCCTGTTTGCTTATGTTTTCTTTTTCCATAACATTTCGTTTTATCCTTCTTGATTTCGCTTCTCATACATGCATTGTAATCTTCTAGACATCTTTCTGGGCTTAGAGAACTGCCGGGCTGTTTTGAGAAAAAATAAGAACAAAAGTTGTTGGACATATTCGTCTGTTTTGACTTATAAAGGGGTGCTTCTTTCAACAAGCGTCTCGTCGATGTCATATTGCATAGCAGTTTTTGATATTCACAAATATGTGTCTCGAAGAAATCTTCTTCTTCTGCAAGTCTCCTAAAGTTATTACAGAATGATCTAACAATGTCAGAAAATTGTCTTGACTGAGGATAAGGAGGTGGTGTTTTTGGATCCATCCATCTCTCCACAGGAACAAGTTCCATCGCGTACAAATTCCTTTAATCAATCTTTATAACACCAATGTATTCCTGGATTCCTCGCATCAACTTAAGTGGTGCGCTGTTTCCTCTTTCGGCATGAAAAACATCAACAATAGGCCACTTTCCAAATTCCTTGCAAAATCTTTGCAGTGCTAACCAAGACGTTTAACCAGCAATCTTCCCGAAAAATTCCCCGAATAATACAGTTTACAGGTTGCAGCCTCCTACGATGAATAATCTGAAAAAAGATTCGTCCAGTCTTCCAAGAATCGCTTTAAATGCAAAATAACCAAAATCTACCAAAGTTTTTTAAGATTGGGAGAAGTTCTCGTGAACGATATGCTTTCTTGGAAAGGGGAAAACCCTCCATTCAACAAAACCGCAGCTATTTCAATGTGACTTCGACAATAAAGATTTTGATAACTTACATCTTCATGTATAACTCCTTCCGTAAAATTTGTTGTTTCATCTCAATGTGAAACGAAAAAAAGGATGAGAGATTCAATAAAAATGTTTGATACACCGAGGTAAATTTCATTGTTTCCCCAAACGCAGATAACTGACATCTATTTATGGCAAATAAGTTTGTAAGGTATCCATGAAATACGAAACAGTCCTATGTCAACAGTTACAATGTGATACATCTCTTAACACTTGAGAAGTGAATCAAAATAGGCAAATGCTAACGGAAAAAGGAGACTTTGATTCCTCGTGACCATTTCTCTTTCTAAAGTCTATTCGTCAGGATCGATGAAGGATCGATTCTCGATATCGACGTCGAAAATTCTACAGAAAGATGCTTGTTGTAAAAGATACACGTTGGTAAAAGATGCTTGCTGTTGAGCACTTTTTACATGGCTTATCAGCTTGTAATATTTATATTCTTAGGTAAACAGGATTTACGACACCTATACAAATATGCAAAGAAAGATACGCTATCTGGAAAATTGTCTCTTATCTTTTGCCTTCTTTGCTCTGAATTGTTTTGATTTTTGAAACCGTTTTTTGTTCTGAAATCCAAACCCACCCCCACCGCCCCTTTTCTGCAGCTTCTCTCCTTTGCTCGCATGTACATTGAGGGTAACACTGGGAGGCACACTGAATCCAAATGATAATGCCACTTTCTGTAAATCGATTCTATTCACGTCGAAAATATTTCGATGCTGATGTGAGGCATAGGCTTGCAGGTAAGACCGGTATCCATCTTTGGCTGATTTGTGCAAGTAGTAATTCTTTGAAATTAATTTCTCCAGCTGTTGAACATAAGATGAAGTAACTATTTAAGTAAGCTATATAGCAACGGTGAATGTCGTAACACAAAGGATACCATTTTGAACAATATAAAACAATCTGGCAGCCTCAAGACTAGATTTCACATCTTCAATGCGCTGCGGCCGACCATAATGTTTCTCCTCCTATGTTCCTTTGATTTGATTGAGTGCACTTATAGGTGTGAAATCTATTTCTTCTGCAAGGCTTTGTATTCTCGGAGACCTACATTCCCTATTCATTTTCATTTCATTTTAAATTCTTTATACAGGGTGAACTCTACAATAAGAATTGATTTACAAGCTGCCCTGTTAAAACCTAATTACAATATTTACAAAAGCAAATAAATGAATAAATAGATAGACCTTAAAAATACGTTTAATGAAAAAGAAAATTAAAATTTGAACGGAAATGGTTACATCCTGCCAAAGTGGCGTCATGATAAGGACTGATTTTCATAATTTGTGCTTGAAAGCCAAACATGTGCTTGCCCGTTTTGCCCCATTGCTAAGGTTGTTCCAAATACGTGCTCCTCTAAATTCGAAGCTTTTCTGTCCTGAAGACGTTTTGAACAGAGATCAGTATGCCCCATGCTTCCAAACTGCACCCTTGGTAAGCTATGCTACGATTTGAACGAATATGCCTAAATTTTGGCAAAGTCCGGCGAAAACTCCCAGCACCAAAACGATTTCAAAGAAAGTTTGTCTGGACTCTGACATAAGATTAGAAAGTTTCAATTTTAAATTCTTTGGTTCATGAATAATTAGTATTAATCTTCTCCTTTACAAACAAAATCATTTGCTAGATTGCTCACCGCTCAGATGTGATATTGTTTAGTAACAAAAAAACAATGGGGAAAAGTTTTCCCTCAGCTTGCGAGCTTGGCGAGAACTCTAGATGACCTATGCAATTTCATTTGGCATCAAATTAACATGCGGGGTGAGTGGCCGAGCGGCTTATACAGTCTTTGGCAGGTGACTGAAGTTAAGCTCGGTCGATTGAGGTCCAACTCCGGATGGGTGACCTCGGAGGCCTGACCTAACAACTCATCCCGTAGTCCTTCGGAAGGGACGTTAAACTAGGGGTCCCATGGCTGGATGCGGTATGTACACTAGGCCTAATTAGCTTTCAGTAGCTAGAAATCCTGACAAGCCCACTCAAAACAAATTGAAAACAAACAAACAAACAAACAATTCGAAGTCATTAAACGTCATACCTGAGACTGAATATTACAGATTTTCGCCTTGGAAAAGTCATACTCATTCAGAGTAACCTGAAAAAGTACAATATGGCAAAATGAATATTTCCTTCGAATATTTGAATACTTATTTAATGTTAAGTATGAATTGCAAGAAGGAATATCAAACTTTTTATCATCCTTTCATGAATTCGACAATAGAGATTCTATCTATACTGAAACGAATCTGAATCGAACGATATCTTTTGACATTATGTTGAATTTTCGAATGCGCACAAAATTGACAAAAGATAGCTCTAAAGGTTGATTTCCAGTCGGTGGAATTTTCCGGGCGGGCGGAAATTCTTTTGTTTGCGAGAGAAAACGTCGCTGTGAAATTGAATAGATATTCACGCTAAGGAACCTTTTACTGTCTGAAATTTTGCCGCCCGCTCGGAAAATTCCGCTGACTGGAAATTGGCCTTAACTCCACTAAATCAAGCCTTTCGTTGAAAGATATCTGAACATGTACATAGATATCGTTCGATCTAAGTTCTTGTGTAGAATAGCTAAAGGTCTATTGAGATTACTTCATGCATGGACTACTATTGCTAAGCTGAATTTTCATTAGGAACTAACACCAGCAAGTATCTGATGTCCTGAAGAAAGCTCTTGTTGAGACTGTTCAGGTATAATTTATAAGGAAGGAAAGACCAACAAAATCGTCTAAACCTATTTAAGTATTTTTGAAACATTCTCAGTGAACTTACTTTTCCATGCTTCAAATAACGCAAAAATCCAAGTTCTTCAGGAAGTAAAAACAATAACGCATGTCCACGGCCTTCGTTGCCACGTGCAGTTCGACCAACTCGATGAATGTACTCCTAAAAATACAAACCAATATCAAAAAATTTTATATCAAACTGGTAATTTACAGAGCATTGCAGAGAGCATCAAAAGCATTCCGCATTGGGTTCAAGCAAGAAAACATTTGAGACAATCCCATCTTGCACCATATTTAAAGTAGCAATAGAACCTTCTCTGCATCAAAAACACCGAGGAGGTGCCACATTATTCCTACTGGAAAAGAAGATAACTTTCTACGAACACAAAAGGTGAATGTCTGGCCATAAGCTTCAAGTAAAAATTTTCAGACAAATAGTTCTTTGTGCTGTTCTATGGCATTCGCCTGGTTGGTTGACTGATTGATTTATATTTTGACAGAAAGATATAGAAATGGACGTATCGATGCACTGATGATTGTGCTTACCTTTGGGTCATCAGGAGGATCATATTGCACAATCCAATCTACTTCCGGTATATCCAGACCCCTTGCTGCTACATCTGTGCATAAAAGAATTCCAGAATCGGCTGTACAGAATTCAAAGAATGTGCTCGTTCGCTTTTGTTGTTTTTGTTTGCCCTGAAGAAATGATATAAAGCAACATTATAGCAAACAGAGTCTGGGAATAAGATTGAACGGAGAAGCAGAGCAACTTTTTATATATCTTCAGCAAGCAATAAGGATATCATCCCCTCTAAAGATCCAATCGAGGGAGTGGCCGAGTGACTGGGGTGAGTGGCTGAGTGATTTATACAGTCTTCGTCACGTGACTGAAATTAAGCTCGGTCAAGTGAGGTCAAACTCTAGACTTTAACCTTGCTCAAGAGGGACTCATCATGAAACAGTGAAAAACCCGGCCCTTTCTCCTGCATTCGATTATGATTCGATCGATCGATCGAATCAGGATCGAACGACTGCCGTAGCTCTGTTCAACGGCCACTCCTCGGAACGAAAATGCAATAAAAACCACGTTAAGTAGGCGTTTAACCAAAGAAACTTGGTATAACTTTGAAGGAGGATGTTTACTTTACCTGGTTAGTCCAAAATGAGTCTTTCAACACTACATTTTCCATGTTCTTAAGACCAAAACAAAGTAGAGAAAACTTCAGCCACCTGCCGTAGTTTGTTCAAAATCTAGTCAACGGCATCATTCGAATCGAGAATTCGACATCATTGTTCTCTGCGAAATCTCGCAATCTGATTGGTACTGGAGGAATTGCGAAGTTTGGGCCTAAATTAGGCCAAGTTTTTCAGAGTAATACTATGAGTCTCTATTGCCTGAAGCGCCATCATCAAGTCAAAGAGCACAGGGCAACAAGAGACTCATCGTCATAAGTCCAGTCAAACTCCGGATGGGTGACCTCGGAGGCCTGACCTCACAACTCACCTCGTCGTCCTTCAGAAGGGACGTTAAACTAGGGTTCTCATGCCTCACAGCTGCATGCGTCGTTGGCCTAAATTAACTTTAAGAAACTAGAATTCTGACAAGACCTGTCGAAATAAATTGCTACTTACACAGCGAGTCGCTTACAAATTGGGTAAAACTTAAACTGTCCTAACTTACCACGAGATTTGTTCGGGCGAAGGTTATGAATTGGGTTGAAAAATGCGCCCAGCGACGGAAAAACTTCAAAAATATAACTGCTTTGTCTTTTGATCAAAACAACTCGATGACTACATTTAAACCAAACAATTCTCAGCCCTCTCCTCTTTTGCATCACATCTGATCTTAGCTATCAGCCCTCTCCTCTTTTGCATCACATCTGATCTTAGCTAGGATTAAAATATCAGCAAATTATCTATCTATGAAAGAAATTTACATTAAGACTATCTACAAAAGAAACGCTTCTCCATTCTTATAAAGAAACAAATTTACTTACATGAATATCAAGGACGGGAATATCGATATAATTGAATAATTCTGAATGATATTTCACTGAGTTGCAGGATGAAAAGAACACCATTACTTTCTTCTTTAAATTCTTTTTCAAGAATGTGAATAGTAACAGAAATCTCTTCTCCGATGGAACAACGATGTAACCCTAAGAATAATAAGGAAAAATTTTTTCAAAAACCCTCATAAACAACATTACAAATACGAAGGCTGATATCTGTCAACCATATAAAATGGAGGTTAATAAGATGCCTGCAAGTAAGATCAACATTGTTCCGTTACGCCTAAAAGTTTCCTGTAATTGCACCTACAAGGACGCTGAATGAGACACAAACTTAATGCACAGCAAACTTTTTAGTGAGTTGCTTTAGGAAACACATAAAAGAGGAATAGAACCACGTTTTTGCAAAAACAACTCACAGAAAGTTGATTATAATTTGTTCATTGGAAATAAAACATAAAATGAATATTCTTCCAGCACCTCTTCTGATAACAAAAGAGGCCAAACGTTTGGCTTTCTGCAATGTCAGTAGCATCAACAAAGGATCCTGTGTGATATTGCTCAAAACACAGAGCACAAAATTTGAAACTGGCGAGAATTTTCTTGCCAAACAGAGTATGTAATAAAGTCTTTAATGAATACAAATGAATCAAACAACTGAATAAAAATGGACCTGTTCTAAACCTTCCACTGTTGCTGAATCTTTATGATCATCAACACCAACATATAATGGTGCCTTTTTTAAAGATAATCGTGCCAAGTCTTCAACTTTCCTTGTCTGTGTGGCTGAGAATAACATTGTTTGACGTTTCTCTGTGGAAAGGAATAAAAATATGGGATCTGAACTTCAGGAAATTCTATGATGAATTATTTTTTGGGGAATTTATCACAGCCTTTATTCAACCTCCCTAATATAATGATAAGGTATGAGAGCAACTCTTAAAATGATATATACAGAAATTCGTGTCTTTTGCGTAACTAAATATCAAGCATAAACATGATCAATTAGTATGCTAACTGATACTTCATAACTTATTCTATGATTTATCACAGAGTTTCCTTAATGCTTTCCAGCAGAGACTTGCATTCAAAGGTGTTTTGAGGCAGTGGTCACATGTCCTCTCCTTATAAATCAACGTCATGACAAGGGATAAAGCATCTGAATACCCATAGATTTGCACAAATAAAGTCTAGGTGTAAATAATCACAACTGACTGAAGAAATAACATAATGTTAAATGCTGAAATGGCATACTTGGTAAATATCTCATGATCTGCTTCATTTCTTCTTCAAAACCAATTTGCAAAATTCGATCTGCCTCATCAATAATCAAACACTGTAGACTTTTGTAAATGAACCCAGGAGTATTCTTCATGGAAAGGAAATATCATCACATATTCTGCAAGTTCAAAACATGCCCACCCCTCAAAATTTAAAAAGTAATTGCAACTGATGTATTTATCTCATAACTATAAAAAGCCGAGGGCTAAATGGCTCTTTCAGTTTCTGGCAATGCTCAAATGATTGTCTCTCAGTGAATCCAAACTCAAAGCCAGTCTTGCAAAGCTGCAAAAAATGGCCTAAAATGGACAGTCAAAGGCATTCAAAATGAAATAAGCATGTCCGCAATTTAAAATTAATTGTGTTATTTTGCTAAATTTTTAAAAGGATTTCCAATGGATTTTAAAAGATCTGAAAGATATTTACATGAGATAAAAATAAAAAATAAATAAAAACTAAATTTATGAAAAGGAATATGCATATATACCTGAAGATGATCTAACAGTCTTCCAGGAGTGGCAACCAAAATATTGACACCCTTTTGAAGCTTTTCTGCTTCTGCTTGTCGATTGGCACCTCCCATGACAATACCAAACGTGTGTTGATGGTGGACAAGGAGATCTCGTAAAACACCAAATGTTTGCAGTGATAATTCTCTTGTTGGTGAAATTATAAGGATGCCAGTGCCTTGGAAATTGAGATGAGATATAAATTCTAAATTGATGATGAGAACCAGCTGCAATTCAATAGGAGTAAAAACAACAGCATAGAAAATCCCCACAGCAAATCAATACAGCTATATCTTGCATAAAAACCTTCATGAGATCTTGGGAACTCTGAACATTTCAACAAAAAAGGATTCAAGCTTACATTGAGCAAACTCTGGTTTAGAAAAAGCAACTTTACTTTAACATGATGAGAATTTATCAAAGGTTCTTCTGGAAGGACCTAGTATAAATAGTACTTGTACTGGATGAAACAACAAAAAGAAACCTTGATGGAATATGTTGTAAACTTACCATTCCTTGGTTTGAAATTCAATTTGTACAACAATTCAACAGCAGGCAACAAGAATGCCAATGTTTTCCCACTTCCTGTTTTAGCTGCTCCAAGCAAATCCCTGGCAAAAGATGGAAATTACATAAAGACCTTGTCAGTTTCAATTTCAGTTATGTTTCATTTAAATTCACCACATAAAATTTACAGTATGCTAACAATGCAAAAGAGTAACTAAAATACAAAGATTAAAAAATAATGTCACAGAAAATTAATACAACATACAAAAACATACAAATAAATTATATGCAGAGAATTACTTAAAGGATGCCAATAATCTCTATCTGTGTTCAGGGGGATGTGGCTTATAAAAAGATCCAAGAACAAGAACTCAGCTAAAATGATGTTTCTTGTCAGAAAAACATTTTACACTAAAGAAGTAAGTTCAATCTGAAGTACAGTAAGTCATTTATCAGCTGTTCTTAAATCTATTTCTGCATTTATATACCAAATAAGAATGGTTTCTTCAACAAACAGCTCTGATTACATAATCACAACTTGTTTTACCTTCCTGCTAATAGTGGCATAACAGTTCTGTGTTGAATTTCCGTCATTTTTGTGAATTCCATTTCTTTTATTGCATCAAGTGTCTTTTCAGACACTATCCCTTTCAATGAAGCAAATTCTTGGCTTGGAGGTAGCTGCTCTCCTAACACTACAAAGAAGATTAGATCAATAATTAACTTTGTATGATTTTAGCTGCTGGTTTTGCAAAGATTTCCAAAGCAGCTAATCAAAACATACAAAAAGAATTATCCAAGCCAGTTGACGGACCTGAGTAGAGGCAATCTATAAATACAGTGGGAAAAAGAAACACTTGTGCACTGATATGCATGCATGTGTTAACATCAGCAAATACAAGAAAACACAACTGTTAAAATTTTGATGTTTCCATAAAAATCTTCTTCAGCACCAAATACATCATCATATACAATAATTATGCTAAAGTATTTTAGACGTGAATATGCATCTGTTGAGTTTTCATCTCTCTGCCAATTAACTTTTAACAAAATCAACATATCTAAATTGTAGGAACCAGGACCAAACAGTTTTTAATTCATAGTGCCAAAAGAATTTAATCTATCGTAAAAATCATGCTTCATAATGTTTCACCTCCAATTGTTACTTAGAGATGAATGTTATGTGAATGATCAAATGCAGCAAAATATATTGCATTACCTGATTCTGAAAGTTTAGCCTCATTTTCTTTCTCTTCATCATTTGCTTCAATATTCTCATCAATTTCAGTTGCCCCTGCTTCTTGACTGTCATTACTTTCTTTCATCTTTTTTGGTGATTTATCTAGAAATAAAATGCCAATAGTCATACTGATATTCATCAACTGCAAGACAAAGACGAAAGTCAAAATGATATAATCTTCATCACAATCATTGAGTGATTCTTTAACAATCCTAAATCCTCTGGATTTAAAAGGACGAAGTGAAAATTCTACAGTTGAAGTATTTTTGTGTTCTTGTGAAACTGAAAGACATACTTTGAAGGCTGATGCTGCTTTTTTGTGATTTAACAGATACTATCCTGTAAAAGCTAATATGATCAGATTTGTGCTGATGCAGATGTACTGTAAGATTATTCAAAAAGCAAAACCTGACAACGACAAGTTGTTATCTGGTCAAATCATGTTTATAGATTGAAAATGAATGAACATGTGTTACCATCATCTGCCAATGAATTATTTTCTTCAGTTGTCCTTGATCTCTTCTTTGATTTTTTCTTTTTTTCCTTGATATCTGCCTCAGCGTCATTAGGATCTAAATGAATAAACACATGCAGCATATTTCTTGAAGATGTTGTTGAAGGCCTTCATGCAAAACAATGATGATCACGGCAAAACAATAGGAATGAATTACAAAAAATTGTATGTCTTCTGAGTCCAAACCAGAAACTTTGCAGTGCACACAGATTTCATTTGGCCAAGTTTGAGGAAAACAAGAGACAAGTCTATTGTTTAAAAATAGTTTTCTTCTCTAAACAATAGATGACAAGAGATGATGTGCATATATTTCTGACATTTTTCTCTGGCCTGGAGCTGAATCACAACAGTTGTAAATATCTATAGGCATAAAATTTTGTTTCATCCAAAAAATTTGAATAAACTTGACGAAATTCGAATGGGGCCACAGTGCATTCCACAAGATTTTTCTGCCACATTTTCCTACTTAAATTTACATTTTGCATTGTTTTTTCCTATTGCTTGCAACTATCTTTCCCAAGATTTTTGGGGGATCTTTGGTGGAACCACAATGGATTGCAGTCTGGCAATGGTCCTGATGGGTAAATTAGCTTTATTTTTCAGAAGTTCTTTGTGCAAGAGAAACTTTTCTTCACCTAAAAATCCCTCTTATTTATATTTGGCACAGAGAAATGCCCAGACAGAATGTGTAATCGTTTTGGTTCACGGTTCAGGTTCCTTCACCTTCAGTTATTTGAAAAAACTCTTAACTCGATTCATTACCAGTTTTATTACTTTGTCCTTCGATCTTTTCAACACTGACATCTAGGATCTCACTTTTTTCTTCTTCAAGTTTAGTTGTTGGCTGATCGCTCTTTTTCGACTTTTTCTTTTGTTTCACTTTTTCCTTCTCCTTTAACTTCTGTTTTCTTAAATCTTGTAATCTCTTTAGTTTCTTTAGATGTCTCTTGTGAGGATCCATCTCTCACTTATTCTCTTTTCTTTACTTTAGCCAGCAAATAAAAAACCTTTCTGTGCACATTCGCCAACATGTGCCATGGAAAACTTTTAGGCCCAGCACCAAACCAGATTCAATACGAGACTCGTACTCAGTCTCCAAAATCTAAGCAGGTTGTTGCTGCAATATTTGTCGTTTGGGGATCTCGACAGGCACCAGTGGGCACAATTTACCAGTAAAAATTTTGATACATGAATAGTAGGTCACAGAAAATGCCATCTCCTATTGACAGAAGAAGATCCCTTATCACATAATATGCTAAAGACGTAGTTCTTATCTTTGGCTCCAAAGAAGAAATTGAAGTGTTGGCAAGGAACCGTAGTTTTACCAAAAATCGAATAACAAGGATTGCAACGATTACCATTTTACATGTCTCATTCAGTCATTCCATATTCAAGGTAATCCAAAAAGGAACAAAATTCACGCCAAAGATGCCAGTGACTCCAAAGCATCTTGACCTCAATGATTACACCAATATTGACGCATTTTGCGCTATTTTGCGCGAGATCAGAGCAGCAAATATTTAGGGAAGAAGGTGCAACACAAAACATCACTTTGACAAATTCACAAATGGTCTTTGATAAACACTGGACGCCTTTTTACAATATCTTATTCGGCCAACTGTGAAATTTAAAATGCATTGCACCACTTGCAGCAGGTTTCGCATATTTGCTTTTCTGAACTCTTTTTTCTCAAAATCAATTTTCAATGCGGTAACAAAACTTTCTACAAAGACAAAGAACTTTCGAGCGTGAAGAGATTTAGCTGCCAAGCAGACTCAAAACTTCGATTGAGGGAAAAGTGAGTTCAGGCAAGCACAAAGAACTCTAACTAGCAGCACTTCAACGTTGGTTTAGGTTATCTCTACCAGCTGCCAAAGAAGATAGACCAAGTTTGACATAATTTTGACACATAGCCTTAAACTTGTTCCTTTTCAATGCGAAATGCCAACAGTCCAAGTTTCTATTCTCTAAATAGGCATTGAGGTCATTGTTAATCTCCTTCTTTAAACACATTCACGACGACTGGTATCCCAGACTACACAAAGCCCGGGCACAAAGCTGTGATTTTCAATTGTGATTTCAAGGATTCAGTTTCTGGTAAGGATGAATGCAGTTCAAATCATGATCTAGGAAAAATGACGTCATTGCGATAAAGTTATCTTGAAAATGAATGAAAAGATAAAAGATTATGCTGGCTGGCTGTACTGCTGGTGATCTTTCTCTCGAAGATAAATAATCCATGTTCAAAGGAAGAAATTCAGTTTAGGCCGTCAGGTAGGTGAATCGTTCCACTTGAGTAATCATGCGAGAAATGAGCCTAAACATTTATACTGGCCTATAAAATGTATCGCTTCGTAAATTAAAACTCTTTTGGTTATACAGTGTAAACTGTGACCGTACATAAAGTACGGGAACAATCAAAGTTGCTGATAAGGCCTCGGAATCGAGGTGAAAGTTTACACATTATACCCACAGCTACATATTTCAAGACCTGAATCAATGCAATGATAAAACGTTACTGGAAAGCTAGAGAAATCAAGAAATTCTTGCGAACTGAAGTTAATTTTGTACCTTTATAATATTGTTAACGAGAAGGACGTCTGTTAACGTAAACATTAATGTCTAAAACAATCCTATGAAATAGGTATAGGGAATGAAAACAGATTATGCTAAAGGCAGTCCTCCTCAAGAGAATTGAATATTTGAATTTTCATTTTAAGGTAATGAAGAACCGCGATGCCTTCAAAAACACGCAATTTTCTCCTCAGCTTACTTACCACGCTGTTAATGTTACATTGGCTGCGTGTCAACATCTTATGGTTTTTCACAAAACACGATATCGCAAGAAACACGCGGGACAGTCCGGAGAAATTGAGAACATCAACATCATCATCTGACCGGATCAAATATATTTCATATCAGCCACCCGGAGGTGGTTGGAACAATCAGAGAAAGGCTTTTGAGAATGCAATTATCATGGCAAAGATCTTAAACCGGACATTAATTGTTCGTCCGGTTGCTTCGCATTTGGCAATACGAGAACTACGGTTGAAGAATTATACAGCCGGCTACGGGATTTACAATGTATTAGGAAAAAAGGACCTTATTCCTGTTTCTAGAATAATTGATCTAGACCGCCTGCGGAGACTTATATCGGTGATTGAAGATACTGGCAGTAACAAAGAATTTCTACAAAATTACAGCAACCGGACATGGCGGAAAGTATGTCATAATCCAAGAGTTGGATTCTGGGTTGATAATTTACCGAGCATTTATGACACCGAGGCC
The DNA here is from genome assembly GCA_964019985.1 of Aurelia sp. 4 Dawson et al 2005. Taxonomy (NCBI): domain Eukaryota; kingdom Metazoa; phylum Cnidaria; class Scyphozoa; order Semaeostomeae; family Ulmaridae; genus Aurelia; species Aurelia sp. 4 Dawson et al 2005. Next base: position 20,301,186 of record OZ026504.1, read on the forward strand.
TGGTCAGTTATAAAACATAAAGCGCTGAATAACAAAACAATACGGATACCTTATTACAGAGCTTCATGTAAAAATGATTTGAAACAGTTCTGGAGAAATCCAACGCGGTTAAAAGTATGGGGAATATCTAACGAGCTTTCCCGCGCAGAAGAAGATATAATATACTTTACTGAGGGATCCCTCCTGACACGCGATTTGTACTTCATGGAGCGCAAGAACGCGCGAGAAGCGAGGATATGGTTGAAAAGATATGTGAAGTTTGCAAAATGGATTCAAGTAAATGTTGAGGAGATAATAAAAAGAATCCGTCCTCCATTTTATGCTGTTCACATCAGAAGAACAGATTTTATGCCAATGCATAATTTCACGCAAGATTTTTGGCTTCAAAGACTTCTAAATCTTCGTCAAAGACATAGCATCACAAATAAACTTTATATTGCAAGTGATGAGCAAAATCGAGGATGGTTTGTACCCTTCCGAGAAGCAGGGTTTGTTATTTTCTTCAGCGAAAACTTCAATGAGATTTTTGACCAGTTCTCTGATAATAATAGGACAAAACAAGATTTGATTGGTGTTCACGAACAATTGCTATGCACTCGGGCGACAAAATTCGTTGATTCGTTTTATTCAACTTTTAGTTTCTTCATAAGAAGGTCAAGAACCATTTATCATCCAAGAGAACGTTTCGAGCACGACAAAACATATTTGTTTGGACCAAAATGGATTGGAAGAAAGAAGAACGAAAGGCGAAAATAGAATCATTAGACATTTCAAATATCAAAATCTCTTCAAATCTAGTCCTTCATTTAAAATTATGATCTTCTTAGAATTTAGAACGGTAGTAAAATTAGTCATGCTGCAAATAATTCTGTAGTAAAATTGATAGATAGCTAGATAGATAGATTTATCGTAAGAAAGAGAGACTTTTGGAAATTATACCGAAACGTCAACTGAAAAGTATATATATATATAAATCAAAACTGGAAGTAATTAGGCTCATGAGCGTCCAAAAGTGTTTGTAAATACCTCAAAAAATTGCACTTTAATAAAAGAAACAAATTCAAAATTATGAGGCAGTTAAATTTAGATGTCACAAGAAAACGACGACTCGAACTTCTTTAATCCTTTAATTCTGTTCTTCTGCTCTGTGCTCTCGACGCGTTTCGACTCTTTAGTCATCGTCAGGAGAATGAAATCGTTTATCGTGTGTCTTAGATATTTGTAAATCAGTCTAACGATGCTTATATTTTAAGATATGATGCAATTTGACATCACAGTTCAAGAAATGTTTCAGCTTGTTCATTCTTTGACTTATATCTTCAAACATTAGCCTGTAAGTGATAACCAGTTATTACTATTGCAACAGTTAGACACACTGCCAATAAAAGAGATGAATATCTCTTCTGAGAAGTGGAGTTTATCTTCTTGGTGCTTCGTTTAATGATGATTCTACTTCCGGTTTCTATAAGAAGTGGTGTTCTAGCGTTGATATATTGTATAAGCATATCCACAGCTTTAACTGTTCCTTTCATGTGTCCAGTTCGTTTCGTTCGAAGTACTTCAAATCCAGCTCCACCGCCAGCCATGTAGCTAGACACAATTACCTTTGCAATGACAAAATTAAATGGCATCAATATGGTCCAAAAGAGTAAAATAACATGTGTCAGTCAAAAATTCTCAACCGAAGAAAACCTTCAAATTTTGAACTGCATTAAAATCGAAAACTTTCGGCAAAAAAAACTTCGGACAAAAAACTTTCGGACGCTTTCTCGGGAATTTCGTACAAAAAAACTTTCGGACAAACACGACATCGAAAAACAACCATCAGACCAAACTTTATATTAAAAATAATTGTGATTCCATCATGAATATCAATTTACGGTAGGTGCATGATGATCAACACATCAACAAGGAAATTTGAATGTAATTTTCGTTAGATTGAACAATGATAAACCAGATGTAAACCAAATTAAAAGGTGTTGCCATACGTGAAATTTGTTCCAGAAACGCTTCAAGGAGCCAAACTTTTAGATAAAAAAATTCAAGAAACCTAAGTACTACTGGTAAAACATTCAATTTGATTTATTAACATTTTATGTTACGTTTCTTTGTGTTTTTCTACTTTCAATGAATCTAAAACTTTCGGACGAAAATATTTTCGGACATCACCACATTTCGGACAAAGAAACTTTCGGACAAAAGTTTGTCCGAAAGTTTTCGATTTTAATGTATTTGTTTGTTTTCAGTCAGGAAACGGATTCTGCCCCCCCAAGGGATTGTAATCATTAACACTAACAAGAATATAGTAAGACACTCCATTCGAATTTTAAAGAATGTACGGTGAATACCTTGTAAACTTTGCCTTTATCAAGTTTTTCGAACTTTGGGTTTCTGCAATTTGCACAGCGAACTTCGACATGAGTTACACGTTGATTGACTGGCTTTGAAACATCATAAGTGACACGCAGGCCTGAAAGATAAATCAAACTAAAGTCGAGTCAAAGTATAACAAATACAACTGAATGAAAATGAAATGAAATCTGGTGATGATTGGTACAAGTAAGTCTTTATTTTTTATTTGATAAGTTCATTTTCGCTCTCTAAAAATATTTCAAGAAACTTTGTTCAGTTGTAAACCAAATATTTCCAACCATTTGCATTTCCATTGGGCATTGACTTAAGGAGGACAAACAGAAGGACCTAATGTTCGATTTGAACGTTGTTGGCAATATTTGTTGTTCTAAATGTTGAAAAGCGTTAAAAACAAAATTTTTCAAAGTCAAAGTTCATGTCTTCTTGTCTATAAATTTACAAAATCGACTATGTTTTTTTCTGTCTTACGTTTTCTAGAGATATTTACCAAAATTTCCCAGCAATGAATACCAGAAACATACGTATAATACAGCGACGCTTCATTAAGATTTGGTAGACTTGTCTTTATCCATCTTCAATTGAGGACAAATGAGCAATCTAGTTTACAGTTAACTTAAGATGAGTAAAGATTAACTGAAACATGTCTTGCAAATATAAAAAAGTCGTTGTTCTATCTCAATCTATTACTACGTCTATGTCAACGAAACTCAACTGATAGAAAATGCACCAATGATATCATGCATCAAAAAGGAAAGTAGACTTCTCTAAATCAGAAGACATAGCAATCATCATCTAATACCTGACATTTGAAGGAATGATCCACTTGGTTTCTTTTCATCATAAAATGAAGCAGATTTTTCAAGAACTTCCATCAAAACTGATCCCGACAAATCGACAATATCCAATTTGTTGGTGTATGGAAATGAATTTTTAATATCTTCATATTGAATGAATTCTGCAAGAAAATCAATATAACAGTTTCATTTCATTTCTAGCATAAGGATCACATGAATCGCAAGAAACGATCTGAGAATTGTATTAAACAACTCATTGTTATGAACATTCAAACGCAGAATCAGTTAGCCAGAGGGGAAAATATGTCATCAGTTCAAAAGTGGGGAAAATATAAACCCCACGAAAGAGAACTTTGTTTTTGATCGATTGCAGGGTCCAACTTCTCCCACAGGCTAACTAAATGTCACCTATAAATTTTAAGAATGATGAGTCAGTTGGTTCAAGCAAATCTTACATTATGCCCATTAAACATTTGTTTTAAAAAGGATAGCATAACAGCCATTACCAGATCAAAAATAATTTGACCTGTGACACTAAATCAGTGAATCCAACGAATAACATGCTTTACAGTAGTGATTCCCTAACCTCCAGGTGACCAAACGTAATTAGCTCCACAGACATGTTACATGTACTTCTCATCTCATTGGACAACCTTACCTCGTTGTACTTGCTGTAAAGAAGCTCATGTGTATTGCCTTGAGCACCTTGTTTCTGTAAAATTTCTAATTGAACAAAAAGCCCTCACCAGTTTTGTTTTTATCAATAGAAGCCATTATACTATTTGCAGTCCACAATGCAACACTGGCTGATGTCCAGACATTTTTTGCCATACTTTTCGAAGCAACTTGAAAGACAGCTGCATCTGTGACAAGGTTTCCTAAGATGCATTCACCGAGTCGACAAGATGATCTTTCACCATCTAAGTAAACCAATGTTTGCCCAATCTTTTGCTAAAAGGGAACAGTGAGATACAAAGATAACCTTCCTACAAAGTTAGACGCTTCCCATTTCTAACCACCCAAAAGACTGCCAAAATCCAAAAGACAGACTGCCAAAATCCATCAGAAGGTAAAAGCAAGGATAAGACTTCAATGCTGGCTTTATTCATACACTAATTCATACACTCATTCATTCATCATTCATTCATACACTCATTCATTCATTCATGCATTCATTCATTCATTTTAATTCACGGATTACATTTTTCTGTCTTCTATGGTTCTTTCCAACTTTCATTCGTTTCTTTTATACGTACTGCAGTCATCAGATACTTATGAAAATAAACACAAATTGTTGGTTATGAAAACAATATAAAACGAAAACACAAAACCTTCAAGAGAACTTCGAAAATTTTTCCAACAAAAAGGAACACAAACAGTAAAACAATATTCAAACCTTTGCAACTCTGTCTACAGGACCTTTCATTCTTAGAATATCAGCAACAATTTCAGAATCTTTGGATACTGTGTGATCAAGGAGTATTGGGTTACCATACCAACTGATGATGCCACCATTTGCATCAAATGTGACGCTGAGATTGCCTAAATATTTTCCATAAGCAAAATCCTGAACGACGACAGCCTTTTTGCCATCTTTCTTTGTAATTGAAATTGGGTATGGACCGTATGGTGCGTCGTTCGATGGTGGATTTCCTGAAGAAAATTTGAATAAGACAAAAAGTTAAAAAGGCATCCAGAGGAAGCTGTAGAATGATCATAATGATGAATGAAAAAGCGTGACTAAACTAACTACATAATCTTTCATACGCCCTTAAGAAGCAAAGCTTCACTAGTGTGGAGCACTTGAAAACAGAAAAATTTAGAGATAATATTTAAATACCTTTAATGCTAAATATTAGTACAACAACAGCAACAGAATTGACAAGACAGTGACATTCCAGAAAATTTTTGTCGCAAAAACAAAAAATTGAAGTTGAATATGGTTGGAAATGATGCAAGCTGTGACGACACACCACTCTGAAATAGACAATATAATCATTCACGCGACTAGGTCCCAGGACCCTGATAACGACATATCATCTTATGTAACCAGATATTATTGAGAGAGTTGTGTTTTAAAGTAATAAAATATACAGACGATACAGTATTGTACGTTTCTGGGAAAAATGCTACCGATATCACTGAGGAACTCAACAGAGATCTCAGTAGGCTGGATAAATGGTTCCATGAAAATGAACTTATTATGAACCTCAACAAAGGAAAAACTGAAGCTCTTCTATTTGGAACCGCTAAGAAAGTAGCGAATGGTTTAACTGATTTCAGACCAAGCGTAAGCGATAGGGTGATAACAAAAACCGCAAGCTACAAGTACTTCGGAATCCCAATTGACAGTACCCTGAATATGAACACGTTTTTTTGACAAGTGTTACAAAAAGGCGTCCTCTCGACTCAGTCTCCTTGCAAAACTAAGAGGAGACCTGGATATGAAAGCAGCTAAGGCTATATACCAAAGTATGATTTTACCAACGTTCACATATTGCGGTATCCTCCTGCTCTGCAACACAAGAACCCAATCAGAAAAGTTGGATTCCTTCCACAATAGAGCCGAAGCCATTGTAAATAGAAACTCGGTCAACAGAATCACACTGCAGTCTGTTACCAATGCCAACAAGAAACGAGCTTGTACCCTTGTCAGATCATGCCTAGATGATAAAGTCATCGATCCTTTCAAAAATTACTTCCAGCTGATAGAACATTCGATACGGACAAGAAACAGTTCAAAAATAATACGTCTGCCAATGATTAAAACAGCGTACGCCAGAAAAAGTTTCTCATTCACCGGTGCTAAAGAGTACAATATGCTCCCATTGGAAGCTCGTGAAATGCCAACAACTGATTTTCTTACTTTTTTAAAGAAACATTTTAGCTGAGATGCGAGGACACTTTTATTGTAAAATTGATAAGTACGTTTTATATTGCTTTTCTTTAGATTTGGTTTATGTTTAGGTTGCACTCTTTAATTTATACTGGACACACATTGATAACAGCTTCTCGTAAGTTGAAGTGTCTATCCAGTTTAAATATTCAAAATTATTTATTATTATTTATCATTTATTATTAAATCATGCCTCTAACATAAAGACGTAGGAAAATATTATTGCTCGAACAAGGTTCTTTTCTTCAATAGCTAAATGGACAGTTACCTGTGTAAAGGAAAGTATTCGTATGTCCGCCAACAACAACATCCACTTCTACAACTTCTTGAGCAATTCTTTTGTCCATTTCAATTCCTGAATGCCCTAATGCAATTATTTTGTTTATTCCGTTTGATGTTAATTTCTTTGCACAATTTCGTACTGCCATTACTTCATCACTGAATTTGATGTTTTGTCCTGGATTTGATACCCTGATTAGATGCAAAAAATTGATAAGTTTTGCTGTAAATTAGTGCGGGAGAAGTGCGCCTAAAAGCGTTGAAGCAACGACGCATTTAGCAAAATTATTCGTGAAAAAATTCCGAGAAAGTGGTAACAATCCTTTAAAAATTAACTTATCCGGCTAAGAGAAGCTGCAGCAAAAGAAATGAATAACATGAAAACGAATGAATCTATGAAGTTTTGGTCAACGATCAAGACTAAAGCATCACAGAAACCTCGTGGTGACTCGTGGAATAAATACCAAAATCGCATTTTCTGCAAATCATGAATTCAAGGAATTTGTTCTCAAGCAGAACACTGTCACTGTGTTCCTGCAAAATGTAGAATGGAATCTTGTGAAAAGAAAACCTAAGATCATCTAAAGTATACCTTGGTGTACTCTTCAAAACATATCCACAAACTCCGATTTTTTCGCCACCAACATCTAAAGTGAGACTGTTAGAAAATAAATTTTTATTCACTGGCCATCTGGTCTCTTTGCTAACGTCAACATTAGTCATGACAACAGAGGTATTCATCTTTTCCAGGTATTCGATAACGTGGGATACTCCTCCATCGAAATCGTGATTACCAAGCACCTGCAAAGCAAAACAATCTTAGTCAACGTGCAGTTTCAACACGTCAACAAATGCCCAAAATCATTCCAAGGGCTAGCTTCCTATTAGGTTGACAAATGTTGAGGCTGCACGGAGGCTAAACAATCTCTTCATACGCTTACATGTTCTTTGTTGACAAGTGCTTTCATAAGATCTACAGGAAGAAAAGAGTAGTCTTTGGAACAGATGGAAGGGTGCAAAGAATGAATACTCCGGTTTCACAGGGTGTGCCAAACCATTGTACCTCTTTAATGTGGCTGTTATGGAGAAGCGGCAGTTTTGATTTTTCATTGTATCTAAATCGTTTCTACATTTTTATGATGGTTAATAACGTTGTTCATAAATACTTCGACACTGTCAACAAATTGAAAGATGTGGAGAAATCTGAATACGAAACATTTCAACTTCAATTTCTTTGAAACATTGACTTTGACATTGCTGGAGAACAACTGTTTGGGAAACCCTGTTCTACATTACGTGGTAGAACTTGTGATTGAACTTGTGGGAATTTTACCCTTACCCGCCTTACTTACCCTTATGTTACCCTTACGGACAACTGACCTTCTTGCGAATGCAAATATTGCTACTGTTGAAAAACAAAAAAATGAAATAAATATCTAACAGGCAGTGCTTGGGAGAGAATCGAGCAAACAAATGGTGAATAAAAATGACTTCTTACCATTGCATCATATTTGAGTTTATTTATGAAATAGGCCGTTGCATTTCCTTTCAAAACATCATACCATAAAGTGCCCGTTTGCTGATCCCCTCCATCCAGCAAAATCACATTAGTTTCTTTCCTTTCTATTTCTTTAATCTTAGAGGCCAATCTTGCGAATCCACCAAAACATTTGTTTGCTGTACGATCAACATTTCTACACATAGATCCAAATTTGTCAGTTTCTTCAAGACGGCTATGGATGTCATTCGTATGAAGAATTTTTAACGTAAAATCCGACAAAACTGTCCTCCGTGAAATTATGCAAAGACAAAGTAACGTCGTAACAACTATCGCTTTGTTTGAACAACTTTTCGATATCATAATGCCTTGCCTTGTTTCTTTGGTCTGAATTCACGTTTCAATCGAGCATTTCATAAACAGGAAGTAAATCGGTACTAGACCACTTCGAAGAAATTTGATACACTTAAGTAAAGAGGCTTCACGGGAAAGAGGCAAGGCAACTGCCGGAATTGGAATTTGTACAATAAATGACGAGAAGATGCTGTTGGAATCTGTAAAATCTGTTATCTGTACAGTGGGATCTGTAAAATCAATGACATCATTGACCCATAGTTACTTTCATCAATGAAGATGCTGTTTGATGAAAGTGTCGCGTGGCCTAATACTGTCCACTATTTAACACTTACAACATGGAGAAGCATAATTTCTATTGAGCTAAATTGCGCAAATCCAGGTACCATGATAAAGTGGATATCAAAACTGAGTCTGAACTCAGAGTATAGTGGGAGTATATGACACAATTTACCGTTTGATGAAGACCGTCTCCTCCAGTGAAAAGAAAACTAGAGACAAAAAAATCTGCAAAGCAAAGAAAGCAGTCATACAAAAATATCATAATCTCATCTACAACCAAATTCAATGTCGAGAAATCGGAAAGGGCATGCAAAACTTGAGATCTAAATGTTTCATTATATTAGCATACACAACCCGCATAAAAGATCATGTTTGTGTAAGAACCTTGAGGCTGAAAGTTAGTCTTTTAAAACTCCTAATGAGAATACCCTAGAAGCTGAAAGTGGGGGAGGTTCCCATACAATAGGTTTACGTCTTCATTCAGAATTCCTCAGAATTTTCAAGAATTCTTAGCTACAGGACATTATGATGGAAATTCTTCAGTGGTACAAAAAGGCTATCAGATATTCAAACAAGAATTCTAACCAAGAATTTCCTCAAATTTCTCAAAAATCCTTCAGAATTCTCAAAAACTCCTCAAAACTCAGAATTTATGAGCTGACAAAATAGTATTACTGTGTGCAAGGTGTGCACTTTATGTCAGAACCTTTGCAAGGACCTTGGAGGGTGGAATTTAGAATAACAACCATATGATTGAGAGCCTATTCAGGCTGTTCAAGACAAACCTAGGTTTTTTATGCGGGTTTCAACCGTACAAATTACGCTAGCAAAGTAACTAAGGTCTGCATCTAAGGCAGCGGACATCGTTCATATTGTTCCTCTAAATAATTAAGTATCATGTTTACTTTTAGGAAATTAAGTCCGAGGCCATAATGAAGGCCATCATAACTTAATAACCTCTTACTCATGTCAAAGGTATCAATAACAGCTACATCTCTCCTCCTCAGGTACTCATGTATCTGCTTGTTAAACTTTAAAATCCCCTCGTTATGAAACAGAGGCTCCATAAGCAAAAAGTTTGGAACAGCATGTATACCCATCCAGATAATTTTAGGCCAACCATTTCCTTCAGATTCAATAACATCTAAGACTTTGTTGATATAAACATCAATGACTTTATCCACATCTAATCGATAATGCAAGCCAACCGCTAACACAACGAATGAATTATTACGGCCTAAATACTGTCTTATTTGTTTCATGTCTGTATCTGGTAAATACTTCTTGTAATTCTCCACCAAATCAAGATGGAAGTTAATTTTCCCTCCACAAATTGAATTTGGAGTAAGTTCGTCAATCCTGTGAGCGACAACTTCTAAATTGCATTTCTTGATAGCTATTTGAAGATCTCCATAACAAAATTCACGATCTTTTTTACTGGCTTTTACAGGCATTGCTCCTGAGTAGGGGTTACCACTGAGCAGCAAGAACATTGTCCGTGAAAGTTGTCTGATAACAGAGTCACCTGAAAATGAAATTATAAGGTGCTTTTATGTGGCCAAACGAAAGCTGAAGAGCTGCATATTCATTGAAATGTTGTTCGAGAAATTCATCGTAGAAGGAAGTAGCATATGAAATGGGCACACTTTAAGGCATTTTTACCAGTGGAAAACCTGTTCAAAGGGCATGTTCCAAGATCATTAAAAATGATAAACTAATTCAAGACTTGCTTATGCAGTTCTTGAGTTTGTTATCTATCTCCGTTAAATAACTTTAAAAAGCAAGGACAACTGGGCTGAAAGAAATGTGAGCTCATAAAGAGCCATTATCACTCAGGATTCTATGCAGGTATGTTGCAACTTCAGATTGCCTGAAAGTCAAATTTTGCTGACATAAAAACTATCGATCCTGATCCATTTGATTTTCAGGCTATTTGAATTGCAGCATGGCCGCAAAAACCCCTACAGGGTGACAAGGACTCTTACAGTGCATTCATTTGATAAATGAAAATCAAAGAAAACCTTACCGATAAAAGCAATGCTGATATTATGCGTATTAAGAAGATCACACGCCATTTCTTGTGTAAAATTCTTCACATCACAACATATTTGATCTGGAATCCATTCTGATAATTCAGCAGACAGGTATTCCCTGAAATCGGTACATTCTGAACATTTACAATGATCAGTAGTATTACCGCAATATCCAGTCACGTGATTACAACATGGTGAAATGCCTTCTGGGTCACATGCTCCTTGTATTTGAAATCCTGGGATTGGAAATTTCTTGCCACATCTGAGGATAGACAGGAAGCAGATAGATAATCGACTGATTAGCACATTGATTGATTGATTGATTGATTGACTGATTGATTGATGGACTTATCAGTCATACGTTGCTGACTGCTTATCGATTGATTCACAACTTAGTCTTTTTATTGCTAGCTCGATTGAGTGATCTGCTCAATGATTATAGTTGTTTTTAAAGTCTGATTGTCTGATTGATTCATGCATTGCGCAAAAATCATACTATTTGTAACTCTGGGCACAGCTTACCTGTCGAAAGACCAAGTGACTGCAAAATGTAATAGCGCCAAACAAACATTCCAACACAATTTACAAAGAACAAAAAGTAAACAACGAAACACGAACAACAAAAACATAAGATATAGAAGAGAAATTCAAACCTGGAGTCATTACGGACCAAACTACCAGGAAATTGTACTTTCATTTTCAACCTAATTTCAATATCCATTTTCTTTCGATTTTCAGTGTCTTCTTTCGTCAGTTTGTTTCGCTTTTTCCATTTTCCAATGTAGGCATCCGGAATTACATTTAAACATGTACGCTTTTTGCATCGCTGTTGTTGTTGTTGCTGTTGTTGAAATGGGAGTGAGCCACTTAACAGATCACATACGTCAGTAACAGGGTAGAGCGCCGGTCTTCTTATTGACGTAGGTAAGATGTTTAACATGAAGTGTATCGACAAAACAACAATTGAAACCAAGGTAAAGATGACGGAATGGAGCAACAAAGCAACTCTAAGATAGAAAATAGATAGGAACCATGAAAGTGAAAGTGCAGGATTTAGCTTCAATCACTGGAATCGCAGAAGTAAAGAGACCTAATCAAGTCTTTGAAGCTTAAGTGCTGGGGCTCTACATCCGATCAAACATTGCCCACCTGACTGTTCTCGCTGCAGAGTCAGAGGACTGACATCAATGCACGAAAACATTTGTGAAAAAGATCTTTGACATGACATTGATCTTTGATTTACAAGAAAACAAGAGATGATGTCGATCTTATTGCAAGTTTCTTGCAGTCCACTGCCACTGTGCGTAATCTAGTCTTTTTTAGCACATTTAATCAATTTTTTTCATGATCGCATGACACAAGCATGACGTATTAATCAACCATACAGATGTTACTGCCACACACAGTAAATGTTGCAGTGTTACTACCGTACTGTTACCATGCTAGTGCCGTGCCGTGCAAATCTCAATCAGGTTTAGCAACAGACAAGAAATAACTTGACTTGTTCCAAGTCTTGTTCCTTTGGGAGAAACAAAATGAAATTATTATGAGGAGTGGGCAAGTGACGCGGGCGTAGTTGGGTAATGACTCTGCTCGCTTTACTTGCTCGTTGCTCGTTAATGGCTTCTCTTTGCCGGACTACACGAACGAGAGAGACTTGAAGCAAGTCTACATTCTAAACAGCCTTCACTCTGGATTCATGTCAAACATCTTAGTGATGATGCAAAGACAATGTTCGTGTTCCACGGCACACGAATTTGGGCAGATAAGGTCTTTGCAAATTTAACTTAAGAAGTAACCATAAAGCAATTAAAGCGTGAAAAACTTACCAAGCAGTACATGCATGTTGCTAGAGGAACTTATACATTATAACGAAAAATATGGATAATGAAGAAAATACCTCATGCTGTGTCTGTGAGCATCTATTTCTTGAAAACATCAACTGATGAAACACAACTTGGAAACTTTGCGATGTATTAATGAAATACAGTAGCAAACATAAGTTTTTCAGTTAATCCGATCATGGTGACTATGGCGATCATTTTCTCGCCATTAAAAATGCGATCATCTGGTACCGAATTGATAAAAGTGAGAGATTAAAGATATATAACTCGATTAATGTAAACAGTTACATACAAATTAACAAAGAAAACATGTATATATTCAATACCTGACAAAGCATCTGATCGAAAAACTTACAGATTTTAAAATTTGCCTTTCAAAAGGTCCTGCAAAAAATGTTTGTCAGAGTTTAATGCTACGTTTACACGATACTGGATCGATTTGCTAACGACTGGTAATTTAACAGTAACAAAGTCGCTGCCAGCAACCAAAGAATTTGACGCAAAAGACTTGTACGGAGATGGAGACAAAGAAACAATACTTTGGATCAGCACTCTAAGATCTTGCGATCTTATGTTCTCTTCAGAGTGTGACTAAAATTTGAAAGTGAATCTATCGTAGCGACTTAAATACAAACTGTAAACTATTTTTGTGTTTCCTGTTCGGTGATTGACAAAGAAGGTGTATTTCAATCGCCGAACAGGAAACACAAAAATAGTTTACAGTTTGTATATAAATCGTCACGATAGATTTCACTTTCACATTTTAGTCATTCTCTGAAGAGAGCATAAAGTCGAAAGGCTTCAAAGTCTTGCTTCTTTGCCTCCATTTCCTTACAAATTTGTAGTACTTTACCTACCAAATATGCCACCAAATTTGATCCAAAATAAATTTATCTACACCTTGAGAGTTGATCAGCGTCGTTTTGAAAGTGTCGAAAAATGCTACGTTTGCATCGTTTCTGATTGTTTAAGCGCTGCTATTTTCAGAGAGTATTGGTTACAGCTCCGTATTCGAAATCTACCAAAACGATAAAGGTCTGGTTTGGAAGTGACAGCAAATTTGAGCTTTCCAACTAATATCTCAAAACTCAAAGAACAAATACCAACAAGTAAGGCAGCTGTGCTCCAGTTAACTATCGAACAATATTTTGAAATTAATTGACCGTCCAATGAGGCTAAATTCTCACTGACGAAACCAAAAAAATCTATCGATGGTTCTCTGGGATACCCGCTCGTTATGAAATTTAACTGTTACTTTGCATGTGATCAGTTAAATTCTACCAATCACAGAGCGCTGTTTGGATCTCCTCGTCAGCTTGTTGTCAGCATATTTTGACAGTCTGTATACGCCTGTACGCAAATGGACACACTATCTTTAAGAAACTTGTTCTTTCATTTCCATCAAGTACGATTTTCAAGAGAATGTCTCGAATTTGAAAAGACAACATAAACAATTCTTACAAGATTCTACAGACACAAATGCTCCCAAACCATCAACATTTCTCATATTTCCTTTCCAAATGATTTAATAATAACTGCGTCTTATAAAAATTAAATGCCATTCCATAATGTTGTCCATCATAACTTTTCAAATTTTTACTCATGTCAAAAGTTCTTACTACACTTATATTTCTTTCTTCAAAGAATTCATTTATCTTTTTATTGAAACTTTCAATTTTGTCATTATGGAATTTCGTTTCCATCCGCAAAAATCCATCGATGTTATGTATTTCAATCCAAACTATTTTAGGCCATTTACCTCCGCCATTTTTGATTATCTTTAGCAACACGTTGATGATGTCATTACGGACTGCATCGTCCCTCATGAAGAAATGCATTCCAACCCCAAGAACAATATAAGAATTTTCTCGACCAATCAGCTCTCTTGTTTTGTTGATAGCCTCTTCTGTAATGCCGTTCATGTACATTTGCGCAGAATCAATTGAAAAATTATGCTTTCCTGAACAAATTGCTCCTGGTGGTAATTCCTCACTTCTGTGTGCTGTTTTATAAAGGCTGCAATCTTTGTTTGTATATAAGAATTCACCTGAGCATATTTTGTAAAGTTCTTTTTTTGCGTTTGCAGGTATTGATCCAGATTGGGGATCTCCAGTTATCAATAGCAACATTGTTGTGATCATGTGTCGAATCAAAGAGTCACCTGCGCGAAGATACGAGAAAGAGTAAATGAATCAGAGTTGGCCTACAAATTTCCAGAGCCAGAGATAAAATAGTATATTTTATGATTTGATGAGATAGATATGAATCAATTTAACAATTTTGATTTTTCAAATGTTTTGTTACACTCCATTAAAATTTTTCAAAGAAAGAAATGATACAGATTATTCTACTTACAAACAATCGAGTGCCCCAGGAAATGTATGTAGGGATTTGGTTGGCTCCAGAGATGAGAGTTTGGCTTTGACCAATGGCTAATCAGGGTCAAATGTTCCTAGGTTCTTAACTTGAACACAAATACCTCGTATGTTGATATTGGAGCTTTTAGAGCTAAAGTATTTTAGTTAAAGCAAGAGTAGTGGGACCAGTATAATCCTAAAATATTTGATTTTTCCAAATCATGGACGGATAATTATTCGAATAACAATTCGAATAATGATGTGACATGTGGTGTCTTGTTTTGTCTTCCTCAAGCACACACATCCGCTTAACTATTGTCGAATTTACACACAGTTGAATGAAGACATCATTATTATTTCATTCTTGAAAATCAAGATTTGATTATTATACGATTAATATTCGCATAATCTATTTCAATCGGTCACACTACTCTTGCCTCGACTGTAATGCTGAAACTTTAATCTTTTCTCACCTCCAAAAAGAGAGTTTAAAGTTTTTTCCTGTGCAAAATTCTTGAAACGCAGCGAATAAATTAACGATGTGATTGATAAACTTTCAACAAAACTTATATCAAATTATATCCTGTTTGCTGAAAGTAAAATCTCGCACATGTAATATCTATTTAGCTAAGGATGAGACAAGCTGTCTCGAAACGTTACCTACTCAAAATCATGGCCTACTCTATTTTGTTTAGCCTGGCTTTGTCTTATCAATATTTGAATATCGATCTTACACTGGTTTGTCTTTTCTGAAATGACCCTAAAAATGCTCGTTGTGGTATTGATACAAAAATCCTGTGATCCCTTAAAATTGAATCTACAAATATTTGAAATAGGAAATTAAAGAAAAAAGGTTAAATGAATGATGCAATCTCATACATTTCAATTCACTACTATTTCATCATCCCTGTTCCAAATTCTTCGAATGTTCACATCTTTCTGTTTACAGCTATCAGCTTCTCTTTCGAGCTGCCAACAATAATTAACAGACCAATGCAAATGCTTAAAAACACTCACCCATAAAAGTAATCTTGAGGTTGTGTTTGTTGAGAAAATCACACACTTCATTCTTTGAAAAATTTTTTATTCCACATTCCGGCTTATCTGTCTGCCATTCCATAAAATCTGCTGAATTCATTTCTCGTAGATCTGTGCATTGAGAGCAATTACAATGTTTAGTCGATATCCCACATTCACCTGTTCCGGCATTACAACATGGATTTTCTCCATCCGGATCGCAAAGGCTTTGAATCCGGTATCCGGGAATTGGATACTTTTTGCCACATCTGAGAGAGAAATACATGATATGTAAAACTCAGACCTGGTTCAAAGGAAACTTTCCTCCTGCGTTGCAGTCTCCTGCGCAGCATTTCAAGTTTGTTTTACTCATTTCGAGTCATAAGATCATACTTTTGGGAAGTTTTACTATCTACTTTGTATTCATGGGACACTTTTCATGGCATGAAAAATGTTAAAGAAATCAAAAGCTATGTTGCCGAGAGATTGACTACTGCTGGATTTTAGACTTGAAAGGGGATGCAAACAAATTTTATTTCATGCAGCAGAAAAATATTGAAGACCAAATATATGGAACTTGCCGGGCTATCATAAAGGCAATAAACGATAAACCAAAGGGTTCCCTGGAAGCTTCTTACTTGGTCGTATAAGAGGAATGAATGAAAAAGGAAAATAAATTGCAATTGCTCTAAGGCGACGGTTAACAACATCTAAGAATACAATGCGAAATAGAGAGATTTTCAAGACAACGTTTCATAATGTTTCAACCAACCAGAAGAAACATATTACTGTTACTTTAAAGACAAGTTTATCTCTGACAAAATCAAAGCTAAAAGAAATCTAACTATTTGTATGATACAATGTTGGTGACTTTTTAATACGAGTAATTAATTGCAAAAAATAGCACAGACCCTTTCCTATTTTCAAGAACAAATTAGACGTTGAAATGGTGATTAATGCAAGTGTAGGCTCTGCAAAATGTATCTTACAAAAAACATGCTGGGCTTCTAACAGATCTTATAGATCTAATCAAATCTAATCAAATCTAATAGATCAGAGTTAATAGACGATAATGCTAAAGATGGCGGCAAGGAAACTTTTACCAAGATGCATTGCGTTCCAATTAAGAATCGTTAAAGATTCTACAGAAATTCAATAAAATGACACAGTGCATCTGGGTAAAAAGTTCCTTGCCGCCAACCGTCTATTGCCTTCTCCTGTAAATTATAATATAGTAGGCCTTAATTAGCTGCGAAGAACCTATCCTAAATTTAGCCTATTGTAAATATATGATGATGATGATGATGATGATGATGATGATGATGATGATGATGATGATGATGATGATGATGATGATGATGATGATGGTGATGATGATGATGATGATGATGATGATGATGATGATATCAATTTATTTTTGAATACGAAATGATCAAAACAAAAATTGAAATCAGATTATAACCTGGAGTCATTTCGATGCAATTTAGCAGGCCATTTCATCTCTACCCTGATTAATTCATCCATTTTTCGTCTTTCTATGTAATCTTTTTGTGTTACTCCAGCTTTGACTTTCCAATATCCTTGCGAGACTTCTTTTTCAAAATTCTCACATCTGGAAACCTTACAAGTTCTTCTCTCTTCAAAATTGACGACTCCTGTGAGAAAACTCAAAGTGTTGTGGTTTTTCAAAATCTTTATGCCACCATCAAATGCTCTGTCTGGGAACATGAAGATCATGATTGAAAAACTGATCAGTAATGAGAATCCAATCATCAGATATCTGAAAAAAACATGGAATCGATTTAAACAATGTTTCATCTAAGACTGTCAAGAAATTGATTGAAAACTGATCAACAATGAGGAACAAATTACCAGACATCTGAGAAAAGATGGAATTAATCTCAAAGATTGCTTCGCCAAAGATAGGTAAAGTGCGAATTGAAAGACTGATAACAACAAGACAAAACCATTATGAAAATGCATATGATAATCATTATTATGATCAAATCTGAGTCAAAGATTCCTTGCAATGTAAACCAAAGAGAAGTCTTAGAAAGGATGCTAATTCCAACGTGGCCCATACCAGGGCCTATACTGTAGTGTGGGCTCCCATACAGGCCTTGCACACATTTAACATGACAACAATTCCTTACATCACGATAAGAATTCTTCAGCCATATGAAAGAGTGTCTCGAAACAAGAATTCTCTGGCAGGAAAATCTTATTAACACGCACCAAACTTGCACTGTAACCTGAGAGCTTTTTACATAAATAGAACTTTGAAATTTTCAATCTAGAATAACAATATTGAATTATGAGCCTAGAACAAGAAATATAGAAGAATTTCCTTACTTCATTCCAACACTTAATTAGATGAAATAATCACCAGGCACTGATCAATTGTTAATTTTGTTCTCCGTAGAAATCAGACCATGGCTTGGCAAAATATCGGTTTAAGAATAAGACTGGACTGCAATTTATTGTGAATATTTGATAAATAAATGAAAAGCAACGTACCGTTTCATCATGATTTAAATCCTCTCTATTTCAACTATGAAACATGAAAGATCATTTCCAACAATCCAAGGAGATACCAGACCAGAATACATGCAAAAACGCGACCGCCAGCTTCCTTGCTTTAACCAATCACAAACATTTAATAATTTTCAAGAAATTGATCAGTTTTAAAGAGTACATCTAATTACAAAACGATTAAAAAGCTTGCACTCTGTTGCGCCATGAAAGGAAGACTCCCTTACAAAACTGAACATGTGGCTCAGGATGCATTGATTACATTTTCTGAAACATATTTTCAAAGCTGGACGGTAGCCATGGAGACCTCAGAGTGTACAAATAAATCCCCTGATTCTTTGTGAAGGCATTTATCAATATTAAGCAGTACTTGTACACACTGGCTTAGTTAGCCTACTAACCAACTGTCAGAAAGACAACATCTATTTGATGGCTTTACAAAGGTAGATCGTCTCCTAAAATTTGAACCATTATTGGTTGATGGAATAAGCATGTAAAAAGATAGATAGTGTTCGGAGGTAAATTAAAAATAAACAAGGGATATAACTATCCGATGATTTGCGCTCTGGACAAATTCAATTTTAGATATGAATTTGAATCACTGCATAAAAATCTAGCTTTACTCGCAAAGGGGTTGCAAAATCTTTTTGGACTTTCGTTCCATGTTCCGATGTTTACGTTCATTGAATCGAAATGCGTGACAAATCAGTATATTGGCTTTTAGGCTCATAACAACAGGAGTTATTGGCGGCCTGTAAACCACGGAATCATGAAATGACGGAACAAGATGACGAAATGCCGGAATAAATGATGGTATCATACAAGGGTGTAAGATATCTATTTTGTAAGCTCCTACTGAATATACATAAACGACATACGAATGCTGCAAGTTGCCTTTTTTCTCAATGGAAAAGCAAAACTTTGTTAACACCCTGGGAAACACCTAAGAGGTCAAATTCTTCCGACTTAAAGAAACTCTTAGTCTGTTTCCAAAAATCAATGAAACTTAATCCTCACCAAAAACTGATTTGTAAATCGTTAAATTCTTCTGCTTGTCTTGGCAAAAGGGGGGCTTTATCCCCTTTTCATGTCTAGATGCCCTTATTTTCAACATATCAAACTGCACTTGATAGTTTTCATCACGAATTCACGAGTAGATAGTATCAAAGTCATGTTAATGCGTGCATAAATAAGCCAAATAACGCTTCGCATACTGATATGGGGACAGGAGTTTCTTTGTGCCGTGCCGAACACACCGGGAATCCCCCACTACTTTTCTTGTTTTTTTAAGCCACGTTACTAAAGTTTTGGTTTCCATTCAGAAGAAAAGAAAATTAAGGCATTCATATCGTGTTAATACGTTTAGGAGGATCCTGTCAAAACTGCCAATAGAAATATTACACTCATATGAGACACCGTCACATTATTCCGTCGTTTCCTCATTTCGTTCCGCCGTTTCTTGATTCCGTGGTTTACAGACTGCCGGTGCTATTGGCTATGACGCACTTACACTACTGTTGACGTAGACAATGTTTGTTCCATTGTTCACAGGGCTCAATTTAATTGGCTATAATAGCAATCCATGTTGTCTGAAGAGCTACATAAAACCTGTACGTTACATCTAGCCTGTACAAAGCTATCCTCCAATCAACTACCTCGAATTAGACTCTGGTTCACTGATTTCGAGCCTACTTCAAAGATTTGCTGCTTGCAGCGCAAATCAACAAACAGTAGTGTATTACCATTCTGTAAATAGAATGATGATAACTAGCATTTCTTCGCGTTTTATAAGAAGCAAATGAATAGAAGGTACTTTGAGCCACCTGTCAAGTCATTGATATAGATAAGAACCAAAGGAGGACCCAGGACAGAAGAAACCTGGGCAACATCAGCTTATATGTATCCCATGTGGATCATTCACCATGCATCACTACGATGTTTTCTATCGTTGAGAAAGATTTGCATAGTGTTGGTAGTTTTTACACTTAATGCCAACATTCATATGAAAGAAAAGTCATCAGTTACGGATCTTCTATTAATTATAGTTCTCTCCAGAAATCAGACCCTGATTGGGCTAAAGATCAGTTTCGTAAGCAGAAGACTGCAAATCGGCCTCTCAAAGAAATTCTTTCACTTTCGTTCCATACTAATTTCAGAACGATGACATGAAATACAATTTCTGCTGTGCGGGTGGGCGGCTGTTGCCCTTTGGATTGGTGTGTTGTCGCGGATTAGATGGCGTATCAGGCTAGGGGCGGTGGTTGCCTGCCTGCGCAGTGGAGGCCCCTCTGCTCATTACCTGGTATTTACGCTCTCCCAAGCTTCAATAATTACTTTATTAGGAGTTATTGTCGACTGACATCGGAGGTGAGATACATATTAATTTGTACATATTGTAATTTTGAATTATAAGTGCTTTTCATGGTTGGAATGCAGATAACTCAGTGTGTATTCCCGACATGACAGGCACAGTAGCTGTACATTCTGACTTTTTCTTCGTTCTCTTTTAAATTTAAAGGCTATATCTAATTGAAAAAATTTTTCCGTTATCGAAAAGATTTCCGTCCATAATTGTGACTTACTACACATTGAAACCTTTTTTAGAAACATACTTTCGAAGCTGAACGGTATTCATGAAGACCTTACAGATGAAGGATGAATACACTATTCCCCTTCAATTTAAAATCTCGTGAAGTTCTTTATCATTGAATATGAGCCTACTAAATTGTAAATAAAGCATTCATACATCTGATTATATTTATTCTGTTCGATTGTTATTTGAAATAACTACAAAAATCATCTTGCACAATACCAAGCAATCATTCTTAGGTATTCTTATGGATTAAAAGTAGCTTCCAGTTTACTAATAGGGCCACATGAAATCATAAATAAATATATTTAAACTTAAAACAATCACGAGGTACATTGTTCAAAGGATACCATCTATTCCCATGCCATCTATACCACCATTAAAATGGTCTGCCTTGCATAGGTTCTAAAAAAGTTGGCGTAAATTACCTATTTCTTTGAATGGAAAGGCTTCGGACTTAATGTTTTCAGAATGAAAGTGTTTTTCTCCTTCATTAAGTTTCTCCTAACTTCTAAACTTTATGGGGAATCACGGAACGATTTCCAAGAAATAGTTTATGAATATGTACAGTAAATATCATGGTAAAGTCTCTCACTCTTAAGAGTGGAAACATAAGATAGACGTTGCAATTTCAAAGAATATTCGACAGTTGTGAAAACTCCAACGCCAGAATCATAGATGAATAGCTAAAATGTTTCTTTCAAGACATTCGGTTAAAAAATAGGTCATAAATGCCTCCTTTTCAAACCAATTCGAAGATTTGGAGCATATGCTGGTTTACCTAGTTACCTTAATTATTTCAAGTGATTCCCGCTTTAGTGAAAAAGCCCTACCACATTATAATTAGGTCATTGACAAATTTGGTTATATGATCCATCAGTGAAGTATTCAATTAAAGACAATCAAGAGATCAATCGTTCAAAACACATAGCAATTCCCATACCACCTCCAATACAAAGGCCAGCAATTCCTTTCTTTGCATTTTGTCTTTTCATTTCATGGAGTAGAGAAACGACGATTCTTGCACCAGATGCGCCAATTGGATGACCCAATGCTATGGCACCACCATTTACATTCACCTATTAAAATGTTAAAATTCAATTTGGCACAAGCCTCCACAGGAGAATTGAATGAAATCGACATAGTTAAAGCAGGCCAGGGTCAAGTTACAAATGTAATCTCCTGTATTCGACAATATGGCACGTGCCGTTTCATTGTGTGGCGAGGAAGACACAATGAGTTTGTGGGTGTTCCTTCAGCCTATATATAGCAGCTTGTCGATATAACTATGTCTATTTCCTTAAAAGTTGGCCTCTACAACAATGTCATGTGAAAGGCATTATCGGAAATCTCATGCCATCTCTTAGTTGAGACAGGTTTTAGTTTTCTTTGGTGTGCCATCACGCTTGGAATTAATATTGAGAAACTGCTAATGGGAAGTAAACACGGCTTTTTAACATTAAGGAGCTGCACGGATTCGGTTGAAGACTCACTTGATGCAAGGATCACGACGATCACTGAAAAAGGCAACGATCGCTTCTAACTGAGCAGATGGTTCCATTTCGCCGCAACGGTCACAAATTGGTGCAATCGTTACATCACCGGCGATTCTTGTAATTATATGAAAACGAGGCTATATGGAATTGCCAGGTAAAGCACATACCTTGTTTGGATCTAAGCCAAGTTCTTGAATGACAACAAGTGATTGCGCTGCAAATGCTTCGTTTATTTCAAACAAGTCAACTTCCTCAACGCTCCAATTTGCTTTTCTTAACTAAAGAAAACATGGAAATGCTACAAACAACTGTTTTTAATTAGATTGTAAAACCTTCACTACACAGAATGTTCAATTTGTAACACAATAGTAACTTGAGTTTATTCATGTAGCGGGTGAGCCAGAAATTGTTTCCACTTTGAAAATTCATAGTACCAAAAGTGATTTACAGATTTGAATCATTCAAATTCTAGTTAAAAGCCGAAAGATCGCAGTATTTTTTGTGATTTTTCGCGCTGTCTTTCCAAATTCTGCTTTATAAAAATTTCATAGTTGCAAAATAACTGAAAAGGGCCGAAAGCCTTGATAAAATCATAAGGACCCTCATCAACAGAACAACGAGCAATGGGCATTTCACTTCTCTCAAGACTTTTTAGACATAGATTTTCAAAAAAATACTGAAGACTCTCAATCCAATCTCAATAAATGTGCTAAGGATATTTCTCACCCGTGAGAAATTGCATTTTTTTTATTGTTCTGTGTGAGCAGACCTTTTGACTTGATCTGTGTTTTAGACACTTTCTCAGTCATTTTCCAACGATGAAATTTCTCAAGTTGAATTTGCCGATACTTCTAGTACTCTTAAAACAGCGAGAAAAATTGGGGAAAATCGCAAAAATGCTTGAATCTTTCGGCTTTTAGCCGGAATTTGAATCATTCAAAGCTGGGTTGCTATCAAGTTTCAAGAGTGGGAACTGTCTGCTGGCTCATCTGGTATTTGCTGTGAGCTTTTTGCCTTTTAACTAAACTTTGACTCAGTCTAATACCTTAAGAATTCTTCACATAACAAAAACTGAAAGAATTGAAACAACTGAAACATTTCCAAGGATTGAAAACACCAGGTACCTGACCAAAATATCTTTGCTTCGTGAAATCTTAATATTTCTATTCATTTCTCTTACCACCTCTCGAATAGCTGGAATCGGACCAGTTCCCATTATTTTTGGATCAACGCCAGCTTGTGCCCAGGCCACTACTCTTGCCATTGGTTCAGCAAGATTTTGCTCCTTTGTAGTGGAATAAGTCATGAGCATCACAGCGGCAGCTCCATCATTGATCCCCGATGCATTGCCTGCAGTAACAGTACCAGGATTTTTGAATGCAGGTTTCAAACGTTGTAATTTCTCCATCGTAGTTCCATGCCGTGGGTGCTCATCACCATCCACTATGTGAGTTCCTATAAATTTGTAAAATTGATTTCATTGGTAGGAAATTATCATGATAGAAAGCCATTCATTGTTGCATATGAGCATTGAGAAATCCTTGTTTACTAAATTGCTGCAAAATGTCCTGGAAACACTTGATCAAATCTTGAAGAAACTTCTTACACAAACCAACTTTCATGTTGTCTGCAAATTTATTGTCATGGGACAGAAAACTTTACATTCATTCAAAAATTCTTTCTTATAGTTCTTGAGAAAAACGAAATTCCTTGGTGTATTAATCTGGGTGAGAGACTTCTTATGATATGATTGAGTGTTTTAGGCCTTTAATCATTGCACCAAAAATGAGTTTTTGTGAAGTCAAATATACTCATAGTTCCATATAAAGAGAATGTGAGAAAAATTAAAAAATATTTTGATCTCTTGGTTAATGAGCAGACTTTGTAACACTACAACTCATCAAGTGCTTTTGGTGCTATGAACTTTCAAATATGGGAACTTGGTATTTCATAAAATTTCTTTGTACAGTAGTTTATTGGAATCAAGATCATTTAGCTTACCTGTTTTTGATTTGATCATGACTGGAACAATCTCATCTTTGAACTTTCCATCTTTTTGTGCACTTTCTGTTTTGTTTTGCGATGTGACTGCAAAATTATCCTGTGCGTCTCTTGGTATTTTCCATTGCTCTGCAACATTCTCAGCTGAAAGAACAAAATTTCTCTTGATATCTTTAAGAAAATGTATTTAAGCATATTTTCAGCATAGATCATTCCTTTGATTTCCTAGACCTTTTAGCTATTCTGAAAAGAACATGGATCAAAAGATATTTCATCTGCTTTGATCTATTTTGTAGAAGTTTGAATGTGAGCAACAGTGACTGAAGCAAGCTGCAATACCACTTAATCAAAGCTTTTGTATAGAGCTTATAAAAATATCACTTGATCCTCACTTGAATCTGTTCTGTGAAACTATGAAAAATTCCTGAAAAATAAGAAAAACCAGTTTTGGTTGTTGTTCTTTTACGGGAGTTAACAGTCTTCTTTCTACAGATCATGTTGTGTTCATGGAGGTGTTATTATGAATCTGTCATTTATAATTATTGAAAATTTTGTATCCCAAATCATTTGTTTACAAAAACAGTTTGAAATGGTACCTGTAATTCCCATGTGAATGCTGTTAATAGCATCCATCAACCCATCTTCCAACATTGTATCTTTCAAAGATGTATCTCCAAATTTAACACCACTTCTCATATGCACACAGTGTGGGGCCTAGTAGAAACAATGTATAAGGTGATATAACATTAAATTTGGTGCAGATCTTCTGCATCTTAACATGACAAGCATTCTTTACGCTTTGATAAGAATTCTTGAGCAATAGGAAGTATGTGAATTTCCTAAACAAGAATTCAGTCAGAAAAACCATTTAAACCATTGTGCAAAAGGCCCATACTGTACAGAGTTCACTTTACTGCTTCTTTGTAAACCATAAAAAAGTTATTAAGTAGAAAATGCACAATTATTTTTGTTAGGAAATTCAGTTCATCTTTGTTCACTTTCAATACAGTCAAAATAATTTTTGAGTATTATCTTGCTCTTAAGGAAACGATTTTTGAAAATGTTTTGAGCAATAAATGATGAAAAAAGGATGATCTTCTTCTAAGGGAATTTTATCTCTTTTGACAGCCATGGTAAACAATACAACTAATAAAAATGCTCAAAAACAATCAAAAGTTCAGAAGTAAAAGTAATTAATCCAACCTCACTTGACTCATACTTTCTTGTCCTCCTGCAATAACAATTTTTGAATCTTCACATCTAATGGCTTGGATTCCCAGTGTAATTGCTTTCAAACCAGATCCACAAAGCATGTTCACTGAAGTTGCAGGCACTTCAATTGGAATTCCTGCATTTATTGATGCTTGTCTAGCAGGATTTTGACCTTGTCCTGTAAAAAAAATGCAAACAATTAATTTGCTACTGGACCACTTTTTTTGGAAAGAATTAGTTTCCAGAAGAGAGTAAGATCATGCCATAACACCTTAAAAAGACACTTACAAGGTAAAAGACACTTATTGCTTACCAAATGAACTAAAATCAGCTGAAAGCCTTCAAAGGTTCATAACACAATGGGATGGTCCCACTTGCAACTGCAATGCCTGTGGTTTTACTGTAAATAATGTACAAACCATTTAAAAATATTTATTCCATTTTAGTTGAAATGGTATAGTCATGGCGGGTAATCTTGGCGCATCAGAGATTGTCGGGTAACTTTAACGCAGCCTGTTCCTGCCCTCGTGCAGCAATCCTTGCAGTCAGCCAGGTTTCTGACGTAAACAGCATCATCTCAGCATCATTTTGATGTATTGCTCATAGCAATGCTATCTCCGGTTTCTTAGTAACACCAATTTGAAAAATTGTTTGCTGAATCGTTGTAATAAGATCTTTTCAACAAATTCATTTAACTTTCTTGTTATTTCCTTCTTGAGTGCTTATCTAAGAATGTTTGGTATTTGATTTGTCTCTCAATACTTCACCTTTGACCTCCTAAAGCCATTTTTGTCTAGACCTTTCAATTGTTTTGAAAACAGGGTGCATGAAAGTTAGGCTTCACTCTGTGACCAAGTCGGCTAACTTTGGTGCATGCATCCAAAACAAGAAACTGGGTGTACTGCCGTGTTTGAATCATATGACCCTATCGGTGCGGTCAAGAAAAGAAGTGTAGGGTCTTAATGGGTATTGGTGGGTAGAATATGTAGACAGTTTTTACCATGTTTAAATTTGAATAAAATTGAATTGCATTACCCCCGGTTCCTCCCTTTTTTAGCAGCTAAATTTCTCATTTTGAAAAACTTTAAGCAGAACTGGAAAGATATCAAACTGAACTAACTTTTGGATTGCATATGTATTGCTGAAGCTTATTTCATGAATTATTATTTGAAACAGGGATTTGATTTCATCCCATTTTGCTGTGGACAGTGTCCGATGAAGAGCAAAAACATTATTTTTACTGTAGATATCACTTACCAATAGTTGATTTATATTTTCGTAATTGCAAACTGATTTTTTCATACAGATGATTTCAGTATCTCTTCCAATTCAGGTTTGAATCTCGCTGTTTTCAATTTTGCTGTGAACAGCGTCTTATGAAAAGATTTTTGACCCGTGTTCCATTTTATTATGTTAGTTCAGTATGTAATTGTTTAAAAGCAACTTTTCTTTGGCAAGACTAGTGGTTACTGCATTATTTTCGCATTTAAAGGCAGAGACTGGGTGTCCTTCAAAGTTAGCCTACAGTGCATGAAAGTTACCCAGAAATGTAGGCTAACTTTAGTGGATCCAATTAATCATTATCTAATTAAAGGCAATTATCATTTTGATTTAATTACTATTGATTTACTAGCACTTGATGCAAACTTCCCTCAGACATATTTGGATTGTTTCCAGAAAGACATGTTAAGTTGTATTTGCAAAGTTTTTAAAAAATGCGTGAAAGTTACCCTCCGTGACTATATTTATCTATTTTGATTAGTTTGCATGTATATATGTACATAGCAGTATATGTATAAAGTATATAGTATATAGTATATATAGAAGTATATAGTATATGTACATTCAATTGATGTAAAATAACTAGGCCTATACAAACAAACAAAAGATGCTCCTTTCAAAAATACAATACATGCCTTTTGCATTTTAACATGATAAGAATTCTCAAGAATTTTTAATTTATCACAAGAATTCTTGAGCCACATGAAAGGCTACCAATTTCTCTGAGAATAATTCTTGCAAATTCTTAGGTAGAAAAATCATGTTAATGTGCAAGGCCTGTACTGTGTATGTATGTGAAATAGAATTTTGATACCTGCAGTCAAAGCTTGTCCAAGTATGACTTCAGAAATGTCCTTTGTTTGAATTGCAGTTGATTTGAGAAGTGATTCAATCAATGTTGAACCAAGTGATGATGCTTTCAATGAACTCAAACTGCCATTTAAAGTGCCAATTGGTGTTCTCAATGCTGCAACTACCACAACATCATCATTTTTATATTGTGCCATTGTTACTGCTTATGTATCTGTCAAGAGAATAGTGTGCAAAAATATAATTCAGTTTGTTGTTGGACTATTACAACTTCAGCTGGTGATTTGGGCTTTTCACTTTTTGTAAAAACTTCCTGCTTTGAAAAGCTCATATCCAGAAAATAATGTGTTTCAAAAATCCTAAACTGTATAGAATCTCACTTCATACTTTGTTATAATTTGCCATGAATCCCATGCACTTAGGCTTGAAGGTACTATCTCCCTGACATATACTGTTGTATGTATTTTCTATTATGGCATAGTTTCAGTGTGGAAATGCAAGTGCAATTCAACACACTGTTAAATTCAGTGTTAGCAATTTCTTCTTCTTCTTCTTCTTCTCTCAGCCAGTCCCGCCACTGCTGTCGGATAGCCTCCACATATGCTTCCACTCTTGACGATTTTGTGCCACTTGCATCCATTTACTTCTCGCCTTTTGCTCGATATCATCTCTCCATCTGCGCTTTGGTCTTCCTCTCGTTCTTCTTGTCCCTCGGCGTCCATTCTGTTGTTTTCCTGGCCCATTTGTTTATGTCCATTCGGGCGACATGCCCTGCCCACTGGCCTTTAGCTTTTTCCGCTTTACAGAGAATATCTTCCACCTTTGTCCTTGCTCTTATATTTTCATTTCTGATCTTATCTTTTATCGTGATTCCAAGCATTGCTCTTTCCATGCTGCGTTGGGCTACAGCCAATTTGTTCTTTAGATGTTTCGTTAGGGACCAAGTCTCTGCTCCATATGTCATTTTCTAGAGCAATTTCTAGCGAGAAAATTAACGAAAGACAAATTCATCTTATACTGCACATCCTCGCAACATAAACTGAAAAGAAAATCTTATTAAACCTCTTCCTACACGAATCGTTGGGGGGAAGACACTTCTCTAAACCATGTTAGTCTAAAATGTAGGCCAGACAGCTTCTATGAAAGTTAATGATCAAAATATCTGGCCCTGCTTTCTAAATACAGAGCATTGAAAAGGCAAAATCATTTTCAAGCTCACAAAAAGGTTCTATTGAAATATACCTGAAATCTTTCGAACTCTGTAACAACCTTTTTATTTTCTTTTGTTGAAGAATACTATTTGCAAACATGCAAGCCACACCAACTTTACCAAAAACGCTCCAATTCGTTTTTGCCGCCATTTATCAACTACGTGACACGTGTTGAAAACCTCTACTCGCCCTAGACTCTTTTTACTCTCCTCAGACTCCTCTGATTTGCTCCGTAGTGGTTTCATGCGGAGGAGCGTTGTGTTTTGACAGTGGAAGTTGGAAAAAAAAATGGCCGACACGCAGCAAAGTCAAGCAAAGAATTTGAAGGTAAAGCATGTTTATTTCACCAAGATTCAAGTTTAGCGTATGAATAAAAGAAAGTGCTTCAAGTAGGGGCAAGCATTTTTGTACCATCAGCTATCGATTGTCAGTTAAATACAGTGGTATGTGATGGTCTGACTCAGACTGTAAAAATTACTTTTCACATATAAGCCGCCATCCTCTGTCTCTGTCTGAAATCTTAAACAGTTTTTGAAACCTCTGCCCAAGAGTTAGCACATGTTACACAAATTTTTTTATTGAAAAATACTGAACCATTTCTAAAATATAAACATCCATTTTGAAGTGGCAGGGAAACAGCCCTAATGACAATGTAATGGAAAATTTGCTCTGCGCCGCCACCAGACATGTCTGCTGCACAGAGAGGACTTGGTTTCTATTGTTCCAGTTGTTTTATTGGTGCACTGTGTCTGGTGTACAAAATTTTTGCTTTCCATACTTGGAAACAATATCAACTTTGGAGCCACAAAACCATGCTTGGAAAGTACATATAGGTAGGACAGGTATTTATATTTAACGTGGCTAGCCTGCGAAAGTCTGAGAGACTTATTTCCAGTAGGGGCCATGGATGTCTTACCGTCAGTCTGCCGCAGCTACCCCCCACAGCTACCACATTTCCCTCACATGGCTCTGGTCGACCCCAGCTAGAGTTACGGACAGCGACCAAACTGTCTAGTGTGGGATTTGAACCTACGGCCATTCTGACCTTTGGTTTACGAGTCAGAGGCCTTAACCAGTCAGCCACGTGCTCTCTAACTATCTTCTTTAGACAATTGGTGTGGCATAATCCTTTGGTGCAGCACAAAGAACTTTCCAATCTGGCCTTCAAAATGTTAGTCAATTGTAATGATAAATTGTGCCATTGTTTTTACAGGAATCTGAAGAATGTGAATCCAGTGGAGAAAATGAAGTCGAAACAAGTGATTCAAATGATAAACAAAAACTGAATTTCTCGAAAAAGAAAGATTATATGAAGAGGTTCAGAGAACTTCATTTAAGAAGGGTATGCCTTGTCCAAGCTTTTTCTTTCATTTACATACCTTATAGATTGTATTTTTCATCATTTTTTATTTGAAAGTGGAATCAGTTGGGTTGTGTCAAGGAGAATTTCATGTAGTCCAATAGCATTGTTTTTATCATATTTTCTATCCAAATTTATCCTCTAAGTGATTAATTCAAAAAGTGAAAGCTGCATTGGCAACTTTTTTCTTTTGAATATGAGATGTGGGACACTTATAGAAATAGCAATGAGATGATGACCAAAACTTAATTAAGGAGTACAGTATATGTACTGTATACTATATAACTCAACTGAATTTTTGCTATGCTAGAATGAGGCAAGAAAGTTGAATCATGAAGAGATGGTAGAGGAAGACAGAAGAAAGAAATTGCCTGCAAACTGGGAGGCAAGAAAAAGAAAAGCAGAGTGGGAAATTGCGGATCAAGAAGCTAGAAAGGTATTAGATGACAAAATACTGTCAACAGTTTATGTAGTAATGTAACAATAAATTATAGAGAAGCCATTTTGTTGTCAAGAGGTTTAATTGATAATCATTGAAGATCAGTGTTACAAAATTTGTATTAATGGTGATTCAGAGTCATAGATTAAATACATATTGACATTCAGGGAGAAAATTAATTTCATGATGGAATATTCTGTTATTGATATAATGTATATTAGAGGGATGTATCCCAAAAATTTTACAGAAGATCTGGCTCTTAAATGCCTTATGATTCAGAAAGAAACATAAGTGGATATGGTTTTTTAATCCTGTATTAAACAGATCATCAAAAATAAAACCAAAAGTGAAAGAGCAGAAACTGTGTAAATTGACATTATCAAGCACTCTGATATAAGAAAATGTTTGGATATACATAATCTCTATTAAATGATAAGAGCTTAAGGCCCAAGGAAGAATGTATCAAGTTTTGCCTATTCCAGGATCTGTTATAGGGAGCAAAGGCGCTCAATGTCACAAAATTTTGCATGTGCACACGCAGTTTATGCTCTATCGCCAAAAGCTTAATATGAAATTTTCATGAGCAGTGAAATTTTCGCCTCCACTGACCTAGCAGCCAATGTGAAACAGTTTCCACCATTTATAGTATATAGTATGGTATTGTATGTGTACCTTTTTTTGTACGTGTTTATTTAGTTGTCTATTTAATTATATATCTTTATGTGTGGGCCATGGGGTAGACATTGTCTCTTGCTCCTCATGGTATCGTCATCATAGTGTTGCATAGTAGTTAGAGTATAGTAGAATGTAGCATGTATTGTAAAATTTTTTATATTGATATATATAAAAAAAAGCTTAATATCTTTGATTTTTCATTTCAGGATGCAGAAGAAAAAGGTGAAGATTATGAGCAGCAAAAATTGTTACAACAATCTGCTTATGAGCTGGAAATGCTCAATAAAAGGAAGAAGAAGAAAAATCCTGATATTGGGTTTTCAGGTGAAAATTTATTTCCTATTCATCTTGTGTCATCATCTGTGCACATTTTGCTAAAAAAATTAGGTAAATCACTCCATATATAAATTCAAGAAGATGTAATCATAAAAGCTAAATTGCCTTTGTTATTGTAATGATGTACTGTAAAGGGAATCTAAGCATACATGACCACTTATATGTGTAATTCTGGAAATTTTGATGTCTTTTTGGCTGGATTTGACCACAAGTGGTTTGAGCTTTTTATATATGGTCAGATTCCCCTGAATGAGCTTCCAAAATTAATTGAGATGTTCTGGTCATTGTAGTATGTTTTCAAGGCATTCTACATCTGAAAATGATTTATATCTCTATTATATAGTAATTTCAAACATTTGTTTTTCTTATGCAGATTATGCAGCAGCAAATCTCAGACAATATCAAAGATTGACAACACAGTTCAAACCTGATTTGGAATCATATAATCAAATGAAAGAAGAAATGTGAGTAAATCTTTTGTTAGTAAAATGATTACTGTTGTCATTGGGGTGCTGAAACTTAAGCAAATAAAATTTAAAATAAAAGATCTGAAGACCAGTTAAGAGATAAAATGCTTGTAATTCGTAAAGTGCAGTATCATTGCTGTTGCAATGTGGACATGTTTGCTAAAGGATTTCCATGGATAGTAGATACTTACTGATATTAATATTTGCTCATTTTATTTAAGAAACTTTGAAGATAGTGCTGTTTCACCAAAACGTGATAGTACATTCATCATATCTTTTAATATTTACCGTGAGATACTTTTCAGATAATAAACTTTAGATAATAAAATTGAAAGGGAGCACTCTGTGTTGATATTCAATGTTTCGAAAGATCTTTGATGTTTCCAATTCAGGGGTGACAAAGCATTTCCAACAGCAGATAGCATTAATTATGGTGGAGAAGGAAAAGTAACGGAAGAAGCGATTGATCGTATGGTTAACGATCTTGGAAAACAGTAAGTTTCTTTCTTTATTCAATCTTTCTCTTTTAATTTTATCAAATATTTGCTTAGATAAAAGACTGAAATAT
The DNA here is from genome assembly GCA_964019985.1 of Aurelia sp. 4 Dawson et al 2005. Taxonomy (NCBI): domain Eukaryota; kingdom Metazoa; phylum Cnidaria; class Scyphozoa; order Semaeostomeae; family Ulmaridae; genus Aurelia; species Aurelia sp. 4 Dawson et al 2005. The sequence goes on from OZ026504.1 coordinate 20,333,891, forward strand.
TTTCAAGAATGTGTTTAATAGATTGAAATCTACATTTTGTTGCAAGTATTTAAAGAAGGTATGTATTGATTGTGAGCTACGAAAGACTAACATATACTCTACTTTGCAGATTATTTATGATTGTTTGTTATTTCCACAGTAATCTTGTTTTTATTTATCGTAGGATTGAAAAACGAGAAAAATATCATCGACGTCGCCAGCATTTTGATGAAGCTGATATTGATTATATAAATGAAAGAAACAAGAAGTTCAACGAAAAAGCTGAACGATATTATGGAAAATATACGGAAGAAATCAAACAAAATTTGGAACGTGGAACGGCTATCTGATTGAGGCAGAAAACCGTCCATTTGTTCGAAATCATCAAAGAAAGGAGACTTCCAGCAGCCTGCTTACTTGTTTCTCAATGCAGCAGTATTTTTATTGTCATTATAGTAGCAGGAGGTTCATGAAGAGGAATAAAAGTAGAAGTTCGCATTCAAATTTGGACTGCAAAGGATGTTCTACTCGCTACCCTTCGCTCCAGAGGCAAAGGAGATAACCACTGATGCGGAAACAGCTACAAATCAACTGAAAGCCTCATATATATGACAGTGTATTGAAGTAAGACGGGGAGTAACTGCACTTAGACCCTACAATTGTTTACTATTGTTCAAAATAGTCTGGATCTAGCGATATTTATATACATGTTTATTTTAAACGGAAGGTTCAAGGGATTGGATTGGATTTGCGATCACTTTTGTGCACATTCTAAAATCCCACGAAATGTATCAAAATATAGTTCGATTCAGATTCTCATTTCGAATTGGTCTATGATTCAGTACTACCCGTACTATTTACTTTCTATATGCTTTCCGTCCTTTACTATAACTTTCTTTCTGTTTAATTTAACAATCAAAGCAGATACACAGTAAATTTTTAAAGTTTCCAACAGACTCATCGTTCAGAATGTTAATATGTACCTTGTCTTTGCAAAAGTTACAAGTTTGAGATATTAATGGCTTCCTGCCAAAATCTATTGATATGAATTTAAACACTTCGGATTCTTTGCAATTTGATAATATTTGTTCTTAGAATTTCCTTCATTTATGCGATATAAGATTTTACTTCTTCCTGTTTCGATCATACACAAATGACTATTAACTTAGAAAAATATTAGATCAGCTAAATAAACAGAGGCAATATTATTTCATTGCATGATTACAAATTACGTTTTGTTTTGATTGAATATGAATGGATTTGCCTGTACTTCTTGTTTTGGCGTAGGTTGAATCGACGTAAAGAGGATCTATTTGCATTTCATCAAATATTCAGTAACTTGTGCTTGGATTGATTCTACCTGGGACTTTTAATAAAATGATGAAAGATCTGCTATTGAATGAACATTAAAGAGAAAGTAAGGAAGCCAAGGTATCTTCGATTAAAACTACTATTATTATGTAATTTTTACATCATGATTTTATGTTTATTTCGTAAAACCTTGTGTATTTGTAATTACGCATATTTAGACAGCAATTTTATATCAAATCATTGCATATCCTTCATTTCTGTTCATCAAATTTGTTCATAGATCACAGAACATGTCCATGACAATTCATACTTTCTTTCCACTGAAAATATTCCTGTAATATCCTTATGTATCAACAGTGCAGTCAGTAGTTGAGTTGCATTGATTGAATCTTTGGTTTCTGCCGAAATTGATTTGCGGACAGTTTGAATTTTCAGTACGCTCCCAGAGGATACTTGGCGATAATGGATCATTAAATGAGATGATACTGATAAAAAGAATGGTCATAAGATGAATCGCGTTAGGATAACGTTGCCGTTGGTTTACGAGCATGTTATTTTGGGGTCATTTCTTCCTGTAAACCCACGCATGCAAACTAGGCCAATCCCAAGCTCAAAGAAACGATTTTACTTATCAGCGGTAGACCGTGTGAAATTCACATTTGGCCTAAGTGAGCGAGAATCATGGATTCACATGCAGTCAAGGGGCGTCAGCCCTGAAAAAGTGGGGTGAACAAGCGATAGAATTGATTCCCAGATGGTGTACGTAACGTTTTTTATGTCGTATTTGCTTAGGATTTTGCTTTGCTCATTAATACCGACCTGAGGAAGGTGGGATGGACATGTGCGGCCCCGTTCATACCGTAGTAACCGCCTTTGAGTGCAACAGTTCAACTGACAGAAAAGTCTACTTTAGTTAAACTGTTTAATCAGTTCAAGTAATTATATGTGAATTCATAGATTGCGTTTAAGCCAAATCTCATTGCAGAGGATCAGGAATTCTTGCATTTCCGCAGACAGGCTGAAACTGTTGTGCCAGCAAAGGACCCCAGATGAAAATCGCTCTTTTATTAAATATACTAGATCTTACTCAGTTTAATTTGATACTAAACAAGTATATGTATTCTTGACTACGCTAGTCGTCTGTTAGAAACCTAATCAAATCGTTTCTTGTCATTGAATATTTTCTTTAACATATAGAAAGCCGACGTCTTTAAATCTTTTTGCCTTTTCTAGTTTGATGAAAAAGCTGAAAATTTGTTTCTATCAATTTATTCTGACGACAGTGCCCTTGACGGAATGAATAAATTTGTGTCCCCACCCAGATGTCATTTTGACACCTAAAGATACCAATATAGAGAAATATAACTGGTCCCATAATTCATTTGCTGTCAGAAAATATCATTTTAAAGGAGATAGAAACGTAGATTTCTTTTGTTTGAAAATTACATTTGTTGTTGATCAAACCGGCGTGAAGGGTTTATCAATGATTAAAACTTATATGATTAATTTTGTAAATGTTCATTAATGATTTAGATTTGAATTAATGATATAAAAATACATTTTTCAAGTAAACAAGGTAAATTTTTCCACGAGCGTTTTCGAAGGAACCAGATGCAAAACTTTCTTGAAGTAAATAAAGCAGTTTTTGTGTAAACGGATTCGCTGTCGAATCAATGTATAACTTTTATGATTAAATTCAAGAAGGCAAGTATGTTATTAGCGTTGCTTGAGGTGATTTAGAGCATTGAAAGCGCACGACTTGACGTAGGAATGGCGTATGAAGTGGGATACTTCAGTTTTCAAACGCAATGACTTGGTGAGATTCTTTTTCACTGTTTTGTTGTTGTGACGATTATCTCGTTTAATTTCTTTAAAAAGGAATTTTGAAACAGTTTTCTCACAGAAGCGCAAGTACGGTTCATGGGGAATTACTACGAATGGCATTCCTACCATAGGAATCTGACTTTTGAAAAAAAATTTCGCGATTGCATCTTTCGTTTGCCTTAATGGCTTAAAAAGAGCTTCAAGTATTTGGCAGTCATTATTATCTTCATAATTGCGAGATACAGCATCTTCTTGATCATCTGGTTAACTACAATGTTCTTCGAATCAAAAAGAATCTATTCAAGAAATACTGAGATTATTCCTTTCTCGAACTTTTTATCTTTATAAGTTGACATGGAATATGTCGTGCTAGTAACGACTAATTTGAATTAGATGAATTTCTCAAGCATCGAAGTACAACACATTTAAACTTTCTTCTTGCTAATCTTCCTAAAGACTCCTATATCTCTAAAGCATGCTTATGATCTTCAAGGATATTAACTTTTTAAAGAGCACCATGTGTTGTTTACCTTCAAATCTAACTTCTAAAATGTTTTCCATTCCAGACAACTGGTTGTGAAAAGACATTCATTGCAATTTGTTCACGACGTAAATTAATACTGATTATGCTAAAAAGGTGAGCTTTCAATAGCACTGCTTTGAAAATAGTGAGAGCGAATTTTGTAAGACAAAGTATACAGCCGTGACCAAGACAACGCAGTTTCAATGCCTAACAAATAGATTTCACAAATTTAACACAGCCAACCATAATTATTTGGTTTCTCTTATTATTTTGATTTGACCGAGTGCATGCATTGGTGCGAAGTCTGTTCTTCAGAGCTGTCCATCACTTTGTCTTTCGGAGAGTTGAATCCTTTGTTTTACAAAGATCATCGTTGTTCTTCTAAAATCAGTAAAGTAGCCCTCTTGCGACATCACTTTGATGGTAATGAGTTCAAAGTACTTATCCATTCCATCGTGAAGATTCTGTGTCCTAGCAAAGCATGTTACCATTTATTACGTAGACGATTTCTTCAAATCAAAAGTGTCAAATCCTTCTTTGAGGCTTAGTAATGCTTTACAAAATTTGCAATTATAGTACCTTACTTCACAATCAAAGAAGTTTTGCAAAGAAAATATAGCGTCAATTTGGTGAGCAGAAGTTTTGATGCAGGATGTTTTCATACATTCACATACAAACAACTTTGATTAGAAATTTCACAATAATCTTGCTATTTGTTATTCATAATTGATGAACAAACATGCCACCCTGGAGATAAATATTCATCATTTAAGCACGGAAACAAATTTTACCGTTTTGATTTTTCAATTCAATTTAAATCAACTTTTTTTAATTGAAATTTTGCAATACTAGGGCTACTTGCAACCTACTTTACGATACTGCAAGAAGGATTCTGGGACATAGTTGACCGCGTGGGCCCGCGTGTCTTTTCCCGCTGTGGATGGGACAAATTATGTATAGTACGTTTAGTTTCAGGCTTTACTGGATAAAGAAAAGGATTCCACGGAAAGCTAAAGGCTATGGTACTCCCCCATGGACTATGCCTTAGGCTCCTTCGCGGCCACCACCCAGAAAACTAGGAGTCTATCTCAAGCTGGATGTCTTCGAACGAAACAAGGGGTGTGTTTGATCGATAATTACAAACCTATCAAACTCTAAAAATGGTAGACTTTGGGGGAAACGGAAACTCATTTCCCAATACAACAGAAAAAAACACAAACTTCTTCAAAATAGCAGGTAGCAGGTTTCAGATTCATCGTGACGAAAACGAGGTTTCCAGTTGAAAAGCATGATTACGAGTGACAAAAAACACCAGCAAATTCGCCTCGTCTTCAGATATTCACAAATGAAAAAATGAATTCCCACCAGAGTCAGCCAAACCTTCTGCCTTTTGGAGCAGGAGGCTTAGAAAGCCACAAAAGCTATCAAACGTACGGTCTTGAGAATTTCGGGGCCATTCAAACACAGTTCCGAGTCCAAAAAGTCTACCGTTTACAAAATTGGTAGCAATCAAACACATCCTTAGCTATTCTAAAGCAGAATCTGAATCACAAAGATATTTTGATGCATATTGAAGAACTCTCGAATGTGCACAAGCCCCTCCTCGGTTTAAAAGAAGACAGAAGTTGTGAATATCAACAAATGAACATCATTTGGCTCGTTCTTTTTCGAACAGCATCCATCAGTATTACGTTATTGCAATGTCATTGTTTAAGCGGTATTTGAATATATGTACAATGTAAGATAAAAAGTTGCCTATTTTTGTACGCAGATCAACGACGACAGTGTAGTTAAAGTTGGAGCAGCTGCGTGACAGAGACAGAGCAAGGTCGAATTTTTAAAGCTAAAGATTCAGATTTCCGAGAACACAAAAGTAACCTACCAATACTCAATCACAACCTTGTTCCTCGGGTGTTCTTACGTCATACGCTGATCACAAGCTGAATGAACGATTTGGGGACGAGATTGACTCAATCAAATCAAACTAAACAGAGAAGGTAAAGCGTTATGGTTGGCTGCACAGGAAGCTACTCTTGAGGCTGCCGCCAAATCACTTTGTATCATTTGTTTTGAAAAATTCCGCCTTGCTGTATGACATAAAAGCAGCAAGATGGTAAATGAAGCCAATAAAAGGAACATGAATATTGTAGCAAGCAGGACTCAAAATTTCATGAATTTTCTATGATGCACGAAAAAGCTGTTGCAAGTCTCATGATTTCTCTGCTAGAAGAACAATATGAGGTAAAAACTAATTAGCTTCAAGCCACTAATAGAAACCATCTGGTAGATATAATGACCATAACACCATGGGTAGCGAATGCCTGATAAAAGATGAATGTCAAGGGAAGTTATTGCTTTGCTTCGCGAAAAGACGCACCTTATCAACTTTGAATTGACGTAAGTCTCTTCTGTCACTTGTACGTGTTTGTTAGTGTTGTTCGTTCTTATATTTTGAAAATTTTATACTGCATTTACCTCGAAATGAAGGCAGCCTTTGCCCTTTTCCTACAGTTCAAGGTAATGCTCAATGTTAAACAGGCTATTTTGAAAATATTTTTTGTATAGTCTTGGATCATTTGTAAGTGCAATACGGTCGATAGGCAGTGCTTCTCGAAATGCGTGTGAAACAATGTTAGCCTTGTATTTGGTATTTCGACTTGCCTTACAAGTAAAATCATATCTGCATACAAGCCAGAAAGACTGCAGAAATATTAAGTTGATTTTTTAAAGGAAATATTTCTTTCTCAGGTTGGAAATCTGACGCAATCATAATGGCAGATATTTGGGTAACTGTCTTGCTATCTATATCAAGTTTAACGTTGACAATATTGAATTCATTTTGTTTGTATTTCATTGCTACAACGAAACCACTACATCAACCATCAACACTGGCAATTGCCAATCTATTAGGCTGCCACCTAATCCAAGGACTGATCGTTGTACCCTCGTATATTGCAAAGAGACTTGAAATCAAGGACAGGAACATCAGTGGTCCGGTTTGTAATACGTTCCGCGCTTCATACCTCACAACTAATTATATATCATGCTTAACTGTTTTGCTTATAAGTCTTGATCGCATGTTGGCAATACAGAAACCGTTAAAATACAGGTCAACTATGACAAATAACAAAATATACATTGCAATGATTGCTTGTTGGTTGTATGTTTTAACGCTATGTTCTCTACCATTCATACCGTTCGCAAAGCCAAGCCGAAGCGGATGTACGTATTTGCCTCAAAAAGAATGGACAATTGCAATGCTAACAATTAATACCTTAATCCCGTTCGTCATAATCATGTACTGTTACTACGTGATTTTTAAAACCGCGCGGAGATCACGCCGTTTACGACCTTCACTTTATCAACATACATCACGAACAAGCATAAGAAACTCAAGAAGTACAGCTTCAGAACTGAATATTGCAAAGATTTCATCTATCATCGTTTTGGCTTACTTATTTTGCTGGGGTCCATCTTTTGTGTATTATTTCTTAGCTTCGACATGTCCCAATTGCTTCTCAAAATCATACGAAGATTCAAAATCAGAGCAAGTCATCACTTTTCTCATGAAATATTTTACATTTCTGAATGGAATAATTGCCCCGATCATTTATTGTCTGACGCATAATGGATTTAAACGGAGGATACGCATGTCTCGAGCATCCCAGATTCATCCAACGACGGAAGGAATTCGCCGTTACGGGCATGAAGAATCTCCCAATGGAATGCTTGAATTACAAACTGATCGACGCAGAAGTGACATTCGTCCAACAAGTGCACGTCTATCGTCAATGTTTATGGCAAGAAATTTGCATTTATTTGCCAATAGAAACAACAAAATTTGATTTGCTGACCTCGCTGTATTTCGGAAAGAAAGTGTCATCAGAGGAAACGAGGAACGCGATTGAAAATAATGGATCATGTCTTGACTGAAATTTACGTTAGTTCTGATTCCTGAAATGCAGAACTCGCTCTACTCCAGATAGAGAGACAGGTTGTCGAAGGAACGCCTTGACAACAGATAATCACAAAGTTTACTCGTACTGTGTTAAGTATAAAGTCTTAATTACCTGACTGGAGTTTCAAAAATGAGGCAATACAGAATCCCGCCATTCCTATTGGCTAATCACACATTTCCCGCGGTTTTCCCGTAGCTTTGTATGATACGATACAAGGACGCGTTTTTGTCACCACAGCAACTGCTTTAGGCCTAGGCCTGTGAGATATGCAGTGAACTCAAACGACATGATTGTAACAAAATGCGTTTGATGAAATGTGAGTCAAGATTAGAAGATGTCAGATAATAAAACTCATACTAACCGGTTTTGTCGTTGTACAGGAAAATATAAAGCCCTCGGTCTTATACACAGACTTCGCAAGCTCGGTCTGTAATTCTAAGACCTCGGCTTTATATTTTCCTGTACAACACAAAACCGGTTAGTATGTGCACATTATAGAACTAAAGTTGTATCATACGTATATCTAATCATATGAAACTTTTGTATATAAAAACTTATCTAGTTTTATAAGAGCTCGTTTCATCTTAGCTTATTTTGAACAGTCTTATTGAGTACTATCGACGATTTTCAATGGAAACATTTGAAGTTCAACAGTTTTGTTTTCATTTATCTGTCTCTGTTACTCATTGACGGTGATTTAGTTTGTTATATAAAACATATATAATGATATAAACCTTGTAGCCTTGTATATAAAACTTTAACTTATGCCTATGTATCGCAATATTGTATTGCAAATGTTTATTAAGATTGAGCCATAGTTAATTGATTGTATTATATGTAAAGAAACGGCCATGTAATTCTCAACCAGAAATCATACTAAATTCAAGGATGAGACTAGCTTGTAACAAATAAATGTATTTATATCTTAAACTCAAGCAATTCAGTTGTCATTCTTTGTGCTTCGATCTCCTTCTTTCATTTCCTGCAGACTTGATTGAATACGAACAGCTGCAAAAGTATGCTGGAAAAGTGAAATCTGGAAAAGTGTGCTTGCCTGCCTTCAGATTATTATTTGATGCTTGGTCAGTGTACAAAAGTTGCGAATCATGTTGACAACCGCGCGGGAGGTACTTGGTCTATGTATATACGGGGAAGTGCGGCTGGAAAACCTGAAAAAGCACCTTGTCCTAGCGTCAATTAACCGAAAATGATACCTGCCCCGGAGTCAAGTTTTCAAAAACAATACCCCGTCCTTGAAATTCAAAAAGGAACATTGTGTGATGCTCAGGATATTCGTTAGCAATGTATCAGAAAATGTGGAACGTTAGTCATACTTGTGAAGTGCATATGGCCTACAACAACGTTACGGAGTCAATTATATGGCTATATAAAAATGACACTCTGTGCTGGAGCGGGAATCTTGAAAACGATACCCTCCTGTTCAGCGGTACGTCCTCGTATGGTAAGATATAAAGAGTGCCCCCCCCGGGTTGATAACATGGCTATATTTATTGCAAGATTTGAGTTCCACTCCTTTTCTTCCCTGATATTTATCTTCGAAAAATCCATTGTTATCAAATAGAAACTGCTAAGTGGACATAACTCAGCATAACACTAATCCACTTGAAGGAATATAATGAAACGAGTCAAAGACAACGTTAACTTTGAGCTACCAACCTTGCGAGTCTCTTTGGACCAACTTTCAAGATGTACGTAAATGCATTTTATTCAACTTTCTCTGACGATTAAAGGAAGGAAATTAATAGAAAATAAAGTCAGTTAAAGGAAGGAAATTAATAGAAAATAAAATCAGTTAAGGAAAATTACCATCGCGATACACTTTGGTAGATTTTTTCTTTTGCAGTTACGCGAGGGCCACGAGAGGCGTGCGAGGTCCTCAAAAATAGACATATTATTTTCCCATTCTTGAATCAAGCATCATTCTCCTTTTAATGTTGATACATCAGAGTTGCTTGGAAAATCAAAGCCATCTAAACTCTCTGGCAATCACAAAACAAAATGCTGAAAATATCATGAAGTAATCCCTTCAAACATGGTTGAGTCGTTGATTCGTTGATCACATTGATGATGAAGCACCGGAAATTTCATTTCAATGTAAAATCGAACCGATCGACGATGAATCGGATGTATCAATACACTGCCTTGCCACCATCCATCAAATTATCAATCAGCTAAACAGTATCACATCAACTGATCAATCAAAAACATAAGGGACATTTTTGGAAAATGATTGCCATAATTTTTGAGGTTCTTAACTTTAGACTGCCAATGATTCATACTCGAAGATGTGAAAATGTTAGCCCAGTTGTACGCACAACTATGTGGAATTCTTAAATAAGAAACAGATATTCTTCCTAGAGGAATAGTGCAAACATTCAAGACAACCCCACTGATGGGATGAAATTGCGGAGTCGCAAGAACCGTGGACGGGAAACTGCGAAAAAAACGCTGCCATTATGAAAAGGCTTGTGACGTCATATTTTGCGCTTGCGCGATAGCAAGGTTGACCGCGCGGCCTTACTGTGATGTTTCGGCGGGGCGTCAACTCAACAAAGTTTGCCGTTTCATCGCATTTCATTACAAATCGAGGAAAATAAAGAGAAGCATCATCAACGAGAAAGATGGAGTTTGAAAACTGTATCGAAGAGCAACGTGAAAATGATGAAGATGTCGGAACCGAAGAAGAATTGATCGAGCTTGTCAAGGCATGTCCGATATTATATGACGTCCGGCTGAAGGTTTACAAAGACAGAAGTATGAAAGAAAGTGCTTGGAGGTCAATTTCTGAAGCAATGAAACTCAGTGGTAAGTATTTTTTGCAGTCAAAACTCTTCTTAATCTTCCAGGTATAAATTTGCAACATTTTGGCCACCAAATGATAGCCTAAAGTTTATTTGTCGATAAATTATTGTCAACTGCTCTTTGGACTTGCTATTTAGGCCCACCGCCCAAACTTTGACGTGGAGGCGAAACGAAATCACGCTGTCGAAAGTGGCGGCTGATTGGCGGCTGGTTGGACGTCCTTGCAGAAACTGTCGTGTCAAGGTTTTTCTGGGCGCTCAAGATTGACGCGGGAAATTTTATTCATGGAGTGCTTTGGCTGGCAAGCTTTTCGATACTGTAGAAATGAAATGGAGGATTCAACACAAACGGTTTTCCACTTCTTTGCATGCTGGAGATCTTACTGGGAAGCCTACCAGACCAAACTTAAGCTCAACTTGCGGTTGAACAAGACAACGCAATATTAGGGTGCGAAAATATGCAACATATGCAACATTCTGTCATATTTTCTTGTCAAATTTTAATCCAGTTATTTCTTTAACCATTCATTGGTGACTGCCAAACAAATGCTTAGAATTCTGTGAACATAAACGAAAGATTGCTTGTTTAAATTTGTGATTTCCTGTCCCATATCTCTCACCAGTGAATCTACTTCCTGCTTTTGTCATCCAGTTTTGGTATAATTTTTGTATCAATTGAAATTACTTTTAGATGTCCATGAGTGTGTAGATAGGGACTCTCCCTTTCATTTTCATTCATTTTTCAACACATGGAATCTGTTCATCAATTTGGTACTTGGCAAGTTGCAAAGAGTGATACTCATTCTCATTCTCAATGAATGAAAATTGACAGAAGTCCTTCAGAATCAAGTGATATCTCTCAATGGCTTTTTACATTAAAATTTCAGAACTAACATCGTTCTGTAAAAGTCAGCCAAACTAGTTGCTAAACAAATTTAGAAGAGGATGTTCTCTCCTTCCTTAGTTTACCTATTTAGATAGCTCCCTAAGAAATTCCCTTCATTCACCAATTCCTTTAATCAGTGGTGGTGCCATGAGGCGGTGCCATGAAGGGGACTCATAATCTGAATATGAATTGCTAAAATGTGAAACAAGTTCTTCCATCTTAGCCCTAGAGTGCAAGAACAAATGGAAAAATATCAGAGATGCCTATGTCAAGTTTTTACATGCAATGAAAGAGTCAAACATAACAGGGAAAAAAGTGAAGAAAAGATACAAATATGCAGACAAGATGACATTTTTAGATAGATGCATACAACATAGAAATCCACCGGGCAATTATCTTCAGAGATCCACATGGGATTCCACACCACAAAACAACAGCGCTTCTATGGTTGTAAATTATAGTGAAGATTCCAGGGTTGAAATGGAACAACCAAAAGAAGAGCCACCAGTAGCATCTCCTATTGTCACAAATTCAACACCAGTTGTCACCCCTCCTGATAAACCAAGTCCCATCAATGTTCAGCCAACTGCTACAAAAGCCAATACCAGAGCAGATGTTGTGGAGGAGAAACGTGGGAAGAAACGTAAATTGGAAACAGAAAAAATTTCAGATGCCCCCCAGCAAGCTGCTTTTGTAAATGAACAAGATGATTCAAAGTTATTTTGTTTAAGTTTAATTTCAACTTTGAAAAGACTGAGCCCAAGAAAGCGACAACTGGCAAAGCTGCGAATCCAGAATGTACTTTTTGAAATAGAATTTAGTGAAAATGTAAGCTGAAGAGAGTAAATTCTGTATATTTTGTGGACAGTAAACACAGTATGGCATATTTATAGATGTACAGTAGAAACTGTTTGCCACATGGAAGCAAATAGTAATTTTAAGGGCAGATAATGAATTATTTTTGCAGACAAGATTTGCCTTGTTGTTAGTTAAAGAAACTAGGTTTCATGCTAGATTTCCAATGAGCAAAGAATTTTCTGTGGAAAGAAATCTAGGATTGGTAATGAAAAAAAATTGTCAATGACTCATTACAATGAAAGCCAGAGTTCTTTTCAGATAATTTTGACTAGTGTCATAGCAGAAACCAAAGATTTTGAAAATGAATTCCCAGATAAAAATTGTTGCAGTGCTTCTAGGCAATTTGTGTTATTATATGTGCAGTACAGTAACCAGTAATAATGAGACGAACTACTAGTTAACATGCCAAACTATATCTATTGTTCATATGAGAACACTGTTTGTATCAGAAAAAAATTATGGGAACCTTTGGATATTAGTAGTATTTCAACAAAGTATTACATTTTGTATTTCTTTCTTATCTGCATTCATTACATTAAAGGGGCAGGGTCATGTAACCATCAACAAACTTGTTATCTCTAGAATCTATATTGTTACCCACACGTGACTGTTGTGTTCTGCACAGATTTTGGTGGATGGGGTGAATATACACTAAAGTTACTTCTAAAAATCCACCAATATCTCTGCAATCGTACAACATCTGAGTGTTCTGTTTGTTCCTCTATGAAGTGCATGAGTCCATCTCCAAACTAACACTTTCATTTTGAGAAAACTAGTGGAAAATCACTGTGATATGGCCTATCAAAAATACTGCAAAATCGTCATTTTGAAAGAAGCTTGTTTAAATTGCATGACCCTGTCCCTTTAATGGCAATGTAGGACTTTTTTCATTTCAGCATTTAATTTTGATTCACTTATAGCAAACTTCATAGTTATAATTTTTACATTTCTGTCATCATTATGTTTCTTGCCAAATTTTGCTTCATGCTTTTGAAGCATGATCGTGGAACATGTGATGTTAGATTCAACCCGTTACAATTTGAAAACGATAGAAATTTGACTGAATGAAAAAAGTCATTGTAATCTCCTCGACAGGCGAGGCAAAAATTTGGCGCCACAGAAGTGTATCAATGTATGTATAATCGTTCAGTATCGTTCCACCAGCATCGAAAAATGTTCCGTTTTCAGCGTTTTCGAGTCGTTCACACAGTGCCGTTTAGACTGTGTCGGTTAGGGTCCTGTTTTCAAATTTTGCAGCTTTCAAATTCTGCTGGGAAAAATGTGCCGTTTTGGTGTGGATGGAAGACTTAATCCGTAACCTTTTTATCCCGTTTTCAAATTCGGTATCGTGTGTATTTTACCATTTTATTTTGCTTTATTTGTTTCGTCAATGTTAAGAAACTTCGCAGGAATTTGTGTTTGTCATTATTTTATTTTTACACGTATATTGAGTGTAGTAAGGTTTGGGCAGGGTTTTTAAAAGCTACGAATCTTGTATCATAGGTGTAGAGTGTTTTAAAAACATCTGAGCAATATGCCTATTTTTATCAGTTCGCTTCGTTCTTATATGTTAATGCAATTTTTCGCTATGAACATCGCCATCCGGATGAAGAGCAGTAAGAGTTGGGCTCACATCGCGTATTTCATCGCATTTCATCGTAATTTGTCGGATGTCCATAACTGCGGTTGTCAAATGATATGAAACTCGAGAATCTTAATTCATCGAAATTTATCCTTGCAAAAAAATGTTTTCATTCGCTTCCCAATTGATTGTGATTCCAATGTAATGGGAAGAAACACGCAATGTTACATTTGAAAACACCCTATCTTTGTAATTTCATCTGCCTAGAATAGCAGGGGTCAATTTGCAAAACAAAGGATCCCAGGCCTCGAGACTTGATTTCAAAACCTTCTGTGCAACCAATCATAATGCTTTCCCTTCTCGGTTTATTTTGATTTGATTGAGAGCATTGAGAGGTTTTTAGCCTACTCTTATGAACATAAAAGGCAAATCACATTGTCTTGTTGGAAACCTAAAGTTTTTGTTTTACAAAATTTGCATCTACTGCTTAGAATGCGCTTTTGTGCGTTGGATGGCTGGAAAATGGCTGCAACAAGGCCAAATTTTGCCAGTTTTGCTACCCTGAGGATGATGACTACTGCATCAAAAATTTGCCTGCAAATTACAGATATTCGCAAATTGTCTTCCTTCCCAGAGGATGGTTTGCTCGCGTTCATTGTGTTGAAGTTAGAAATGGAGTGAAATATCTGTTGGAGAATTTTTGACCTCGGAAAAAACAACTTAATTGGACGCCCTCTGCTAAAAGCAAAACTTTTGTGTTAAAGAATGTTAAAGGACCTTGGAAGAAACTTTCCCACGAAATGGTACAAAGAATTTATTAAAGTTATTATTCCTGAATTTAGACTGAAGATGAAAGGTTTCTTATTAACGAAATTAAGTTATGCTAGAAGCATTATTCTCTAAAATATTGAACTAATGAAGGAATTCTGAAGAACTCTAGGAAAAATATGGAAACTAGGTCAATGTTTCTAGGAGTGGCAGAACCCATTGATTTAGACCCCGCCTGAACAATTAATTCTATTTTGGCTTTTTATTCGCTGTTTTTTATTGCTGATTCCATTCTATTTAATCTTAGTATAAAATAAAGTGTATGTAGTTTTGACCTCAGATTGCATTTGACTGGCTTTGATTGCGTTGGATTTGATTGAGTTAAGATTGATTGAGAAACGTTGATTGATAACTACATGCACCAAGACGAAGTGTTTCTGTGCCTTTCGCCTTCACCAGCGCAAGCAGGGATTGCCCTGTAACATGGTCCACCATCGTCCGGATTCGCAACGAAAGTCAGAATGTCAGAGAAGGAGAAAGAGGTGGAATTGGCGCAGAAGAAGAGACTAAGAGGTGGTGCAAGAACGCAACTTACACGATTGCTCGGGAAGGTTAACCCTCTCATTGATGCTGATGGCGTAGGCCAAGATACGAAATGCTTAAAGCAATTTATTTTGCAGATCGAAGAGTATGTTGAACGATTAAAAACACTTGACACGGATATATTAGAATTGATAAGCGCATTTGATGACTCGGAAGATTTGTGTGCGAAAGATATGGACGAATCAGAACATTATCGAGAAAAAGCGAACATGACTGTATTGAGTTTAGAAGAAATTTTAGAACATAGAAAGCGACCAACTGCGACTATGACAATAAGATCGTCTCCGTTACGAAGAAGTGAATCGAGAGAAACCCTTGATAGTGGACGTGAAACAAGAGCAAAACTCCCAAAATTGGAACCAAAGAAGTTTAACGGAAAAGCCGATCAGTGGCAAGAATTTTGGGACTCATTTGAAAGCAGTGTCCATGGAAATGAAGAGCTGTCGAAAGTAGACAAATTTTCTTATTTGAAATACTTAGTGCAAGAGCCTGCAAGAGCAGTCATTTCTGGTTTCAAGTTGACTGAGGAAAATTATGAATCGGCTGTACGATTGTTGCATGAAAGATATGCTAAGCCTGTCGCCATCAAGAGAGCACATATTCACGAATTGGAAAACACAAGCCCTGTTTATAACGAAAGGAACATTGCAAGACTTCGCGCTTTTTACGACCACATCGAGACACACGTGCGCGGAATGGAGGCAATGGGGATACATGAAGAAACTTACTCGACAACTGTTGTTCCTGGGTTGATGGCAAAACTTCCTGCTGGATTCAGATTAAACATGATACGAGGAGCAACAGGCTACGAACGACACGAAGAATGGAGAATGAGGCAGTTTATCGAGGCCTTCAAGAAAGAATTGGAGATTCGAGAAGTTTATGAGCCAGTTTTGAAACCTGGAGAGAAGCAGCAAACCGATGGGCCTAAGCAAAACAACACGATGAAAACAGCTACGGCGTTGTATACTGGTGGTGATGGAAGAGAGCCTAGATGTGCGTACTGCAATGGAAATCACCGAGAAGACTCATGTAGCAAGGTAACGGACTTAAATGAACGCAAAAACATTCTTCGAAAGTATGGTAGGTGTTTTCTTTGCTTGAAAAAGAGACATAGAATTGCAGAATGTCGATCTAACCAGTCATGTAGATCTTGTAATGGTAACCATCATACTACTATTTGTAGCAAGGTTTTAGGAAATCCTCAAGCCGCCCAGGATTCTCCTACTGTGCATGTTTCCCTTGCACCCACTGCGCCCCCTGTAAGTCAGTGTTCTAGGGTGGGAACTGTAGGAACTAGCGACAGAGTTGCTTTGCAAACAGCCCAAGCGATCGTTGAGAATGGTGAGGAAAGCATGAGAGTTCGAGTTTTATTTGATTCTGGTTCTCATCGCTCATTTGTCACTTCTAGTCTTGTTAGCAGGTTGAATTTGGAGCCAGTCATTTCAGAAAGTATTGGAATCAAACCATTTGGCACAAATGTACCAGAAACAAAGGTAAGAAATATTGTTGAGCTTTCTTTAATGCCTATTTCTTCAAATGCTAGGGAAAGTGTCAAATTACAGGCTATTGTTGTTGATGAAATTGCTGAAATTCCAAATGTTCATACAGAGATTATTAAGAATGATTTTAAGCATCTTTCAGGTATCTGGTTTTCAGATGTTTGCACAACCAGACAGACATTGCCTGTGAACATTTTAATTGGATCTGATCAGTTGTGGAATTTCCAGAAGGACAGTACAATACGAGGGGGGAGTGATGAACCAGTTGCTGTGGAAACAAGATTGGGGTGGGTACTTTCAGGGCCCATCAAAGGTAAGAAAGTAGATCTCACTGAAACCTTGAATGTGAATTTTGTCATTGATTCTACAGCTGAGAAGAACATTCCTGTTGAGCATATTGTAGATAAACTGTGGGATCTTGACAGCATTGGAATACGTGAAGGTAATGAGATTCATGAAGACATTGTAGACAACATTACATTTGATGGTACAAGATACTATACTAAGCTTCCATGGAAAACAAATCATAATCCTGTACCCTCTAATTATGATTGTAGCCTCTCAAGACTGAAATCTCAATTGCGTAAATTGAAGAATGAACCAGAAATCATGGAGGAGTACAATAACATCATACAGCAACAACTCAATGATGGAGTGATAGAGACAGTTAATGGTTTAGAGCCTGCAAAGAAGATTTCATATCTGCCACATATGGCTGTTGTGCGCAAAGATGCTGAAACTACGAAGGTGCAGATTGATGGGATTCATTTTTGGCTGGACAGCAAAACAGCATTATTTTGGATACTGAATCAAGGTGAATGGAAACAGTTTGTGCGCCATCGAGTAAATGAAATTCTGAGCAATTCAAACAAAAGTGACTGGGGACATTGTGCTGGCCAAGAAAACCCTGCTGACATTGGTTCCAGGGGTGCGTCTCCAATCTTACTGAAGCATAGTGCACTTTGGTGGAATGGCCCCAGATGGCTCACACGTGGAAAGGAATACTGGCCAGAAAGCATTGTATTGAGTGACACTGAAGAGGTAAGATCAGAAGCTAAGAAAATTGTGACTGCAAATACTGTTATTTTTGAAGATTCACCATTGATTGATATAGAACGATACAGTTCTCTTCACAGGTTGCGTAGAGTAATGGCATGGATCCAAAGATTCAAGAAAAACATGATTGCAAAGATCAAGAAGGAAGAGCTAAATCTTGCTCCTGACTTGAGTGTGCAAGAGATTTCCGAAGCTGAGATACTTTTGATAGTGGAAGCGCAGAAAGTTTTGAGAAGAAATGGAACCCTTGCAAAATCCAGGCAACAGCTAGGTATTTTTGAAGAAGACAACCTTTTGAAATGTAAGGGTAGAATGGAGCATTCAGAGCTTGAAATTGGTGCTTGTACCCCTATTTTGTTGCCTAGAAATCATCATTTCACAAAACTAATTGTTGAAAATGTTCATCGTAGAGTTGGGCACAATGGAGTGAGATCAACATTGACAGAATTGAGAACCAGGTTCTGGATTATCAAAGGCAGACAATATGTGAAGAAGGTTATAGGTAAATGTGTTGTATGCAAAAGACAAGAAGGTAAGCCATATCAAGCTCCTCTTACCGCTCCTCTTCCAGAATTTCGTGTAAATGAAGCCCCTCCTTTTAGTAATTGTGGGTTGGATTTTGCAGGACCACTCTATTACAAGGACAAACAAGGGATCATGCAGAAGTCATATTTTGCACTTTTTACTTGCTGTTTGACTAGGGCCGTACACCTAGAACTTGTTGAAGATTTGTCCGCACCTACTTTTATCAGATGTTTACGCAGATTTACAGCAAGAAGAGGTGCACCAACATTGTTCATTTCAGACAATGCCAGGACTTTTAAGGCCACTGATAAGTTTCTTTACAGGATGTCACAAGATAGATTGGTTAAGGACTTCACGGATACACACATGATCGAATGGCGTTTCAATTTGGACCGTAGTCCGTGGCAAGGAGGCCTGTTTGAGCGGTTAATAGGTTGTACCAAGAGATGTTTGAGAAAGGTAATTGGTAACGCAAGGTTATCTTATGATGAATTGTCAACTGTTTTGGTAGAAGTGGAAGGTATTCTCAATGCTAGGCCTTTAACTTACATCTATGATGAGATAGGAGAAGAGCCTTTGACCCCAGATCATTTATTACATGGTAGATTACTGACATCAATTTCACACAGGATTTCTTGTTATGAAGATGAGGATGATGACAAATTGACTAAAAGATTCATTTACTTGCAGAAAAAGTTGACACATTTCTGGAAGCGATGGCGAAAAGAGTATCTCACTGAGCTGAGAGAGAGACACAAAATCACAGGGAAAGATGCAAACGTAATCCAAGTTGGTGACATTGTTTTGGTGAAAGAAGAAAATACGAAGCGTGGATTATGGAAATTGGCAAAAGTTGAACAATTACTTCACGGTAAAGATGGACAGGTGAGAGGTGCCAAAATTCGTGAGAACACCAAGGGTAAGCCAGTATTTATTAATCGTCCTATTCAACTTTTGTATCCTTTAGAACTGAGAAGTGTGAATGAGAATGAAAAAGAAGTTCCAAAGGTGAATGTGGAAGAACGACCGCAACGGGCTGCGGCTCGCAACTCTATGCTGCGCACGCGTCTTATGCTTGACTCAATCTGAGTCAAGGAGGGGGGAATGTTGGAGAATTTTTGACCTCGGAAAAAACAACTTAATTGGACGCCCTCTGCTAAAAGCAAAACTTTTGTGTTAAAGAATGTTAAAGGACCTTGGAAGAAACTTTCCCACGAAATGGTACAAAGAATTTATTAAAGTTATTATTCCTGAATTTAGACTGAAGATGAAAGGTTTCTTATTAACGAAATTAAGTTATGCTAGAAGCATTATTCTCTAAAATATTGAACTAATGAAGGAATTCTGAAGAACTCTAGGAAAAATATGGAAACTAGGTCAATGTTTCTAGGAGTGGCAGAACCCATTGATTTAGACCCCGCCTGAACAATTAATTCTATTTTGGCTTTTTATTCGCTGTTTTTTATTGCTGATTCCATTCTATTTAATCTTAGTATAAAATAAAGTGTATGTAGTTTTGACCTCAGATTGCATTTGACTGGCTTTGATTGCGTTGGATTTGATTGAGTTAAGATTGATTGAGAAACGTTGATTGATAACTACATGCACCAAGACGAAGTGTTTCTGTGCCTTTCGCCTTCACCAGCGCAAGCAGGGATCGCCCTGTAACAATATCTTCAATATTTCTCGTCTCTTCAAACTCATCTCCAAGGCTAGTTTCAAAGAGAAAATTGCTCATGGAAAGTACAAATGGACGAATAGATTGATTGCCTTAGTCGCAGATTGTGGGAAAACTGTCAAATTGTAAGATATTTTGCCGACTTCGCGCCGGAAAATATGAAGTACCTAATGCTCGATTTGAAATCCAGAAAAATTAGATCTCCTTTGGTCGATACTTGGCTGTTCCTCTCTAAAGACCCAAATTCGCTTGCTAAATAAACGGTTTTCTTGATTGCAATATTCGATTTCTTGTATTGCAGACAAAATTCACTTTACAACGGTAGGATTCGTCTAAAAAACCAGTCGATTCGGACGATAGGCGTCTAGTTTTCATGAAAACGGCCCGTGGTTTGCAAGCAGAGTTTCAAGATGGTGTCGTGTAAACACTAGAAACTAGAATGAAAATTTCTCAAAGCTTTCGAAAGAGGCTGATTGACTTTTAAGGCCCAGATAAATTTCCTTGTCATCAAATCCAGCCTCTTTGCCACACATACTGTAAAGCGATTGGTACGGCCATTTTTCTATGATTTAGGTATCTTCATATTCTTGAAATGTTAAAAAATGTGCCGGAATCGTGTGAACGTAGCCTGAGTGTAACACATGCGAAGTGGAAAGATCTTAGTTCAAAGTCCTTGTAAGCCGTACCAATGCCAAAAGTAGTTCCCAGTTACAAAGAAGCATTCCAAATTAATCAATTTCGGAAAGAGAATTGTCTTGGCAAATGAAAATGCCTTAGGTTTCAGTTCTAACAAGCAAGAAGTTAAGGAATAGGAGACAGAAGCACAATGTTTTTCAAACATCTAAATTAATATTTTGGCACTCTCACAAACATCTACTGCTAAAAACTTTTAAATTTATTCAGAAATTAAAGGTGCAGAATGAAAAGAAGGTCAGAAGTACATTATCATAATATCATCTTTACTTCACCACTGAAACGAAATAGAGATATTTAATTTCTTACTTTGCTGCGCGAGTAAAAATGGACGGTCTAGCATTCAATATGTTTCAGTTCCAACTTGAAACGATCATCAGAAAAACATTTAAAATCCCCCAAAATTATTACTTAGCATGAACTTTTTAGGCAGTTATCTGGCATCCAAGCTGTGACAGGCAATCGCACAAACAAAAAGCAACAAACAACGCAAAGGGCCTCAAAGCAAATCATGTGAACAAACTGCTTGGAGGCTTCTCTAAATTGTTAACTGATGGTTTACAAAGTTCCATTTATAAAGGAAAACAAAGGCTTCGTTTTCTTTCAGTGGTATACCCACCCTGTCAACCTATTCTCTCTTTCAATCTGTTCTATCTAATAGAAACAAATCACAGTCTTTAATCATGATCAGAAATCACAGAATCATATATCGGTAAATATTTAATACCTCTATCTGGTCGCTTCACATGCACTTGAGAGGATTCTGTTCAATGCTGCCTTCAAATCATCAAACGAATTGATCTTGAACACATGTTTGTCTTTTGGCTTCGATGCAATAATCTTCAGCTCAGCTTCAGAAATTTTTGGTCCAATTCCCAAGGACAGAATGTTTACTCCATTGTCCTAGAAATATTGACAACGTTCTTAAGACCGCATTTACATTGTACGACGACACCTCTTCATTCGAATCAATATGCCATAGATCAGCCTTTCGTCTACACCGCTCCTGCTAATCTCAAACATTTTTGCTCCTTCTATCAATATGAAAGTTTGGTTCTAGAGCGGTGTAAAAGCTCTTCAACCATCACAACTTTCCCCTGGGTTCAAACCGTACTGGTACAATGTAAACATGGTCTAAGATGATGAACAAGTGAAATTTTGTATCAATACTAACTCTTTGCGAGAGCAGTATGGAAAGATACTAAGCCCGATATGAAGAGTATTGACTGTGCTTGCTAGGTAAATATGATGACCTAGGGCTTGATATATTACATATCACCCGAAGTGTAAGGTGAATCAGTATTCAAAATCTGTTAAGGGGGAACTCGCAGTCCATTTGCTTTTAGGTACTTTTCTTTTATTTTTATAGACTTTTGGTTAGGTGTATATATTCATTGTAATTAAGTTTTAGCTGTTTTTAACATTTTTTAGTTTTGTAAATTTTTATATGGAGGGCCCCTTGTAAATCAACCAGTTGGTTGAAGGGTCTCCCTCCCTAATATATTGAAAATGAAATGAAAATGAAATGAAATGAAGGATAAATTCTGCAAAAACTCATTTATTTCTAGTAGCAACGAACGCGAAAGCTTGTGTATTGTGTGCTGTACGTATTTGTGTGAGGAGCTGGACCTGAAAAGATGTCATAAGATCTCAGTCTAAATGGCAATTAACTGGAAATAAAGATTTTACCAATGAAATCAGGGTTCATCATCTTTGATCTTATAAATTTCTCTAGCTACGAACAGTGGATTGCTTTGGTGATTAGTAAATCAATAAAAGTCCCGTTACAAAAGGGCCAAGCCTTGTTCTAGAAGGCGATATTCAGAGAAAGATACTACTCTACCTTCATGTTTTTGGTAGCAACTGCCAAATCTTCTGAGCCTGGGTTCGTATTTCCGTCAGTGATAACCAATAAGACTTTAGGCTTTCCTGTGGGATTGCATCCAGGGCAGAAGAACTCTCTTTCAGCTAGTCTTAGAGCCTTATCGGTACGGGTGCCACCTATGCAAGTAAAAAATATTGCACGGTTTTTATAAACTTATGAAGTCACAAGGGTCGAAAGAAAAGCATTTATATCAGATAAAATAAACACTTAGAATAAAACAATAATACCTTGACTAGAGTATCTTAAATGTACATTTGCATTGCACATTTGCATTTAAAATAATCTGTTCAAAGTACGATTTATTTTATTCTTAATGTTTATTTTGCAACAAAATTGTTTCGTGCACTAACAGTTACAATAAAATTTCAGAGTAAAACAAAATAACATAATATAAAGACGTTGAGAAAATAAACGGCACAATTTCTACTCTATTTCTACTAATGCATTGAAAACTTAGCATACAAAATCAAATGCAAATTTCCTTAACTGACGTCACATATTCAGATGGTCAAAGCTGAAGGATTTTAGCACGCAGATCATCCATGGATCAAATGCCCTAATGTTCGCAGATATGGCTACAAAAACTGTAATAAAATGGCGCAAGGAACACTATCAACATCAATGTATTAGCTATTCATTCATATGTAAAAATTTGGAAAATGATCAAATGATCAAAGCTAGCTTACCATAGGAATAAACGATGGAATCGATTTTAGCCTTGAGCTTTATTCTGTCATGATAAATGGTATTTCGAGGTGTAAAATCAAGTCTTGCATAGCTTGAGTAATGAATGATACCAAATCGAGTTTCAGATGCAGAAATCGTAAAATCATCACTGAGATCTTTGATAAATGATTTCACTTTGTTGTAGTTCTTTCGTTTGACGCTGCTTGATGCATCCATTATGATACCAAGATCAATCGCCTTTTTGCATGCTATAACCAAATTAAATAAAATCAAAACGAATCAAATCGACATCAAAGCTAATCAAATCATAATAAATCAAATCAAAACAAATCAGAACAAAAATCAAAGCCAATCAAATCATAATAAATCAAATCAAAGCGAATCAAACGAATCAACGCCAATCAAATCATAATAAATCAAATCAAAAAGAATCAAAAGGAATCAAATCAAATCACAAATGGAATCAAAACCAATCAAAACACATCAAACCGAAAAAAGGCAAATCAAAACCAATCAAACAAACCAAGACGATAAAATATCAAGACAAAGCAAAACAAATCAAAAACCAATCAAAGCAAACTAACTTCAAATTCTGATTTATCACAGCAAATATGACACAAACGAAGAGGGAGGTAAAAGTGACCACATACGACTTTTGCAGGGGTTATCATCGAGACTACTACAATCTTTGCTCCAACCCCAGGGAGTGGGGCTTGTGCATAAAATACATCATACAATGTTTCAGAAAAGGAAACAGAGACGTGAAAATAACAACATACAATTCTTGCAAGGTTTATCATTGCATTTTTCCATCTCTTCCGATTCACCAAGACTGCTACAATCTTTGCCCCCACCGGATGGGGTAGGGTTTGTGCATGAGCGTGATCTGAACCTAAAGCCTCCTCCGCATGACTTCGAGCACTCTGACCAATCTTCCCAATCCGTGTATCCACCATCTGTCGTTGTCTTACCTGAAATTGAACTGAGTTTATCATAACTGTTTTCAAGTCCATGACTAGGAAACATCAACCCGAATCCAAGAGCACAAAACAAAACTCGCAATATTTAGCATAGAATCCAAGAGTTCATAAGAACGAATTAATCTAAGTGATTTGATCCATAAAAAGGACTTATGGTAGTTCATTCGAGAGTGTATAGTACCTTCTACGGATGCGGAAAAAAGGTTTGACATGTTTGAACAAAATTTGTATAGAGTACTAGATCAATTCGAATGAGTTAAACAACTTTATTGATATGTAGATACCGTCGAATACCGATAACCGGTTAAAAGCATAAGACTTACTGTTGTTTTGAACCAATTGATAAATATAATTGGTTCGATCTTTGCCAATACATTCAGTAACTGCTTTGTCATCACATGGTTTGTAATCTACACCAATACATCGATCTGATTTGCCTTGCATAGCGTATCTTTCTTCTCCAGATGTACCCGACCAGCATTCACCGTAGAATTGAAGACCAAACACTTTGTAGCCTCTCTCTTCGGTTAAACGTGCACATTTGCAGTACAGACTGAAAATGATGGAGTATACTGTGAAATAAAATTAGTAGAAACTCGCAATAGCTTGCTTGCTTTAAATATTAACACTGTCAAGGTGAAATTTCCTTCAAATATATCGTGAAGATTTTGGAAAATCGCTGATCAGTAGCCATCTGATACAGAATTGGAATTACGGGTCGTCTTGTTTCACCTGTAGCTATTACCGGACTCGCCACATGAGTATGACCGTACCAGATCCAGCTTCTTAGCTGTTTGCAGTTTACAACAGATTCAAATAATCAATCCACGTTAGAAGGACAAGGGCAAATTTTGTGAAAATAGATTTAGGTATCCAAAAAGACAAACGATCTGCCTCTCAGAAGAATAGTTTTCATGCCTCTCAGTGTAGTCAATAAAATGAAAACAAACCGAGCAGGCATAACATTCTTGAGGCTGTCAAACTGATTTGTCATCCGCCTGCTCATGCGCACTAAAATTTCGCCAGTTCTCTATGAAAAAATTTCTCTGTGAAAAAAAGTTGAACTCAGTTCAACATTTTTTGCATTTCGCTTGCGAAATAATGATTTGGCCAATCAGGATGCAGCTGATGACACACTACCGCATTCCTGAAATGATTTTGCAAGAATATTTCACACATAATGGAAATTGAAGAACGAAAAAAATTTCTCGAGAAAAACTTTGCGCGAAATATTTCACTGAGAATTTTCTGAGTGGAAATCAGGCTTAATCGATCAATCACTTTCTGATCAACTGATCATCTCGCAATCAACTGATCCCCGCCCCGGGAAAAACTAATATTCTATTCGTGACAATTTCTGCAAAATGTGAAACATTTCTCGTGAAACCTATCACGGGATGCCAAGGCTACAAACTGATCGGTTCCTTGCGTTGCGATAATTAGCTTCCTCGAGAAATATTTCGCCGCATTTGATTGAAAATATCACAAGTCTATCATCTGCATAAAAGATGAGGAGAATCTACCTCTGGCCATGCTAAATCAACTTACGCTCTGAGAGTTGCAGGGTAATCCTTCCAGTCAATTAATTTATTGTCAAAGTTATGGTTGATTGGATCCCGTCGATTCAATAACTCAAGCTTGAGTGGGCGCTCTGGTTTTACGTAGTCATGGAAACAACCAATTTTCTTCCACCTTCTTTCACACGTGGTGTCAGTGTCGATGGCAGCTAAAATCCGAATAAACAAAATTTAAAACAAAATTCGATTATTTACCAGACTAAAGATATTGAGTGTTGCTAAAGTTGTTCCTCCCACTCAGCTGTCTCCTCTCTTCTTCCTTCAACCAATGATTGAGTTAAAGATGGCGTCAGCAATCTTTTTAAAATTCTTTGATTTGATTGGTCGGTTTACCGTTGGACGCAAAGGATCACGGTCATCATTCCATCATTCATTCATCCACTCATTCATCCACTCGTTCTTTACAAAAGTAGAGAAGTTTTCAAATTCCTCCTTTTGGGACCTTGGATTGAGGTTATTTCGCCGATCACTCATACACGTCGAGATCCCGATATCACAATTTCTATTTCAATGCAAATATCGATGGTGCTTCGCAACAATTAACTGTTGTAGTGTGCGAGTTTAGTCATTGCTCTACTTTGTTGCTGTTGTTGTTGTTGTTGTTGTTGTTATCGTCATTATTACTGCTGTTGCGTTTATGCTGCATATCCTAGGACCTCCTTTGTAATCACATGTCTTAATTTCACACGAACCTGACCAAATATTTGAATGAAAAGTTCGCCATTTGATAGCAAAGTTTCAGACCATTCGATTTTAGACGTGTGTACATGGTATATCCTGGTGTCCTTCTTTCATTCAAATCTCTCTTCACCTAGCCTGAGTTACTCTTCATCTCTTCATCGAGTTTAAAGTTACATATTCTGCTGAGTCTATAGCTCTAAAAGTTATGAAAGTGCAAATATGATTTTTGTGCAAGCAACGATCATTTTTGTGCCTATATGTAAACATTATGACTGAATATGTGTCAAGCAAGGGTGAATTTTGCGAAACAAAATAATTGGCTGTCCGGCATCACAAAACGATCTGCCTTTCTGGAGTATAGATTTCACCCCACCCACCCAGCCAACAATCAACTTTAGTTCTCTCTGTTTACTCTGATTTGATGGAGTGCGCTCAGATGCGTAAAGTTTATTCTCCTGAAATACAAATCGCTTCGAGGTGTCAAACAAGGGAATCTTTCGTTTACGAAACTTAGCCATTGAAGCGAGTTAATGTACTGAAGAATAGATCTCACACCTTCTGTGCAGCCAAGCATAGATAGTTCTTTGCCTTCTCTGTTTATTTTGATTTGAATGAATGCACTTAAAGGTGTGAAATTTATTCTCCTGAAAGGCAAATCGCTTTGTCTTATCGGAAACCTGCATCACATAGAATGCGTTCACACGATGGCGGCACATTTTGAAAACGGTAAAAATGTGATCGATACGGTCCCATGAATGTGATCGATCCCGTTCAAGCAAAAACGGCACATTTTTGTGATGGTAGAGTTTGAAAATGGAACGCTAACCCGAAGAATTTGAAAAGGGTATCGCATGAACGCAAGCTAAATTTTTGACTACCGTCACATTCATCACCGTTTTCCAAATGTGCCGGCATTCATTTTCATTTGATCTTTTTTATACATGATACTCCATCAATACTCCAAAGTCTGCACGCAGGCTACTAAATATATATATAATAGAGATGATAAAGATGAAGATGAATGTATATAGGTGAAAAATAAAGATGAATGTATATCTAATCACACTGTTCTTCCAGGAGGTCATGTTTCAAGGGGTCTTCAATGTCTTATTGGCCCAAAAAATCGTTTCTAACCTGCTTTTTGAAAAGCAGCAGATTCCACATTTCTAATATTGTTTGATATATCATTCCACACCTTGGTACTTGTGTACGAAGAGCTCTTTTTAGTTATCTCTAGCCTAGGTCTTGGTATCCGCAAGTCATTCGCTCTCATTGTTTCATCGGGTGAAGTAAAGTAGTCTTTCGTTACAAAATTTGCGATTGCTCTCAACAACCTGTCAAAGCCTTACAAACATGCAAAGAATGGTTGACCTAGTTTCAAAAACAACAACGATCAACGGCATCTTTGCTAAACTAAAACTTATTACTTTCAACAGACTTGATTGTTTTCTTGCAACTTTAGTCAAACAATATTCTGTAACAAATGATAACAAGCAACTGGTCGTAATCAATAACTTTTTCATTCCAAACATAAAATTCAAAATAGGGCGTTATATTTCAAATGCATTCTAATTCAGTTAAATTAATTAGCTGAAAAATTCGATTTGCAACAATAGGTGAAAGTAACTAATTTTCTGTGTTCATTCTTCACATTTAAATTTGTTACCCCCGGCGATCAAGGGTAAACTTTATCAGCAAAAGAGTCAGCTCTGCATATCACAAAGCGATTTTTCTTGAAAAGGAATACATTTCACACTATCAGAACAACCAACTGTATTGTTTCGAGCGACGACAAATTTTGATGAAACAAAAGAAAGATTCAGTTCACCTAAAAGACAAAGTAAATTGCTTTTCCGAAATATAGAATTGACATCTCTGGGTCCACTCAATCAAACTGAATAAACAGGAAAACAAAAAATAATAGTTTGCTGCATTAGCAGGTGTGAGATCTATTCTTGAGGCTGCTAAATCGCCATGACTTAAACAGAACTGTATCCTTATATTCTTAAACTGCATTGTATTATTGCTGGGCAAGTGTGAATCTAAAACACACTGCAAATCATTATCTTTTGATAAAGCCTTATCTTACAAGGTCAGCTAGCCCGTTCAGGTAAGCTGGCCCATTTCACACGAATAGGCTATATACTTCGGAATTCAACTTCATTGCTAATTTTCAAACGCTATGTTGATGACTTAAGTCAAAGCAAGCACTTGAACTGGTCACCGGCTTACTTGTTACGAAGCATTATCATGAAGTTTCACAACATGTTTCCCATGCAATAGTCTTTTGAATCTAAACACGCCTTTATCACACGTCCGAGCGAGATATTTAAAAATAATATTGACATAAAGATGATTGTGCTTATTTGATTCACGATAAAAAGTCTCTCTTCAATTTCATAAATATCATTAATCACAGGCTTGGTTGATTGAGACGATAGCCAATGTAGATACAGAAGAATCGAAATCAAGGCTTTGGCACCTTCCATAGAGTCATGAATCAGTCATAGCGATGCACCCTGCGAAAGGGTCGCATTTCAAAATAAGCCCCTTTGGTTCAGCATAATAGATAGCCGATTACGCAAAAGATGGCGTCGAGGAACTTTTTACCAAGATGAATTCGTTCCAATTATGCATCCTTAAGATTCTACAGGAACTTGATTAAAGAACGCAATGCATCCTGGTAAAAAGTTCTTCGCCGCCATCTTTAGTGTATTCGTCTATTGAATTAATATTGAATTAATCGTCTATTGA
Source organism: Aurelia sp. 4 Dawson et al 2005 (assembly GCA_964019985.1). NCBI lineage: Eukaryota > Metazoa > Cnidaria > Scyphozoa > Semaeostomeae > Ulmaridae > Aurelia > Aurelia sp. 4 Dawson et al 2005. Next base: position 20,363,024 of record OZ026504.1, read on the forward strand.
ATCGTCTACTTAGCATCTTTGACATATCAGGATGCCCCAACAATGCCCATCCAATGTTACCAGAGCATCAAAGTCTGTTTGATATTTTAAGAAGGCTGCATTATTTCAATTAAAAAAACTTGAAAAATTCCCAAACTTAAATCATATTTATGGATTTGCGTCCAGCATGGTACAGTTGTTGCAATCTATTTTAAAAACGTTACTTGGTTTTCACAATGATGATTACAAAACTACATTACTAAGTTTGATTTATCTTTACATTTACAAGCAGGGAACGCCAAGCAATAAAAGGTAGCGATCATCCAGAGTTTGATTTCAACACTCACATTTGTATCAATTTTTTACATGGCTTTCTCATCTCAAAATAAAATACAATAACAAAGAAGTTGCTTTTAGAAAATGCGAAATGTTCTCAAGTATGTCATGCATGCAATAACTGAGCTCACCGTGTACTGCAGCTATGAAAGCAAGTATCAAATCATTTTATTAACTCTTCCGTAATAAAATAGATTTGCTTATGAATTACATCACTTTGTTGAAGTACAACCTTTGCCTCTATGTAATGAGAAGCAAATCCAAAACTTTCCATTGGTCTCAGTAATACATTAAATGGTTTCGTACGTGAATTTGTATGAAATAGGCACTGTGTAGATTTCCAGGTGAGCTGCAATTTGCTATCTTTGCCTTGAATTGAACAAAATTGCGAGCAGATCTATTCCTCCCAAATGGAGCATTTTCACTAAAGATCATAAAAATTGCTTCTCCTGATAAATTATTCAATGTTACCTTTTGCAGCAGCTATGCAAGAGAGTACAAAAACCAAAAATTTCATCTTTGTCCTGGGGTCATCCACATACATACACTCACTCCCACGTGCAGATCAGAGTGCGAATGAACTCAGCCAGATATTGCAACTGTTATATATAAAGACAGTGTTTGCAAGGAGTAGGATGTTACCATTGGCTGAGCAATAGAAAAAGCGATGACTTTAAATTGCTACGCAAATACGAGGAACAACAAGTGAAACCATGAAAATTCTTTGTTACATTGTAGAGTTGTCAAGGTGCTAATACAAACTTTTGGCTGCATGCTGGTAGGGGGTATGGTGCAAACAAAGGTTGTAACAACATGCTTACCTGTTTGTTAGGAGGAGATTTCCTACGAGATTTCCTTCTACAAGTACGCAGTAAGCAAAGCTTTGGCTGTATAATGACATGGGGAATTTAGTTCCCATGCTGTTGGTGAATGATTGTAAATCTTGTTTGACCTATTTATTGGTAGAGGGTACCGTTCCGATAAAACTATTCACGGAGAGTACATGAGCAAATCTTCGTGTTGTTTGTTGGTTCGGGGATAGTTTACGAAGCAGAAACTACACTAGATCGAGCTAATGAGGTGTAGCAAGTGTTCTTTACAACAGGAGCTCATTTATGACAATAGAAATATCAGCGGACCGAGACAAGAGCTCTGTGGGACATTCATCTAAACGTTGTTTGTGGAAGCGTCTACATCATCAAAACAACAATATGTTTAAGAAAATAGGATGTTTCTGTGTATGCTAAATTTCGCTATTAAAAATAGAAATCAAATGTAAATAAATTCAGGAAAAAAGAAGTCTAATTAAAGGTATATGATATGATATAGTAATTCAAGTACAGAAATTAAAACGCTAAGCTGAAAACAGATCCAGTTCAAAATGGCAGGGGTAGCATTAAATGGTCAGTTCGACCTTGTTTCCATAATGGTCCCTCCAGATGTATCATTGAAAGAAGAGTTTTCACGAAAGAAAAGACAAAAACAATAGTTATGTCTCAAGTGTTGAAGTTAACTGCTGCATTCTCAAGATTGTTAAAAGACAGTTTTAATATAGGCTTTAGAATCTTAAGGACGTAACTATCAAAATGTCCATCCAACCATGTGAACTTTATTGATGTAGTGTTTGTCATGGTCAATAATATCTAATGTTTTTGAAGTCAACAGAAATCATATTAGTTTGCGCATGACATTAAGCATGACTTTACAGACTAGAAATGCAAAAGGATTGAGGACCCTTATTATCTCATGAGACTTAAGTCTGCTGTTATCTTAATTTTTGCCTCTATGTGATACGTTTTTTTGGACCAATGAATATCAATCAATCTTTTCTAGATCAGGACTTTCCGAGGTCTTAAAGCTATTATGAATTCAAATTTTTGTAATTTTTGTAAGTTTGAAATAGATACGTATGCTGGGTGAGCTAGAAATTCTTGGGGTACATGCAGCTTATCATTTTCTCTAAGATTCGGTTCACAGAAGAAAGGCTACGTTAGAGATAAAATATTAGTGTTGAAATTTGTTTCCAGGAAAGAAATTGTACGCAGAATAACATATGTATTCACACAACATGCTGGCTGCAAAGGCCCCTTTGAGCTGTCGCAAAGCCGCCGAAACTTTTCGGAGGAACATTTTCCGGAGAAAACCAATTGCTAAAATCGCAATGGTGATTGATTATGGATGAAAGATGTTGTTAAAAGATAAATAGATTCCTTGAAACATTCTTTTATCGGCAATCCATACCGGACACTATTTCACAATAAAGTCAGCTTATTTTCTCGGCAATATCAATTTAAGAGCAAGCAAAGTGAAAGTCCAAAAGAATTTGTGAAATCTTTTACAATGAAACCTTTTTTAACTTAAAGCTATCTTTAATTCAGTTTACATTGGTTAAACCTTAAAACACTAAATCTTCTTGCAATTTTCAATAACAGCTGAGAAAACGTGAAATTTTCGCAGTTAACTTTCAATAAAAAACTTGATACAAAAGTAATCATAAAACAGAGGAGCTTTTGTGTTCCTAATTCGAATTTTATTCGCAAGCAAAGATCAACTGGTTTCTGTATCAACATGTTGACAAGCAAAAACTTTTCCTAAGCCAACAAAGAGAGATTTGGAAAAAGATACACATCTCGATTGAAATTTTTAGAATCCATGGAAGATAATCCATTTGTAAAGTGGTGTGATAAGATTGCAAAAACGTGCCCCTAAAATGCTTTACATTAAAACCGAATAATTGTAACGACTCAAGTACAGTTTTAGAAATAATATTTGATATGAATCAGGTTCCATAATTAGCGTGCATAAAATGCTCCTGCTGGGATCCGATCCACGCCACGGATGTTCTTGTCTCCAACACTTTCTGTGAAAATCTACAGCACCACTAAAGCGCAATGATATTTTGGAGAAATTTTAAGTCAGTCGCTCGGATATCTTTGTTTTCGAATATCTGGATACTGATGTCTTAATCACGTACAATAAATGAGCTTCAGCATTTTAGAAACCAAGTGGGAATAGTGAACTTCATAAAAGTAACATTTCCTGAGTTCGAAGGAGCACTTCAACAACATAGAGCAATGAATTCTGCAATTAAAAAAACTACCTATGCATTTTAAAATGGGTATCGTCCCAGATTAGATGAGAAATTGTGAATGTCCCTTCTGGAACATTAAAAGTTTTCAAGAAATCTGGCCAAAATAGCCTACAACTAGCCTCTTCGGGACCAAATAATTTTTGACTGGTTTCAGACCACGTCTATTTACCCTGTTGAAGATATTTCATGATTGTTTCGACACAAAATGTCCAAGACACTTCCACTAAATTCGTTCTTGAAACTGTTTCAGACTGTCTTATCAAATATTGGGCAAAAACGAGGCCACAATGCTCCTCCCCACAATGCACAACACAAAATCAATAACTTATATTAAAAGAGATCGTTTGAAAGGGGCAGTACCTTCAAATTAAGACAACAAAGAAAAAAAACTGTTTTAATATCCTCATAAATTTTTGCAATTACTTTGAATGGCAAATATACAAAATGAACCTGTACGAGGGATCTGTGAGCAAACATTATTAGCAAATGGGCGAAAAAAGTTGACGGGAAGGTGCCAAAGATTTATAAACTCATATGCGGATAATGAAAAAGGTAAACACGGATGAATCCATATTGAAATCTTGATAAAAAGATGAGCTTTTGTTTGAAAGGGATTAAGAGAAAAGAGCATCATTTCATAATGATTTGTGACTAAAGCAAAATATTTTCGCGTGAAGTAAGAAATCGTAATTATTTTGTTTAAAAAACATGAATTTGACGATTAAATTCGAATTGGAAAGAAAGTATATATTTTGCTGATTATTACTTTCTCTAAAAATAAAAATCACTTAATTCGCTAGCCATCTTATTGCCATCAATCTGTTAAATTCTAAAATGTGATTTTCTTCCGTGACCTAATGAATGCCCACGAAATCAGGGCAAAGTTCGTTCGTCTTATCTCATGAAAGGAAATGCTGACATATTTTCTTACGTAAGACTGAAATACATCACATAATGTAATTTCCATCATTTGCTGCCAGGTACCTTTTCAAAATTTCAAAATTTAGAGGGAAATCGCATCATTAGATGTAAGTCATCACTGCTTCTTAATGACGTTCACACTTATAAATAAATTTGGATGGAAGTCAAGAAAATCTTCACTAGCTACTAAACAACCCTGCATAGTTGCAAATATATTTCCTCCAGTTGATTATGTGTTCAGACACGAAACATTTAAATTCTAAAATATCACAGGACTGGAGAAATTAAACAGACTACATTCTCAGGTGTTACTCAGAGTTTCACACTTTCTAGCGATCTTCAGACAACTAAAAGCTCTACTCAATTTTGGCGCATTTATATATTCGTTGTTATGGTGACATGATCTTATAAATTCTAAAATAAAGACTTTAGAAATAATTTAAAAGAAAGAAATGATTTCCCTGCTCCCTCCTAGATGAATGACATACGGACTAAGAATGTTTTGTCTTCACCTTTTAATTATGTGTAGGTTGTAATAGATCGAATTTGCAAAGTACTTCGTGGCAAAGATGGTAAAAGGTTATATGAAAGAAATTGCTTCAATCGAAATATTTGGAAAATATGCAACCGATAATGTTTAACAGTAAATATTTAATAATGTTTAATTTTGATTAATAAATTCTGTACTTCATTCGAAAGGGTTTTGGATGCTTTCTTCAAAGTAATTTCAAAATAAAGGCACTCGAGCCCCATCACTCTTCGTTGTATATTTCGTGCTCAAAGAGAGAACTTTCCAAAATTGTGTCTTATGATTGAGAGCAACAGAGAGAAAATAAAAGCTCTGTATGTCTAACGCTGAAAAAAGCGTTGTAAGTGTAGATTTATGTCTGTCTTGAAACAGAAATTTGCGGGAAAAAACGGGAGAAAGAATAAGGCAGATATACTTATAGAAAGCGTAGCATGTCTCTCGCAAGTTTGATGCAGCATGGAAAAGCATATCTCTCGTTTTTCCCCCTTCTCTCATTTTTCCAACGAGAAGGACGCGTAGCAAATCCATGATACGTAGACTGCATCATTCAAAATGCATCAATCAGATTCTATTTGTTTATAATCGAAAGTATTAAGAAACATGAAGAGACTATCAATTTATCCCGGAGTACATATCAATCAACATTGCTGGAATCAGAAAAAAATGAATTTGCAACACTTTTTCAATCGTCGTGAGCAAAGTTAAGTAACGAAGTTGACTTAGCACATAATCCATTCATGGGATGAACGAAGGTAGAACCATGGTTGGACACAGTATGGAACCAAGAATGCAATATCTAAAATCAGACCTACAGTATTTCACACATCGTAAAGATACATTTACTTATGAATCAAAATAAATCAGTATGGCTGACAAGTATACAATATCAAATAAACAAAGAAATAAACAATATGAAAATTGAGAAAGAACAATGGCAAATCTGATGATCATACTTAACATTGGAAAGTGAGTCTAGTAGTTGCTATGGTAACATTCTGGCTGCAACTTTTAATAACACTCATTCAAAATAAATAATGAATCATTTACAGGATGCTAAAAATTTTGAAATAAATAAACAGCCTTAGATTAAAATCTAAAAACACAGGGTTTAAATTTTTTGTAAATTTGTGAGATGTAATGACATTGTAAAGATGTACATTTGACATTCATGGTGGGGAAAAAGGCATGGGAATTGTTATTGAAATCTTGAATCTAAAGACCATTCAGCTGCAAACGCAACATTCTTGTTCACAAATTCTGGAAAATGCTAACAGATTAGGGCAGAGCAACTTTCTCTTTGTTGTCAACTGGGGGAAGGGGCTTCAAATATCTAGGAGGCAACTGTATAGCCCTCTTGAAAGCCTGTACTCCAACTCCTACATTGTGATTATGACCCAAATTTGAAGTGGTTTTGTAATACAATATTTGTTTAATTTCAAACTGTCTGTCAAATGAAGCAACGTTAGCTTTGTGCACAAACAATTTTTCTTGACCTGCTAGCAAGGAGGCACATCAGTTATCAAAAATATAAGACTATGGCACCTTAACAAAGAGAAAGAAGATTGATGGTCATCAGGCAGACAACATAAAATGATTATTGGTTTATATACTGAGACTTGATTATTTTCTCTCAATTTATAAACACGACACTTGATTGACAATTTAGGCCACCTGTGATGTAAAGGTAAACAAATCATTTTTGTCACAACACAACTTTGTCCAACAGACATCTTTCAATATTGATCGTGGGGTCAGTGATGAAATGACATTGAAAAAGATGGCATGAGTAAATCTTGAGGAGCATTAAAAATTTAACAGGAAAGTTACAAAAGAAAATCTAAAAGGTGGCATAATTCACTACTAGATGACTGAAGGTCTTCTGAACAGGTCAGCTCAAGGCCAAAGCAATGGAACACAACCAAAGTACAGTCATGAATAAATTCTTGTGATTTCATGAGAATATTTAAAAGCCTTATTAGAATTCTTATGAACTCTTCTGAATGAAGAATACACAAAACTATAAAATATTTGAGCCTCTTACAATTCTCTTATTCCCTTGAATTTAACAGAACATCAAGAATCCATAAGAATTTATGAGAATTCCAAGAAATGAATTCTTTAGAAAGGTATCTACATTTTGTGAAAGGACTGTATTGTCCACTTATGATTTCAATGCATTTACAGTAATGCTAAAACTGCAAGTAGCAACAATTGTTTCATTACCTAAAATTCTTGCTTTTCCAAATTTTCAGAAACCATTTCAACATCCTGTAGCCATGAAGGGCATTCTTTTTTAAGAAGTTCATAATAATTTTCTTTCAATGTCTCCAGTTTATTTTCTGAAATTGAATAGAATGCATCTTTCAGGAGTTTTTCAGACTTTTCAATATCATCCAGTAGTTTCTTGTTCCTTTCTCTTATTTGTTGTTGCTCTCTTTTCTGGTAATGTGTCCTAATTAAAAAATGAAAAAGTCAATAAATCGTTCATAAATTTTGAGTGTGGCTGTTTGGGAGTGACGGTTGTTGGCGTCATCAGGGATGCTGCTTCCATTAGAGGTTTGGGATGTGTCCAGGTAAAGGTCTGGTTTTGGTCCCTTTGGTTGGTTTGGTGTGGGTTGGCAATTGGGTTGGAGGTTGGGCAGGCTGGCTGGTTATAAGAAATTCCCTGTCTACAGTAGAGTACTATCGCCCTTATCAGACCACTTTTCAGAAAACTAAGATTTTCCGAGAGGTCAAAGAGGTTCTGGAAGGGAACTCACCTTGAATAGCCTTCTCAACTCTTGCTAGAAACCTCAAAGTGAGATCTGTACCATCTGTTTCCTTGTTGTCATGCTGGAACCACACAAATACGGACAGGTCTGAAACACATAAATTAGGCCATATCGGCCCTGTCAGACCACCGCAGAAGAACAATGAACTTGGCACATCAAAAACTTTTCAAGGCCGTTGACTGTTCAACAAAGTATTTTTTACTTTCCCAGAAAGCCAGAAAGTTACATGACCAATTTGATTGAAAATGATTTCAAAATATTGTTAATTTCACTCCCGCTTTTAACTCTCTTATCCTTGACCTCAGTCAACTCTAACCACACAATGCATCAATGGTCTACAAAACTAAAGGGTTTCACATATGGTGGACGCACCTGGGGACATATTAATTTCAGTTACAGTGCTCTTCCAAAAGGAGCCTTAAGTCTTGCAATTTGTGTGCCATTCTCAAAATTTCTTTGAAAATGAAAAGAGAAGAGTTAGAGATCAACCATTCCTGAAGACTGGTCTATTTTAACTGACAGACATGAGAAACGACACAAAATAGACATGGTGTGTTGAAACACCGAGTGAAATGTGAATTGTACTTACACCTTTGTTGCAGGAAGGTCAACTTCAAAACTTTATTGCAAGTTTTCTGAGGAAAACAAAACAGCGAAAGCGAAGAAATATCAAATGACATTAGCAAACAACTTTTGCATGCTTTTTGGAAAAGCTAGGCCCAAGCTCCCTTTGATTTCAACATTTTATTCAAGGCCATTGCACGACATGGAATCGATGGTGGTCTGACAGGGGCGATATCACAAAAGTGTTTTCTGCTTCCACTTTGTTAACTTATTATGTTAACTTCAACTTGTGGGTAAAATTTCAAGTAACTTGTTCTCGTAACGTAATAGGTGTTAAATGCTTCTTCGAAGGATGTTTGTTGTGGAATTCTAAAATTTGAACTGACACTTGGTGTTGAACCTCGTCCTTATTAGCTTTACTTTGATAGACAGTTTGACAATGCTGATCGATGAGATCGGCCTCCTATAGATTGATTGATGCAATGATTGTGGACTAAAACAATTGCGTACTACTTAAATAAATACCTCAATTGGACCTCTGATTCTTTGTGTTTCTGCATCTGTAATAATGCTTGTCTCTTTGCAATAAGAATTTCATGATCTTGTGACAATTGCGCTAACTGTTGCAATGTCTCACCTTCTCCACCACTAGCCGCCATTGCAGTCAGTCTTTGTTGTCTTGTTGAAAGCTCCTCCGTAGCAACACTTTAATTATTAAGCTGCGCCTCAAACGAGAATCTTCGGGGCATTCAGTAGTCCAAAGGATGAAAATCACCATCTAAATTTGACGTTATAAACCCAATGTTAAACATGACCTCTTGCCCACTGAGTGAAAGCAAAGAAACCGGAGCTATACCAGCCTATATGTAGACCCATTATTGGTCTACGTGTTGGCTAGAACCAGACCAGAAACACTTCTGTGTCATGCAAAAAGTCAACTTTGGCAACTTGAAAAGGATTTGGTCATCAATGGATCTTTAACATTTACATGGTGAGTGCATGATTTGCAAAGCTATCATTATCAAGTTGTTTCAAACGTAGAATATGCTCCTTTACAGCATAGTTATTTGGGCAAAATCTGTTCAAAGCGAGCCAGACTAATTTCTGTGGAAAATGCAGACACAGGATGCAAACTAATTAATAGTCTTTCGCGCAACAAAGAATTTATCGTAGTGATACTGTGTTCACTGAAAGAAAAATCTTGTCATTTTAGATCATTTCCTGTCACAATAGCAGCTTTTGCTTGTGAGGTGTTGGGAGCAAGTGTTCCCCTTCTGAAGGTAAATGTACAGTCAGGCAATGACAAGCCTATCTTTTGGAATGACAGTAAGGAATCAACTTTCAATGTGCAGATCGTAATAGATTCAAAGTACTGTCAACAGAAGCATCAAATTTACAACAAATTTTGCCTGAGTACATGCATGTTCTTGTTGGGATGTTAGCACTTGTTGAGGTAGTAAAAAAAAACTACAGTAGCAGTAGCTACATTTCAAACATCTACTCTGATGAATACTTTACATACGTTATGTAACAACCAAAAATAATGTTTGAAAAAACTTAGAAGATGCTTACAATAATATGTACTTGAAGTTCAACAAAAGTGTATGCAAAGCTCGCCATGGGTAGATTTATAACAGGGTACAAACTCAGACTCGTCATTATTTACAATGATGGATGGAGGACATTAGCTCTCTGGAGCCTGAAAATAACAAAAAATAACATGATATTAGAGTGGCAATTGGTAGGTCATGTCAAGGTTAAGTGCAACTTAAAAGATATGGCTAAAATGACAACACTAAATTTGTTCTTTGCAAGATAACGCTAAAAGTGAAAAATTCTAATTTTCAATGTATACTGAAAGAGAATACGAAAGCATTTTTTTTGCAAAGCTATAGACCATGTTTTAGAGCAAAGCTGCTAAACACAATACCCTGTTCAGTGGCAAATACACGGTACCAACAACGTTGAAGTGCCCATTCATTATCAAGAGATGTTACAGCCTCTTATGAAAGAGGAACATAAACATGCACACATCAACATTTGGTTTGAAAAAATAACAATTTATTCTAATGAGACAGTGAGAAGGCATTTCCTAATTTGAGCATGGTGTGTGACTTTTTTTCATGATACGAAATTGTAAGATACAACTGATTAATTGTTTGAAATTGCAAATGTGAAAACCAAATGAATTCTCTTGCAGAAATACTCACCTGTTCAGCACCATTCTTTTTTGTCTCAATTTCTTCAACCTTCCAAAAGAAATTATGACACAAAATTATGACTCAACCCCATTTGATGTCAAAATTTACTACTTAAATGACGTTTTGAAGTAGACCAGGTATCTCAAAATGATGTGGCATTTGCTGAACTGTACTGTTATGACTTATACACCAATATAACTAAACTTCCTGTTTGTATTATTTTGAGGCAAAAAGGCAAGCTTAGTTGTAGAAATTAAGTTTACCAAAATCGGTCTATCCTTCTGGAGTTCTGGAAGGAAAGTTTCACTTGGAAGCTATATTTGAAATTCTTGAGAAAAATAAGATAAACTTTATTCCTATTTTAACTTTGTGGGTGGAAAATTGTAGCAAGTGCTGTAGTCATCAAATGAACAAGACATGTACATTTACAAGGGAGTGGTAGACAGTTTTCATCAGCATTTGTGCCTTGGAGGATCATCATGCTCACATTCATTTTGGAAGTTGAATAAAATATGAACATTTCAGCCTCTTTTAATGTTCAAAGATACTCTCCAAGCAAAAGAATCTTTCACACCAGAGGGTATGACTAACTCTATAAAATAAAACATCTAGTATATTTCTTCACACAAAATCTACAACCTGATCTGACAGCTAAGATGCACATGAATTTTGTTCATGATGTGACTCCATAAACTGCAGCAGTTGTTACCTTTTGTTTCAACTGAGTAACTTCTTCTGTCAGCTCCTCATTCTTTTGTGTCAATTCTGCAACTTGCAATTTCAAAGATTCAACATCTGCTGTTTCAGGTGGACCACCATGAAGATGGTAACGAAGAAAACTTTAGACTGTTAAAGAAGATGATGTTATCTCCAGTGATAATGCTATTTACAGTACTATTTACAGTACTTGCTATTTACAGTACTTTTAACTTTTATCGATTTATCGGAGAGATTTTTTGATCAAGGACTTCAGATAGGTGGTATACACGCGGTGGCAGGATGGAACCCACAGTCAAGCCATCCGGGATTTAGCAATTTACGAAAAGCAGATCCTGGAGGGTATTTTGGAGTCTCTATATGGCCGCCCGGGATTTAGCAATTGACGAAAAGCAGATCCTGGAAGGTATCTTGGAGTCTCCATATGGCCATAAAGGATTTAGCAATTTACGAAAAGCAGGTCCTTTGGGGGGTATTTTCGAGTCTCTATCTAGCCATTAGGGATTTAGCAATTTACGAAAAGCAGATCCTTTAAGGTATTTTGGAGTCTCCATCTCGCCATCAGGGATTTAGCAATTTTACAAAAAGCAGGTCCTTGGAGGGTGTATATTGTTAGGAGTCCCCGTAGAGTCCAGTGTCCTAGTTTCTAACAGCATGAATTCTTGTCCCTTGTCGATTTTAGAACCGCTTAGGCTAGATGAAAAACAATTGCATGTAAACATTTTTTCCTATAAATACTTGGCTGTTTTTATTGTAAAGCACTGATGAAGATTTGATAATCGAAACGTCTGGTTTTTAACAGTTGTGTTTTTTATTTAGCTATTTACAGTACTTAATATATGAATAGCATATTTAAATATTTTGGAATAGAAAATTCATGAAACCAGTACTGGATACACCGAAAACAACTATCTATTTTTGAAATACCATGATAAATTGTACTACCATACATTGCATTACTTTCAAAGATATGTGCTATGCAGTATATCATTAAGTAATTTCTAAATCCACCATCAAAGGTTTTCTTTCTGTCCACTCATGTCAAGTCTTAAGAAGGTTGATGTTTCTTGACTGTTTTCAGTATTTTTGAATCTGAGAATTGAAAGAAACTTACTGTACTTATAACTGCAGAAATAGAGGACTTCTTGGATTCTTGCTCATTATTACCTGACTGGAGTTTCAAAAACGAGGCAATACAGAATCCCGCCATTCCTATTGGCCAATCACACATTTCCCGTGGGTTTCCCGTAGCTTTGTATAATACGATACAAGGACACATTTTTGTCACCACAGCAACCGCTTTAGGCCTAGGCCTGTGAGATTTGTAGTGAACTCAAACGACAAGATTGTAACAAAATGTGTTTGATGAAATGCGAGTCAAGATTAGAAGATTTCAGGTAATAAAACTCATACTAACCGGTTTTGTGTTGTACAGGAAAATATAAAGCCCTCGGTCTTAAGGTACAGACCTCACAAGCTTGGTCTGTACTTCTAAGACCTTGGCTTTATATTTTCCTGTACAACACAAAACCGGTTAGTATGTGCAAAGTATAATAAAAATACAGATTTCTATATTCTTTGAATGATTGTGAACATCGAAAATCTACATCTTTCCACAATAACTTAAAAACAGATACAGGGACATATAAAAATTTCTTCCAGTAATGTGTGTAGTATATAGTACATATTCTTTTTCTAAAGTTTGGTAAGCTTCCTCCTTCAGGAACAACTCTCTTAAACATACCAAAAGCCAGACTGCACTTGCTGTTTCTTGCGCGGGAAGTGCGCGGGTGAAAACAATCTTTTAACAATAGACTCTATATTGTAAGATCTTCCGGAGAAACAGCACAAAATGCAGACTGGACCAAAAGAAAATAAATGAAGGATACTCAAGTGCATTTCCAGGCTTCTCTGGTTCTTCATAAAGTGCAACAAGAACTGAAATCAAACAAACAAAGTAATCATTCATTGCATGGACATCAAAATAATTTCTTCATCAGATACTTGGTTACAAAACACAAGGTAATTTTAAAACATGACTAACTATGCAACAAGTAACAGCAAATCAAAAACAAATTCTGGTTTATGATTCAATAACCGTCTCTTGGTTATTGATGATGACATACTCAACCAGGTTCTACTGCTAGGCCTACTTATCAACCACAAAAACAAACTCAGCGTACTTACCACGAGTCAATGCGTCTAATACTCCTGCCCTTTCTAAATATTTGCGGAATTCTTCTCGCTTTGAATCAGCTGGCTACAAGAAATGACGGAAACCTTCATTAAAGTGAAACTTTAAATTGTTTTGCGGACCAACGTGAGACGATCACATTGACTGATTGACCATATACACATTCTTCCTGTGTTCTTCCTCCAAAAAGTAGCAAGTGAATACCTTGTTGACTGAAATTCCTGAGGTCGAGGGCATCTTGCAGATAATATTTCTCTTTGGATTGCACTTGGGGATTATTGTCCACACTCACACTTTCTGTTGCGTCGTTTCCAAGGCCGAGGTCAGATTATTGTGGTTTTCTGTAGCTCTTATGCCACAGCCTCTCTTCCAGTTGTCTCTGAAGTAATTTTGCTTTTTGCTTCAAATTTTTCGTCTGAAAAATTATAAAAATCCTAAATAAATCTTCAGGTCAGTGTAGTTGCCCACCTTTAAACTCATCAATTTTTCATCAAAATTCATCAAATATGCAACAAAAATGTCAATGATTTGCTTTTTGTCGACTTGATAAAACTTGTTAAAGTGTGTGACCTCGTTTTCGTATTCTGCAAATAGATACAGAGGATTATGGGATGGAAACACAGCATTATGGGATGGTAGATTCCTTTGATGGAACCATGTGTCAACTCCGGGTTCGCACGAACATCGTTGCAAAATTCGTTGAAGAAAATCAATTTTAGAAAGACAAAGAAGATTACATATGCTGGAGGAACGAATTAGCTGCTAATGCTATGCGCGGGCCATTTTGATCGACGACCCGGAGAGGGAAGATTCACCTGGAAGAAATTTCGTTGCAGAAGTTTGTTGGGCCTAAATATTTTGTGCCAGGTTCTCGAGCGACATTGACTTGAAGGATATAACAAGATGGCGGATATGGACTTAGTGCGAATGTTCAACAGTGAGGTATGTATAAGTGAGGCATCTTTGGTTGCCGCAGTGTTTGGATGGAGCGTCCAAATCTTGTAAACTTGTGTGAAAGAAAACAGAAGCATGATCCGCCCCGGCGTTGCCGTTCTCACTTACTCGGTATAACGACAGAGCACTGGCTAGGAATGGGAGTTGCTGCTTCGGATTTCAAAACATTTTCAAAGAGTTTAGTTAAAAATGGCAACCTTTCTCAAGTGTATTGTAAGTAGTGTCTTAGGTAATTGGTCATTGTAACAAATTTTTAAATTGAGTACAAAAAAAAGTATTCTTGTGCCAAATTGCATTTCCAAAATACAAAATTACTTTTGTCATTTTTGTGGTGGAGTGCTGAAAATATGGATATATGCAATTTTGCTAAAGCTTTTGTGAAAATACTTGAAAATCAAGCTTTTGTGAAAATCAAATTCCATGAAGGAATCACCTTGCACAGAACAGTATCCAAGACCATTTCTTTCCCTCAAGGGCTATTACAAAGGCTTCAATCCATTGCTAAAAGTTTCCAGTCCCATAACAAAAGATTCACCAATTGTATCTTTGAACCATCTTGAAATGTCATGTTTAAATTCTCAAAGGGGGGTTTTTGCATGATGTGAGTGATTGAGTGATTTGATTGTGTGTTTTGGGCTTATTCATGACAAAAATCACAAAAACACTTGGTCTTATAGCAGTCAAACAGAATTTGTCTCATTCAAGTCAGTCATTCAGTACGTTAGGTACTACAAGAATTCAGGTGCACCTTGTATTGATGAATGAGTATTTAAGGTGAAGATTTGGCACAAATATATATGTGGTTTTCTTGTCCAAAAAAAGGTGAATATTCATATTCTTATCACTATATATTTGAGACATTACCTTTACTTCAGGCGTGCAAAAACATGGGAACATGGGAACAAAATTCCCAGGTGGCTTTTTCCAAAGCAATAGTTTGCAGACAGTTTTTCTTAAATAGTTCTTTATGAAATGCAATTGCAATAAGTTTCCAAACTAATACTTTGCAGGCAATTTTTTCAATAGTTCTTTATCAAATGTAATTGCAGTAAGTTGATGAATAATAGAACAAAAATTTTGAAAAATTGCTTTTTCCAAGACAAAATGCTGAAAAGGCTTGGCAAAAGATTTCACCAGATGACAAGGCTGCCAAGGTCTTATGAAGAAAATCTTGTTTTGACAAGTGCATCAAATGACCGACTTCGATGGGGATTGGTTTAATGATCTAAGATAGACTCTTGGCTTGGTGCAAAAATGTAGTTCAAGACCATCAGATGGCTAAATGCGATATCACAGTCCGCCAAACATCCAACATTTTTTCTAACTCACCCAGTTTATATAATGTTTACTGCATTACTGTATATTGTTTTGATATGTATAGTTTCTGTAAGTTGTTTATTGAATCTTTTATGACGTCTTTGCTGTCCATTTCCTATTTAGCATGTTCTGTTGTTGAATATAGTATGATTAATCGTTTTGTTGCTCAATGAGTTAAAACTTACTGTTTGATGCTTGCATGCTTACTGGTTCTGGTAACAGGCTTCTCTACCCTAGTTGTAAAAAATTGCTACGCAGGCAGGTTTCCAGAGAATTCTATCATTCCCAGGCAGGTTTGAACTTTATGCATGCCTGCTTTACTTTTTCAGTTGTCTGCTCTGTACGAGTCTAAACCTCCCATCTCCAAGGCAAAGATGACATCACTCACAAAATATGCTGTCAAAGCTGTCAAGGTATTTTTCATAATTATATTTTACGTATCTTATTTACTTCATGAAAAATCTTTCAGAACAGCTAAAGGGTCTATATATAATTAAAATGATTTTGTAATCATAACCAACACCATCTTATAAAGATAGGCACCCTTTTAATGATATACACAGAGAGAGTTTTTTCCCTTGTCATGGTATTTGTAAATGGCTATGAGCAGGCGCGCATTTAGTGGGGGGGGGCTGGGGGGACCATGGCCCCTACCCCCCAAAGTGTAAGAGTTCCCGTAAAAACCATTGTCTTTTATAGATAAAAGAATAAGTTTTGAACCTTTCTTCCTAAAGCAACCCACAATTAGCCATAGCACAGCTGCACGATAATTTGGCTAAGGACAAGCCCGTCTAAGTTAGACGGTCTAACTAACTATTCAATCTTGATCCAGAAGTTTGAAAATATACGAATCTGAATTCTAAACGAAATTTCATTGCGTGAGGTCGAGACTGAAAATCATTTGTTTCATTCACTTTGTCAAAATATCGATGATTCAGGATCTTCCAGTGAACTTTGTTATTTTATTTTATGATAAATTTCATTCTGATAAAGACTTTTGATAAAGATTCGTGTCTTCTGTTGTGAAAGCTATAAAATGTTGATAAGTCACTTTAATATCACTGGAGGGAGAACACAATTTTGAAGGGAGAACACAATTTTGAATACAAGTGAAGCGTCTAGAAGGTGACTAAGCAAAGAGAATTTTGATTGCTTACTCCAATGAGGGAACTTACCATGAGAAATTTCACGGGCTTTTCACCTAACCTTGAAATGTCTTTGAATCATGGATTTTAGAACAACTTCATTTTTATGCCAAATTTTCGTTTCCATGGTGGTGGAGCTTATTTCCGCGATACACATTCCAGAACCGGTGCTTATGATAAACAAATTTTGATGGTCTCTTTCTCTAACTGATCGCCCATTACGTTTTGCACAAAAATTCCAGTTTGTATATATGTCAGGAGGAATGAAGGTTAAGTGATAAGCTTAATGATCTAAAATGAAGTAAAAGGGGCGTTTCCCACATTTACCGAGAGTCTGAAGGGCATGGCCCTGAAAAATTTTTCTGGGGCTACGCCCCAGACTCCCATATTTCCTTCTTAGTGGCCCTCCCCAAACTCCAAGCCTGGATCCACCCCCCCCTGGCTGTGAGGTATGCAGAAAAGGTGCTTGTTGCTTAGGACATGCTATATTTACACTCAAAGAGAAATTCTTCTAAGAAGTGAATTTTGTATCTCTGTTCTGGGATAAGATCTGCTTCAATGATTGGGCATTCTGATTTTCTTTTGATTGCTTGATGAGATCACCATTCATGAAAATGTCATAGACAGAAGGAAAATGCCTTCTTAATCCACCCATTGTTTTGCAAAATGTCTGCCCCAAAGAAGCCAACTTCCATCGATTCATCACCTTAGACTTCTTTCAACAATTGTGGTTTCCCATTCTTGCCAAACGTGATATCAACCCAAGCTCTTTCTAATAAAACTCACTGTCATGGCAGTGCAAAAACAATGGAAAACGTGACCAACTTGGAAATGTTGTACTTGGTGATTAAGAAGGACAAGTTTTGCAGAAAAACTATTGGTACAGTATATATTACCATAAAGTTACTGAACGTTGATAGCCATGAATGGAGTCAGCCCTTGACAGAGATTGCCAGAAATTTGTTTATTTGTTCAATAATCATTTAGAACAATTAATATTATGAATTCATTTCTATTTAATTTTATCAACAGTATTACAAGCATATTGTGCACAGTGTTGAAAAGTTTGTTCTCAAGGTAAGAGCTCATTAATTGATAATGGCTTTTTTCTGCAGATTTTAATGCAGCTTACTTTTATTGTCTGCATCAGGTTTCATAAAATTGACATTACCACTTTGTTTCTTGTTGTACTTCACGTTTCTGTCACCAATGGATTGTTTATTGGTCAGCACAGAACTGTTGTCAGTTTTCAGTGAGGAGGGAATGAGCTTCTTTGGTTAATCTAGGCCTTGATGAAATAAATGCAGATAACTAACGTCATGTCATATAAGAATCTTTATTTGGGGTGAATCTGTGTCCCAAAAGTTGCTGCTAAAAATATGTCTTGTGTTAGGTTATTTGGTGGTGTTAAAATTTGATTCTGAAATCAGTGTCATGATTTGTTGCATAAAATATGATACATAGATCAGAGAGCACAGACGTGTTCATTGAGCTTACTTTGGTCACTTTCATTTCAGTGCCGAAGTGAATACAAAGTTCCAGGACTCTATATCATTGATTCAATTGTCAGACAGTCAAAACATCAGGTAAGCTGGGCCATTTTGTCAAGTGATATGTTATTTAGAATCCCTTTGACTCAATCATCATGCCTTTTTATTTTGAGTCTTGTTGTGTTTGAATAACTCTTTCATCTAATTTCCCACGTAAAAAGCCTGATGGTGAATCAAAATCATGCCCAGATTCCTCACATGTGTTTGATCAAAGTCATTCTTCCCCCCTCATATTTATATGAATATGAATGAATGATTTGTAGGTGCAGTTACTGTTGGTCATTGTCATGAATTGGATTTGGGCTGAAATTCATCCTATTCAATTGAAGCTCCCTTTGAATTTTTTTTACAAATATGTTCGCTGCATACAGTATATATATAGCTTGAGATTGATTTGTTTTCATTGACATATATAATCAATTTATTCCAAGAGTTTATTTGATGTCTCTTCCTAAATGGTTTCTTACTTGTCTTTTTCGTTTCATTTTAGTTTGGCAAAGATAAAGATCTTTATGGACCTAGATTTGCAAAGAATCTGAAAACTACATTTACACAGCTGTACAAATGCCCTGAGGATGAAAAGGTGAAGTGACCTCTGTATATTTCTTACTCTACATAAATGTGATTTGAAAATTGTTGCTCTCATACTAAAGGCCAGTTTAATCTTCATTGTGATGATGTCTTGAATTAATTTTTTCATTAATTTATGAAAGAGATTGAACTAGTTTTTCAGTTTTGTTTGTGAATGAATCACAGGAAGTAAATACTTATTCCTGTTGGTATTTGCAGAGAAGTTTTCTTCGCATATGGTTCCTTTCTTTCACCAGTTTTGTTGGAGCACTTTGCAATTTAATTTTTGATGCAATTGTTGATTTTCCAGGATGATTTCTTGATTGTTTTGGGCCCTCTTCCCTTTGTCATTGTGCCCCTTTTGGTTTTGAAGATTTTTGTCAGGGCTGACAACTACATATTATCTGGCCTTTCTTTCCTTGATGAAGTTAACTTAGACTTGAAGTGATTTAACAAATAAATTCATTTTTAGTCAAGGATTGTGCGGGTACTGAATTTATGGCAAAAGAATGGAGTTTACCCACCAGAGATTATTCAGCCATTATTAGATATGGCCACACCAAATAATCAACATCACCACCATCAATGTAAGTCATTTTGAATCATTCAGTCAATCAACCAATCGGTCAATGAGTCAATGATCCAGTCAGTCAATCAAGTCAATCTTTCAACAATTCAGACTGTCAGTCATATAATCAGTAAATTGATCAGTTAATCACTCTCCCAATCAGTCAGACAATCAACAAATGAACCAAGCAGCCTGTTACAACACTGTTTTCTAGCAAACATCTTTTTCTTACTGTTTAACTTCTTAGTGAGAGACTGGAGGAAACCTTTTTGGCTGCAGATTTTTAAACCTGTGTTCTAAAGCAGTGTAACTAACAACATAGGTGTTTATGTTTTATGTGAACTTTCTCAGAGGTCTCACACCATGAAATATGGGATAAACTCCCTGAAATTTAGAGGATCCATGCTGTGGAATACCCTAAATGATGATGCAAAGAAGATAGAGTCTGTTGCAGCTTTCGAAAAGGAAATAAAGACTGTGGATGGAACCAGCTGCCTTTGTACAATTTGTAAATAGCCGCTGAATTCCTTTAATTTCAGCATGTATTTCTTTACATTTATTGTAGATAGTTAGTGTAAATTAGATTTATTTTGTAAAACTATTTACAAAACCAACTTTAAATGTATATATATATGTATATAGGTATGAATCTGAATATGAATGAAATGGATGCAATTCATCAGTCCTTTGCTTCTGTGTTGAACAAATTACAAAGTATATATTTGAAAGTCTTTTTCTTGAATTCTTAAAATAGAGTGAGAATTTGTTGCTGCAAATGTAGCTTCTACTTTGTTTTTAAAAAGGTTGTGTCATTAGTGTCTGGTTAATCAAAGTCAAGAGCAACAATTTGATATGGGTGATATATTGATATACAGTATTTATATACTGTGATAACTGTTAATCTTGATTCATTTGTTATTTCATGTAGTTGATTTAGCAGCAACTCCTCCAGATGATAATGATGACATTGTTGCTACAAAGCCTGCTGTTGGCTCAGAATATATGTCAATCCTTGAACAGCAACGACAGCAACAAGAAAGCCAAATCCAGCAACTGAAAAAAGCATTGGAACAACAGCAACAACAACAGCAGTTATTACAGCAACAACTACAACTTCAAATGCTTCAACAACAAAAACAAAATTTTCAGGTTAGCTGAATGCCTTTGCTTCCACTACATTTTGCAAGTTCTTTGATTGTCATAAATAAATAGTTATGATTTAGGTAACATACCTACCTGCTTGGATTGTCAAGCTGGACTATCTTGATACTTGGTTATTGGATTTGGCACTGTCTTGATATTTAATCGATGGATTTGCCTTAAGAGTAGAGATACCAAATCATTACATTCTTTTCATCTTCGTTCTTGCTCTCTGATTCACAGTAGAATTTTACTTTCTTCCTCATGTAGGAATAGTTACACAGAAAATAGACATCATTGTAGAGGTCTGTCTTTTACAAATGTTTATCTTATTACACTGAAGAGAATTGTAACTTCTTGTCAATAGAAACAATCTTCATGTTTTTCAGCTAGATGTGTGAAAATGTTTCCACCGTTCATCTTTTTTATGCATTTCTCCTTGGTTCATATACATCTTGCTTTTCATCTTGACAGACAACTATTCTACAACAGCAACAGCAACAACAACAACAACAACAGCAGCAGCCAATGCAACAACAACAGCAACAGCCTGTTCAAATACTTCAAACTGGCATTGGTATTCAGCCTCTTAACCAAACAGCCAACATTCCACAACAGAATATGCAGGCTCAGTTGCCGAATGTGACATCACAGGCAAACCAGTTTCCACCATTGATTCAACAGATGCAAATGCCACAGGGAAATGTTCCTCAACAGGGGTAATTATATCTCGTTTCTAGACAATCATGCATATTGTCTATACCTAAATTTATACTGTCTCCTTCGACTAGACAACTCTGGATAATAGCTTCTCTAATGTCCCGCCTTATCTAAGATCAAACCCTCATTACTTGCAGAGCAGCTGTTTTATTCCTTCTTATTTCTCCACACCTTAATGTCAGGAACAATCTCCGTCCTATATCCAGTTAGTTCACTTTTAAAGTTTGTCCAGTTATCAATAATCTCGATCTCCTCTCCTTCCAATAATTGCCTCTCTTCTTTCCTTTATGGAAGGTCTCTGGCAACAGCCCTTTCACTCATCCAAAGGTATATTAAAGTGCGAAAAATGTGCTATAATTGAAGTTAAAGTACGAAATGATAGGCAAAATCGGCGGCTAACATTTGTTTATACCTACTTAGAGTTAAGTGATCAACCTCTTTGGAAACATCTTTGGAACTCTCAAGTTCCAAAGTCAAAGTCTTTTGTGTCATGAAAACTTGTGCCATAGATGCTGAAAGTAGCATAATACTAAAACCTCTGAAGATCATGGTCACATGCCTTGAACTACGACGTGAAACAGCCGATTTTGTCTATTAAGCCCATAGTAGGTGAAGTTGTTTCAATTTTTCAAGATAAAGAATGGATCCTAGACATGTGCCATCCCAGTGTTATTATGAACAATCGCTGTATAAGAAAAGAAATCTTTCTTCCAAAGTGATTTCAGTGCAGTTAAATACCTTTAAAAAGATACTTTTGATTCTGAGTAAGCCAGCCAAGACACCCTTCCCTCTAGATCCCCCATCTGTCCAAGACTGTACACAGTTTGTACACTTATTTACATTTATGAACAAGGTGGCACTTAGATTTGTTTTGGTTTCATCTCTTAGGTCACAAGTTGCGACAGAATTGAGTAAACCAGCTCAAGGTGCAGCTTTGATAATGGAAAAGTTTCAGAAAATGATGCAAGCAAATGCAACTGCACAACAACAACAGCAGCAGCAGCAGCAGCAGCAGCAGCAGCAACAACAGAGTGATGCAAATATCCCTGGTTTTGGAGATGCTACGCCAATAAAGAGTGATAAAGGAAAAAGCCCTGGGTTTAATCAGGTATCAATAATTGTTTGCGAAAACTGTTTCCATTTGCTGTTTCTTGAATATGTCAGGATAGGTCTATTTACACGGTGCAACAAACAGATGCAATAAGAATCGTCATTTTTACTAGCTGATTGTTGACTCTGGTAATTTTATGGATAAATACTCTTTTCAGACTTTCTTAGGTAAGAGCACCGAGCAATATTCGAAAAGGAAAAACAATTCGTGGAATATGAACTTATTTGAAATCATTCTTTTGATCAAAAAGAGAATCACCCGAGGGATCTTTTGTATGAAAAAATACATTTTCTTTTTCAAAATGAGTTCATTATTTAACTGTTGTTTCTTCTTGCTTCATTATGCTCCGTGACATATTTGCGTAAAATCAAATTTTAAGTGCAATTTTCCTTTGATCGAATCCTGAATGAAATTGCGAAGTTAGGCAAACAGCTGAAGAATTGAAGATACTGGAAATGCTGATTGAACTTGTCATTTTCATTGAATTTCTGGGCGGCAGCATCGCATGATTGCAACATTTGCCAAAATTGTGATCAGTACATTCAGGCTAAGGTTAAACTGAACTGAAGTTAATTTGGTCTCGTGAAGACCAAGCCTCGTTTAGGCATTGTGCAGCGTGCCTCGTTTAGGCTAAGACCCATTTGGCTCATTGGAAGATGTCTCGTTATGAGGCAGCTCGTTTTGGCATTCATCAGCAAGCCTCGTTTAGGCGTTCCTCATCATGCCTCGTTTAGGCTAAGGAATACTACGTAATGATGGACTTGGGCTGTCTGGCAAGAATCTTGAAAACTGTAGCGTAAAGATTTAGGGTAAGTAAGGGGCGTTTTCAATTTTTAAGGAACATCAAAAGAAAAAATGCAAAGCTGTAGCTACCAGTTAAATGCGCATCAAGTGGAATTTCATGATTGCAATTTTTGTTAGTTAATTTTAATTCTCAACTCTTTCTGTTTCCTTTATCGCCTCATGCAAAATAAACCATACTTCTTGCAAGCTTTTATATTATTGCACTTTGCTATATGATAAAATTTCGCCCCTAACAGATTTTTATGAAGAAAATCTTTAATATGATGAAATTTTCAATCCCTAAGGAAATGAATGCCAATGAAGATTGAACCGCTTTCAAAGTTACGGAAAATTTGATGTAAAAAAGCTTGTATTTGTGGTTTATTTTGGTCCTTGAAGTCTCGTTTGCATTTGTTATTTTGCGTAACCTCGTTTTGTAACAGGCCTTATTGGACGCATTCGATTATGGTGATGACGATGATGATGAAATTCGCTTAGCTGAACAAAGAAGACATATCATGGAAGAAGAATCTCGACTAATGAAAAGGTATGATTATTATGATGATCATGAAATGATCATGGAAGAAGAATCTCGACTAATGAAAAGGTATGATTATTATGATGATCATGAAATGATCATGGAAGAAGAATCTCGACTAATGAAAAGGTATGATTATTATGATGATCATGAAATTTATCCACGGTATTGTGAAATGTATTGATGTAGGGATGGTAAATTTATTGTTAATTTGTTAATGATCATTCATCCTGAATTGGGTATCACATTGATGAAAAGGATATGACAGCGATTTCATTCTTGCAGTCACTGAAAACATTACTGTATTCAACGGCTGGATAAAAAGATCCCAACTTTGCATAAAAAGCTAAGACCTCCCAGGAAAACAATCTTGTGAAATTTCTTAGCATTATCTAGATGAAATCGATTCAAGTAGGTGTAGAACGAAAACATCAGAGTAAAAAACGAAGCAAAGAAAGAATGATATACAAAACAAAAAACATCAAAATCATGGCATGAAACAATTTTTTACATACAATATGAATTCTATATCTACTTACAATGGCTTTTTTGGTGTCTTTTGTGGTGAAATTTTTCATTAGGACTGACAATGCTTTTATCTTTTGGAATTTGTTGAAATTTGTCGAAAAGTATTCAGGGGGCTCGTTTATTTATTTCAATTAATTTTTATCATCAGAAATATCGATTTAATCATCCACTGTTACGGAACAGAAACGCATCATCCACTGTTACGGAACAGAAACGCCATCATATTTGTTATCACAATGTTTGTTTCACAGATTTCGTTGTTATGTTGTTGAATCCTTTTTTATTTCATTAGAATTAGATTGTTTACTACTTGGAAGAAGTGTAAATTTTATGTTGATTAGTTTTTTATCAAGTAGATTCATGTGGATAAGATTTGAGTAATGTCAGCATTAACCTCCTAAAGAGCTTTCTACTGACATCTCTCTTTATTTCATTAATGAATTTTCAAAGCAGCTAACATATCTTTGAACCCTCAATTGCCACGTTTCACTAAGTCCAAGAATTTAAGCAGAGCTTTGAAACTACGAAATCCTGATTGAAACCAGCAAAATTTTTCATCTCATACTGATATCAGTTACGAGTTATAATATACTTTCCTGATCGTAGCAAAATTTTTGAATGCAGCTTTGCAGCCAGGTTCATTTGAAACTAAAATAAAGCAAACCAGTGCTGTTTAGGCTAGATGACCTTTGATTAAGTACCCAGATAGTTTCGATGCTTTTCATCGGTTGGTTTTAGTATTTTTAATCTGAGTCATAGTCATACTTTTTAGTCATCAAAATATTTCACAAGTTAGCAATGATACTCGTTGGTACGGAAACAAGTAAGCGCATAAGATTTAGGATATATCAATATCTAACCTGGTGACCCCAACCCTAAGCCTATATTCTGACAATTCTTCTAAAATTTAACCTTGTGCCAACAACTATTTCAGTATTTGGTGAAAAGCCCACTGCATGTCTGTGGTGACTTTGATTTCTTACCAATAACCGTAATGTCTTTTCTATCAGTTGCTTTCTGATCCATTTCTTTCTGAATAAATTTTGTCTTCTTTCGTTTATTTCAACATGTTCATGTGCACTTAACTGTTCTTTGTTTTCTCTATTGAATTTACTCTCTTATGAATTTATCATATGTTGCATGTTTCGTTTCTTCTTGGCTTTCTTTATCTTTAATTCCGTCAGTTAAACGGTCTGTTCCATCCAGCATGCCTTGCACGTGGCGTCTCTTTGTTTGCCTTTGTTGTCGCCATCAAACCAAGAGGCGACACGTGCAAGGAATGCTGGATGGAACAGATCCTCTAAGTAGCCCTTACCTTCCTAAGTTTTGATAAAGTATGATATTTTGGTTAGCTGGTATAAGTTAGCTTTAAAATAAAACAAGGATGACAGCTCAATTCTTTTATATATATTTGATAGCACTAAACATTCACTTACAATATTTTTGACAAGTTTAATTTCGAATATAGCAAGCTTTACTTTTTGAAAAAATGAAACCAACCTGCCACTTGCCTCTAAAAATGAGAGGAAAAGTTGATGAATTCACTAAGTCTTAATCATTTTGCATAAATTTTTTTACGTATTTATTTTTCTTGTGGTTGTATCCTTGTTAGTTTAGGCAAGTTTTCTTCCTTTCATACCCCAAAAGCGTTATATATTTATGTGATATATCTTTCTGTAACACCATTTACGCTTATGGAAAAGTATTCGTATTCTTTAAAATGCCGTGTTCGTATAAAAGATTAAGGTTTTGCAATCATGAAATTCCAGCGCGTTTCATTGTGTGGTTGGGTGCTGCAGGCCATTGCAGAATTTCATTATATTTCTTGCGACTTGGTAAAGAAATGAAAAGTGTTTTGCGAAATCCACAGTGTCAGAGAAATGAAAACATGCATAAAAAGGAGATGTATTTTCAGTTCATGCAGGTCAGCGGGGTATATGCCTTAAATGAGGCTTGTTGAATGGTCATACTTCTACTGGTTATCTTAACGACGAAAAAGCAAATGAAGCCATTTTCTTGTGACTTAACTTACATGATTAGATGATGTCACAGAGTGTGTGATAGAGTATCATTCTCAGGCTGCTGTCACATAATTGTCTACCTTGATGCCTTGCGGTCTATGCAGAATCCACCAATAGAATCCGTTAGACGCAAATGATTATCGTACAGCGTTGCTATCCGCAATCATAGGTGTAGTGGTCTTTTGAGGAATTCAAATCTAGCCTTCCTATGAATGTGCTAGTCTCGTAACGTCTACTATGTGAATCAAAAACGATCCTTGACAACTGCAAGTTTAGTCAAGTTCTAAGATGGAACCGATTGTAAAATTTTTGAAGTAGTTTGAATGGCAAAATCAAATTTAGAGCTATCGGCGTCATGCAAGCTACCCAGATAGACCATTTTTACGTTGACGTCAGTTCTTTTGAAATATTTCCTGGAACTTCATTTTGCCTCGATGTAATGTGAATCTAAATCTCAAAGGTGTGCATTGCTCTCATCAAGATGAAATAGCTTTGTACGTGCATTTGCAACATAATGATATGATGTAGATTTCTTGATAGACAGGAAATCGCATATTTTGCCTCGAGATGAATTTAATTGTGAAATAGTTCTATTAGAATAATTGTAAGACTGAAAGCAACTCAGTTTTTGCCTGGCAGAATCTGCAGTGATATGGCTAGATATGGAGAAAGAAGCCCCCTGTATCATCTCAAAATTGTATACTTTCGTTGAACCACTTTTCGTTGTTGTTGCCCAAGAATAACGATGCATTTTACACTGCATGATTTAAAAGATTTTGCGATTTCAGAATGTTTTTCCCGCAGGACCATAACGGCTGCGACTGCTGAAAGTAATTTGGACCATGATAAAACTGACCGAAAAGAAATTTGAAAACAAATCTTTATTTCTTGAGGTTTCAAACAATAGCAATTAAATTTTTCTTTTTCTTCGTGTTGAATTTCTCCACAATTCAAACAAAACAATGCAAGTGTGAGTGTTGAAAATAAATGGCAAATGAACAAAAACACAACTGCAGTCTAGGATACAGCACTCAGTAATATATCAAAGGACAAGTCCGGGGTTGACAAAGTTATTGTTAAAAAGCAACCTTACCAACTGGTGAACACCATTCGTGAGTTCTTTTCAAGTTTTCAAGCCTTGAACTTTCATAAACTCGACGATTAATCTTCGTAAAATAGGCCAAATATCGTCGCCATTTTTTATTCTGTACGAGTGTGCGAAGGCGCGATAAGGAGCGTAGTAATGTGGGGGTGGTGTAATATCAACACATTTGGCAGCCTCGTTCAGGTCAATGTGAAGTGACGTCATACAAAATGACGGCATTTCGCACTTCTTAGCAGATTGAAATACGTAGTTTCGCAGATTAAAAGAGCAAAAATCGAAAAAAGTACTACACACCATTCAGAACAGTGTAATCTCTTGGATAATCAACAATTATACCAACCCTGTACCTGTCCTTTAAGGCTTTGACAGGTTCTGCTAAAAGAAGAAATACAAGTCCTTCTTGTTCGGTAGATTTCATTATTATTTGTTTTGTTGTCCTTGCAAAGTTTTCTCTCAGCTTTTAGCGTTCACCCAAGCATTAAATTACGCACCCAGTGCCACTTTCACTCCAGCTCTTTATCTTCACGATGTTATTTATTTTGTTTTATTTCAGCGGGAAAGAATCTCCTGAATATAAAACGGCCATTTCAAGCCTTTTGCAAAAGATGCAAGAGACAGTTAAATCACAGAAAGGACCAGAAGAACAGACAGATGTTGCTATGCGACAGCAACAACAGCAACAACAACATCAACAGCAGGGACAAATGATGGGAGGTTCATTTCCTCATCAGCAAATATTTCATCC
This sequence comes from Aurelia sp. 4 Dawson et al 2005, assembly GCA_964019985.1. NCBI lineage: Eukaryota > Metazoa > Cnidaria > Scyphozoa > Semaeostomeae > Ulmaridae > Aurelia > Aurelia sp. 4 Dawson et al 2005. The sequence continues at coordinate 20,391,122 of OZ026504.1, forward strand.
TCAAGCTTCGCAAGGACAAGGGCCATTTCCCCCGCAGCACAACCAAGGACAAGACACCTTCCCACAGCTGCAATCGTCTCAAGGGCAGCCCTTCTTTCCTCAGAAACATCTTCAAAGCTCATTCTCTTCACAACCACAACAACAGAATGCATTTTCTCAATTAGGTCAAGAACAAGGCCCTCGTGTACCAGGTTCTTTTCAACTGCCATTTTTAGGAGGTTTGTTCTCTTCTTGATTCATAGTTTTGGTGTTTTTAAGACTAACACGAGGTTTCATTTTCTCAAGTAACAAAAGCCGGGTTACATATTGTTTAAATATATTCAAAGTGAAACCAGATAAAGTCAAAACACTGTGACGCTACAACTATTAGGCTTCATCTGTGAGTATTTGATGATCGTTCTGCATGTTTCAGCAGACGTTGGTGAATATTTTTGGTGATAATGGTCTGATCAACGTAATCATAATCATAATCCCTTGAAACTTTTTCAAAATATTAGGTTAAACTGTTTGCTTTGCCAATAGTTTCTGGACACATGTTCTTATTCCTTTTTTGCAATCTTCGTTGCATATTGACATATTCATGTCAATCAAGTCATATGTCAGTCAAGTGCATTGTGGTACTGAAAACTTTAAGATCTTACGTAAACAGTTTCTGTGTCAGTTTGCATATGCTTTAAACGTAAGTCACATCAAATATTCTAAAGGTAATGTTTTGTGTATTTTAGATGGACAAACGCAGGCGGCCAAAGGGACATTCCAACAGCCCTTTTTTCAGCAACCACCTACCCAGGATGCATCGATGCAACGCAATGAGCAAAGAATGCAAGAATTTCCTCCTCCCGAGCAAGGGCAACGACCTGTCAGAGAGAGCCGCTTTGACAGAGAACGTGACGATGTGATCAGAGAACAGAGAGACAATGATAGAAAGAGGGATAGAGATGCTGGAGGTAGGGAGCAAAGTAATAGAAGAGAGCAGGATGATAGAAGAGAGCAAGGAGACAGAGGAGAGCTGGGAGACAGGAGAGAGGTAGGAGACAGGAGAGAGCTAGGAGACAGGAGAGAGCTAGGAGACAGGAGAGAGCAGAAGGAACAGAGGGATAAAGAGATTAGAGATAGAGAACAGAGAGATAGAGAACTGAGAGGTAGAGAAGAGAGAGACAGAGATCAGAGGGGCAGAGAAGAGAGAGGTAGAGAAGAGCGAGGCAGAGAAGAGAGAGAAAGAGAGCAGAGGGGTAGAGAAGAAAAGGGTAGAGAAGAGAGAGATAGAGAACAGAGGGGTAGAGGTCGTGATGATGTAGAAAGAAGAGATAGAGATCAAAGAGAACGGGCAAGTAGCGACAAAGCAGGACGTGAAAGACGCGACGAAGGAGACAGATATCGCGATAGAGAACGAGAAAGGGAGAGACCACGTGGTGCTGGCAGAGAAAAAGAGGAACATAAAGAGGAGGCCAAAAAAGAAGAAGAAAATGAGGAGAAGAAAGGATTAAGTGATGAAGAAAGGAAGAAAATGGGTTTTCCTGAAATGAAAAAAGGAAGAATAAGTTGTAAGTATATCGAAATTTAACTTCAATTGATTTCTTTATATCCCTACTTAAGTCGCTGGCTGCAATGGTTTCATCATTCTTGATCTTGTAGTCTTTTATTCTGTAAATATCAATGAAGCATAGTTATACACAGACTGTGTCATTCAAATATATCCAATGTATGAAGAAGTTTGTAAAAAGAAGGAATCAGTTTGTACAATTTTTAATCCATCATATTACTGTTGCGGCTTCAATTTAATTTTCAAGATATTTCTTAAAATTCTGGGCGCGTTATTTCTTTCTGAAATTAGGAATTAGCCAAAAGTTCTTGTTCTCGGTATGCTCCAAAAACGGCAAAATGTCTTGTTCATTGTTATGCAGATATTGAATTTTTGATGCCAAGCATTGATGTGATTACATGATTTGATTTGATTTGATTTGATTTGATTTTAAATTGTTTAGGCACGGTGGCCACGTCAGTCAAAGGACTGATTTACAGTGGGCCGTGCAAATAAATACAAAGCTAACAAAAGCATACATAACTAAAAAAACCCTATTTACAAAATTTTCTTATGATCAAATTAAAATGATGCTAACTATAGCATGAAAGAGAGAATCAGCATTCGGTGTTGGCATTGTTGATACGTTTTTTGAATATTTCATAAGATTTTGATGATTTTACTTCAACCGAAAGATCGTTCCATAATTTAGCACCCTTATATGAAAAGCATTTCTGGCCGAAAGCCGATTTGCGACGAGGAACGGCCAAATCTGTTTTAGTATTGCGAAGTTCTCTCTTGCATGCATCGGACAGCCTGACAAACATTTCTGTAAGGTAAATGGGAGCTTGGTTGTTTACCGATTTGTACACCATCTTCAAGGTTTCTGATTCGATAAGTTCATTGATGGTGGGCCAACCAAGTTTTTTGATAATGGGTAAGGCAGAAGCATCGTAAGCACTGTTTGTGACGATTCTCGCCGCCCTATTTTGGAGTTTTTGCAGCCTATTGATAGCATTGATGCCGGCAACTCCCCATACCGGGCAGCTGTATCTGAAGTATGGTTCCACCAAACTTCTGTACATTTTTTGTACAGTAACAATGGGCAGATACTTTTTGGAAAAACGTAACATCCCTAAACCACGTGAAACTTTTTTCGTCACTGCTGAAATTTGTTCGTCCCAGCTCAAATGTTTATCAACGATTACCCCAAGGTATTTGATATTTTCTACTATGGAAACATTCGCCTCGCCTACTACGAAAGAGGGCTTTGCTACTCTTTCATCATTTATATCTTTCAGTCGCTTTCTGCTGCCGACTACAAGACTATGTGTCTTAGCAACATTCAGGGACAATTTATTACCTTGAAGCCAAGATTTAAGGTTATTCAGGTCATCATTGACGCAGTCGTTAATATGCGTAACCGAGTCCGACGCAAACATAAGGCTTGTGTCATCAGCATACATGTTAACGTCACAATGTTTCATCTGTAGGTGGAGGTCATTGATATATATGATAAATAACAGAGGCCCTAGACAGGACCCCTGTGGTACTCCACAGGTTATAGATTCTATATTCGAAATCTTCCCATTTACCTTACAACATTGCTTTCTAGAGTTTCCGTATCAAGAGTTTCCGTATTATTAGAAGGTAAAGCTTTACTTGGCCAAGAAAATTATTATTTTGCCATTTTAATCGTTCAGAAAGGTTTTAATAGTTGTTCTCTGTTTTAATGCAAAAAATCGAAGTTTTTGGCTATGCCCACGGCTGCCAGCTTCGGAAATTTTCTTTTTGAGTTTGGAATAATGCATCGTGCATTGTGAATATTTTCTGAAAATTAAGCGGATGTGCTCGTCTGACTCAAGAGGTGTGTACGCTGTTTTCGTTTGATGGCCGTACGACAAAGCAGTAAACTCCTTTAACTCCCAGCTACATTTCTCGAAAGAGGGACTCACTTTGAGATTTATTTTTCAGACCCTAATCGCGTGATCGTTGTTTCAGAAATACGATATCTGAAAGCCCTTGATGATGTCACCGTACTTTTTTCTCCTTTGTTTGCACAGTCAATATCCTAGTTGTTTGATCTCAAGTTAAGTGGCTTCTTTGTTCTTTTTTACAGTGTGTAGCTTGACGATTTGGGTTGGGCATCTTCCCCCAAGGACAAAGTCAGAAGACCTGAAGGAATTATTTGGAGGCCATGGGGCGGTCGAATCAATTGATGTGAGTTGCTACCCACAATTATTACCATATTTTGTTTTCTGTATTTTATATCTGGTGTAAGAGGCCCTTCTTTATTTGCAAATCTTTTTTATGTCCAAAATTCTGGCTAGATTTTTAGATAAAAGTAATGAGCTTGTGTTTCATGTTTGAAGCAACATTGTGATCATGGTGTTGAATTGTCAATAACAATTTCGAGCATTGGCTCTTTCTTGCAAGGAGAAATTTAAAACGTATTAAATTCCTTATTCTTTCGGAAATGTTTGCCAACGTCTATAGATCGTTGTTGGGAAGCTCAGAAAGTTTGTTGTTGCTAAGAAGGGTATGTGGTGGTGGTGAATGTGTTTCAAAGTACCGTATCGCTATTGTATTGAATTCTAGAAAGACAAAGAAGTCCTAATTTGTTCTTGAAATGATCGAAAGCGACTTCGTGATTTGTAACGATTTTCGTTTCTTGGTGTTGTTGTCATTTCGATTACTAACTTTAATTCCTTGTGCTATATCAAAATCCATTTTCTATTTCGTTTGTTGCTCGTTATTAAAGAGACATTGATACCCATGGTCCTTTGTACACCAACTGAAAAGCAAGACATGGAGGACCTAAGACAAAAACGACTTTCAGATCATTCGAAGATTGACTTTTTTGACGTCGGAAACTATGCATATTACACTGCTGAAAATAAACATTTCAATGCTACAAGGATGATGTCAGAGGGAGCAGAAAGTTATGACTACCCCAAAGAAAACTTTGTTTGCCAAAAGAATTATTGTTAGTAATGGCATTTCAATGATTCATTTTCTTTTCAGTTGGTACAGGCACGTGGCTGCGCATTCGTTGTGATGAAAGAAAGGAAAACTGCTGATTCTGCGCTTAAAACTTTGAAAAATCAACGATTTTTTGGACATGCAATCAGAGTAAGTTTTAAATTTCTCTCATTATTTTCATTCATTTTGTTATTTTAATTTTCTTATATTTATTTGGATAAAGATGAAGATATTTTTCATTCAACCAGAAGCACTTTTTGATCAACCATAGAAAGCAAATAAAGATTGTCAAAAATATATGAAATTTAGATTTTCAAAAATGTAGATTTGTGAAAGAGCGACACCAAATCGTCAAAGCAACTGTTCTGTATTTTGAAAATACCTGTATTTGTTTGATATTCACGTTTATTATTGTATATAATTTCATGGCCATGTGCGAATATAGAACACAAGACGTGAACATGCTAGATTATTCTATAAATTATATGTACTGTAGCAAGTCTTTCTTAGATTAACAGTTTGATGAGTATGAATGATTCTCATACTCATGGAATTGATTAAATTTCGTTGCCTTAGGTATTCGTAAAATGATCACAGATTGGATGCTTTAGAGGCTGTGCTTAGGTTATGCCGGAAAGCAAGGTCCGCACTGTTGACAGCTTTTTTCTTGAAGTGCACATTGATCCTTTCCTGTAAGGAATAGTCTTTTAATTTCATTTAAAAAATGATTCCCTTATCTTCAGATGGCATGGGCACCAGGCAAAGCAATTAAAGGATCGGAATTCAAACAATTCTGGGATGAAGACAAAGGTGTCACTTTCATCCCATGGGATCGAATTAAAGGCAAAAATCTGAAAGAATTATCGGATGGAAGTGCGATTGATCCTGATAGTTTACCCCCTGGCATGGAACTTCAAGGTAAAACATATTGATATGATGTTAAAGTCCTGTGAGAGAAATTATATTTGAGTTGCCCTAGGTATGATGGGTATTTTACTGGTTTTGACAGCTTACCTCCCGGCATGCAACTTCAATTAAGTATTACTATTTCTGTGTAGAGGTACTGTTACAGGTATGAAATTTGGCATGGATGCTTTACTTGGGTCCAACTAGAGAAATTAATTTTAGGTTACAAAAAGAAGTTACCTTCAAAATTCAGGGAGTAAGGAAACTTTGTGTGAAGTCTTACTGGCTGCAGTACAGACTTGCTATGATTGTAGATTTCAATGTTTTGAATTATACGACAGAGTTTCGGGCTCAATCCCATTCTAAAGTGAGGAAAGATAGTAGAAGGTCGGATAAAAGGAAAGTAAATGAGAAAAATTAAAATGAAATATAAGGGAATCAATGTGACTTAGATGAAAGAATGAAACAAAGCAAAAAGGCAAAAGGAACAGGAGAGGAAGAGAAGGGGTAAAACTGAAAAATTTAAATCTAGTTTCTACCCTCACTCTTTGTCTGAATGGAATAAACTTGATTCCGAAATAAGAGAATCCTCCTCCATTAGCGTCCTAAAGAAGAACTTATTTTCTCAAATTAGACCTCCTGCTAAAACAACTAAGCGACCTCGTTTTGAAATTTTTCAAAATTTCTTTAGCTTGCGTCATATGAAATTTCGGACCCCATATTCAAATTCGGCATCCAAATTTTAGTCTATTTTCAAATTTTCATGATCTTAGTGCTAACGAATTTAATTTTATGAGGATAACAGATTTGAAAAATTATAAGGGATTTGACCGTGAATAATGACAGAGGGTTTAAAGTTTCACCCCGAACGATTTTGACGGTCAAGTCCCTTATAAATTCTCAAAGTTATTATCGCCATAAAATCGAAATCGCATACTCTAGGAATATGAAAATTTGGAATTAAACTAAACTTGGGGTGCTTAATCAAAATCCATGGTCAGAAATTTCGTATCAAGAGATTTTCAAAAATTTCCAAAACGAGGCCGTTAGTTGAAAATGTGTATTCCGTATATGGTATTCATAATCCAAAAGGGATTGTATATTTAACTCAGTTAAGGATGGGGCTAAGCAAACTCAATTTCCACAAATTCAAACATAATTTTAAAGATGCAATCAATCCAATGTGCCCAGTTAACGATAGCGGAGAGGATATGGAACATTTTTTGCTGCTCTAGAATGAGCAGAGAGCAGAGATGCAGTGTTCTCCTCGCTGGTGTCAACGACGACGTACTTGAATGCATTCTGAGACACAATGGACATACTTCCCATACATACCTGAATGCATTGGACATTCTGAGAATGCAGATATCAATATTTTGCGACTTCTTCTTTACGTAAACAAAAATTTGCCGTCGGAAGCCAACAAAATGATCTTAAATTTAACTATTAAGTACATTTCTGAGACAGAACGCTTTGGTTGAAGGTTACTGGAATTCCTGAAAAGAGCAGCCAAATCCCTTCTGTATGTGTCTGTTTTCAGTGGTTATGTAATGTCTTAAGGAAGCTTGTAACCTAATAATAGATGTTTTTGTACTCTACCTTTCATGGTTGAAAACTTTTCAAATCTTCACTCACAATTATTTAGTTGCAAGAATCCTCAACTTGTAGCTCTGTTTGTCTTTTTATTAATCTCTTTTTCATGTTATGACCCCTGTGAAGGCAAAATGTTTTGCGCCTCGGAGTATCGACTCCGTAGTAGGGTAGCGTTAGGTGTATGTATAGTAAGTAATCATATGTTGTAAATTTTTAATGGAATATAAAAGAGAATGGGCTGGCTGGAGTAATGTCAGTTTTCAGGTAAATTCCTGAACAATTTTCTGATCATTTGATCTTTCATGAATACTTTCATTTCAGAGGAAGCACCGAAAACAGAAGGCAATTTGCAACAGAATCAGATGCCACCACACACAATACTTGGGCCACCTCCCGTTGCGGGGATGCATCTACCACCCCCTGGATTGATGCCATTTCCCCCTGGATTTGGGCCAATGCCAGGGATGCCACCTCCTGGTATGATACCTCCGTTTGGAATGGGGATGCCTCCACCTGGAATGCCTCCTGGATTTGCACCAAGGATGCCAGAGGGAATGCCCCGGCCACCCAACATTGAGCAAGGTATGCGCCAAGAAGGACCTGGCTATTTCGAAGGGCCACCAGACCGGCCAGGAGAAGGAAATCAAGAGGATGGCTTTGTAAAACAGGAAGGAGGTCACCCACTTTGGGTTGATGGTGAAAATGGTTTCCATCGGCCAAGAAATCAACGACCCAGATTTGATGGGCCAGTGCATGGGCTCGATGGACCAAGGCCAGGTTTCGATGGTCCAAGACCAAGATTTGATGGGCCAAGACATGGATTTGCTAGGCCAGGGCCAGATTTTGACGGGCCAGGGCCAGGTTTTGATGGACCAAGGCATGGGTTTGATGGACAGAGGCATAGGTTTGATGGACAAAGACATGGATTTGATGGACCGAGACCTGGTTTTGATGGACCGAGACCAGGTTTTGATGGACCGAGGCATGGGTTTGATGGACAGAGGCATAGGTTCGATGGACCAAGACCAGGTTTTGATGGACCGAGACATGGCTTTGATGGACCGAGACATAGGTTTGATGGACCAAGACATGGCATTGAAGGACCCCGACCATGGATGCAACATGGTCAAAGGTTTCATGGAGAGCGTGAAGGTTTCCATCCAGAGCCATCATTTGATGGGCCACAACCCGATTTTGAAGGACCCCCAAAAGGATTGGATGGTCCCCCTAAAGATGGGGAAGGGAGTAAGAAACCGGATTCAGGGTTGGAGGAATCAGATGTTACACCTGCTAATTTGTCATGGAGAAATAACAAATCATTGAGTGATAAAGAGAAAACACCAAGAGAGGAATCATTAGGAAAAGAAGGAGAAGGAAGCTTTGAGGGAGGAAAAGAAGGGGCAAAAGAGGGGGCAAGAGATGGAAATGAGGACAAAGAAATGAGGAAAGAAGACAGAGATCGAGATCGAGACAGAGAGAGGAACTTGGAACGGGATAGAGAAAGAGAACGGGGTGGTCGTGGAGATCGAGGAGGAAGAGGTAAAAATTCGATCTTGTCATCTTTTGATCCTTTCGTCATCTGTATTTTCTCTTCTTCGGATGGAAAAAATATTGTTGAATTCACAAGTTTTGAAGGAAAAAAGGGATTGGAGTGATATCAAGTAAATTCACGAATCTTTTCACATGGCAATGGCAATTGGAAAATCATTGATTGCTGAGTGATTTGTCTGATTGTTGAGTGATTTGAAGGGCTTCAAGATCAATGCCTTGTTTTATCTTTGTTAAACATATTCCTTATCAATGGGTGATTAAGGCAGTTTTTTATTGACTTGTTGGTGTCATTCTTATCATTGTCTTCTATTCATCCTCGTGTGACCCGTGTCAGGCGAAAAAAGCAAGGCTATTTTCCTCCATTTAAGTCCCGAAGGAAAATTCCCCTGATGAAAATTTATTGATTTGGTGAAGACCAGCATTAGGCGACAAACATTTATGAAGCGGAAGAGACGAGGAGTTAAACGAATGCAAATGAGAGATGATAAGAACATGTAAGGAAGAAAAGTTACAGTATTAAAACCAATATGACAAAGAAATTCAACAAATGTATCCTGTATTGGCCAATAATGAGTGCAATTTTTGTCATGTGACTCATGTGATTACCAAAAGGTTTTGGTCAAAGGAGAAGTCTCCTGCTTTTGTGCTGCATGACTCAGCTCAAATTGATTGGGAAAGTGGTCGTTTGAGACTCCTTTGAAAAACTATCCTTGCCATGAAACGTGTCAACAATTGACTGTATATAATATGTGCACCCAATGATAATGGATTGTTATGATTCTTTATCTATATTTCAGGTGAAAGAGGACGCGACAGAGATCGAGATGGGGATCGAGACCACTTTTCATCACGTGATCGTGACTTTGCAAGAGGAAGAGACCGCGATACACGTGACCGCTGGAGGGACCGGGATGATGACCGAGACCGGAGATTTAATGACCGAAGTCGTGACAGAGGGAGAGATCAAGGTGGAAGGAGTCGAGATCGGGAAAATAGTCGAGACCGGGAAAGAATTAGAGACAGAGGTCGGGATTCAGATAGAGACAGAGATTCAGATAAAGGAAGAGCATCACGGGATATAGATAGAGGATCAAGGGACAAAGAACGCAGGTCACGTGACAAAGATCAAGAGGACAAAAGATCCCGGTCAAGTGACAAAGATCGTGAGAACAAGAGATCGAAGTCGCCTCGTAATACAAGTGTCAAAGATGAGGAGAAACCTGGCATGAAGGACGAAGCATTTACTGAGCCCGATGTAAAACGGAAGAAAATTGACACTGAAGATTCTAAGAAATCAATCGAAAAGATTTCTGAGAAAGATGCTGAGAAAGACTCGAAAGAAAATGAGAAGAAATCATTGAATGCAGATGGTGGGACTGAGCAGAAAGAAACTGAACAGATAGAAACTGAACAGAAAGGAGGCTGGAAAATACTTGGGGATGATGGAAAAAAGAAGGAAACAAGTATTGAAACGAAGGAAGTTAAATCACCAAAGAAAATACCAATAGGGGCAGGATTCGGATTTGGCGGGCCACCAAGAAGATATGGTATGATAAAAACAAGTGCACTTGCTGCAAAACCTTCATTATTTGCAGAGGAGAGTAAACCAGAGAAGAAGCTGGATATGTTTTCAATTGATTCAGAAGATGATCACAAGGATAAAGATAAATCAGTTGCAGAAGACCAACAATCAAAGGTGTGTTTATTTCTTCCTCACCCAGCTTTCTCCTCCCGTCTCAGTTTGGTAGTTATTGCTCCAAAAAGTTTCTTTAGTTAATTCTTGGTTCCATTTTCCCTTGACGTCTTTCTTCTTTTGTTGCCCTTTAGGCATAGTTCCAGTTCTTTGAAAAGGTTGGTATAAAACCTTGTGACTTGTTTCTCTGAACTGAATGGCTTCAAAGGAACTTTAGCCACTTCGCTCAGTTCGACCGTCGGACTTTTCTGAAATCTGCAGATTTCAGAATTAGTATTTCCTAATTTGCAAGACTTAAAGAAAAGTTTGACAAAGAAAAGACAGAAAACCCCCGTAATTCCTAAACTTTTGGCGAAACAAAATGATTTTCAAGAACGAAGAAATCAATACTTAATGGGCACCTACAGCATGGCACCAAGCAACATTTTTTCACTCTTCGCGTTCGGGATATTTGAACTCCCCCTTTGTAAACAATAATGGAAAAGACGTTTACTCTAATTGGCTCGCTGATCAATAGGATGAGCGAACCATTTTGGGGCATGCGTGAATTTGCAATTGTAAAATGAAGGAAGGTAACCCCGCAGTCGCTACTGCGCAGAATCCAAACCGCTTAGATTGGTGTTTCGATCTTCTGGAAGAATCTGCAAGACTTTTAATGACAATATTCCGAACAACTTCTGGTTTACTATTTAGAAAATGAGTTCTGTAAGTTGGAAAAATAGTCAGGGTTTCCCAAAAATTCAATGTTGGAATAAAAACAAAGAAGCTAAAGTTTCTTACAAGGCATTTAGGTGAAATAGGTCATGGAATTACTGGATTCAATTTCTAGGTTTGTGATGACGTCAAAGACAGAGCGCAACTCGCAAAAGAGAACACGGATGTGAAAATCCTGTCTTCCTCAAAATCACCATCACCTCAGAATGCTCAAACACCCAAGGCTGAAAAAATTCAAGCAGAACCTGGCTTTCAGAAGCAAAATGAAGGAGGGGATTCGAATGAAAGACAACAAAACGTGAAGGAAGAAAAATCCAAGGTAAAAATTGATATATTTGCTGATAACGACGTGGTTGATGAAAAGAAGGACAGTAATAATGAACAAACAAACTTGTCAGATAATAAAACAAATGAATCAACCTCAGTGCAGGTAGAAAGCACGTAGAAAGCACGTAGAAAGCTTCTTTAATTAAGTGCAATCTAGATAAAAAAGACGTTGCTATAGGGTGAGTTTGATGAACATGAATAAGGCAAAATAGCTCAGGAAGCTTACGTAGACATTAAACTGGACAGGAGCAAAATGATTAGTTGCGAAAGGACATTGATGTAGGATGGGTTTAATAAACGTAGAACAAAACAGTGCAGGGAAGGTACATTGTCTCATTTTGTAAGGCTGGTCATTTTACTGATGCCCTCTTACTGTAGTCAAAACAGATATTGCTATGATTTGACTGCATCTTACTTCCCATGTTACTTCCAACCTGATCAGCTTTTAAATGAAGTCTCAACACTTATCGTAAATCTCCGCATATACGAACCTACGTTTTTGATTTATTATTATCTGTCTTTTTAGAAGGACGTTTCTAGTTGATTACTTTTATGAAGGTATTATCAATGACAAGCTTGTAGTTTTAAAAAGTACACGTGATCTTCATGTGATACCCCTGCGGTGTCTAATAAAAGTGTCACCCCTAAATTATTCCATTTTTCTTTGTCTTTCTTCATACTATAGATGAATTAGAAAAATTCAGTTAAAATTAAGCCTCATTTCCAAAGACAGGCATTTTGCGAGTGAGCTGAATTTTACACAGAAAGGTCGCTCAGACGTAACTTTCCTTCTGCTCGCTCGCAAAATGCCGCTGTGTAGAAATGAAGCTTTCGGTGACTAAAACAGCAATTTTGCGTCACTCTGTGACCAAAAAAGGGATTTTCAAAACGAGCTAATTTTGCCAAAAAGTCAAAGCCTATGGCCTTGCTTTTTCCCCAAAATCGATTTTTCCGAAATTGGCCAAATTTGGAAAACAGCAAAGGGGTTAACTTTACTTTTTGCCGAAAAATCGATATTTCTGAAATGGGCCTATTTTTGAAAAAAAGCAAAGGGGTTAGCCGTACTTTTTGCCGAAAAATCGGTATTTCTGAAATGGGCCTATTTTTGAAAAAAAGCAAAGGGGATAGCCTTACTTTTTGCCGAAAAATTGGTATTTCTGAAATGGGCCTATTTTTGAAAAAAAAGCAAAGGGGTTAGCCTTACTTTTTGCCGAAAAATCGGTATTTCTGAAATGGGCCTATTTTTGAAAAAAAGCAAAGGGGTTAGGCTTACTTTTTGCCGAAAAATCGGTATTTCTGAAATGGGCCTATTTTTTTAAAAAAGCAAAGGGGTTAGAGGCTTACTTTTTGCTGAAAATCAGTATTTCTGAAATGGGCCTATTTTTGAAAAAAAGCAAAGGGGTTAGGCTTACTTTTTGCTGAAAAATCGGTATTTCTGAAATGGGCCTATTTTTGAAAAAAAGCAAAGGGGTTAGGCTTACGTTTTGCCGAAAAATCGGTATTTCTGAAATGGGCCTATTTTTGAAAAAAAGCAAAGGGGTTAGCCTTACTTTTTGCCGAAAAATCGGTATTTCTGAAATGGGTCTATTTTTGAAAAAAAGCAAAGGGGTTGGCCTTACTTTTTGCTGAAAAATCGGTATTTCTGAAATGGAACTATTTTTTGAAAAATAGCAAAGGGGTTAGGCTTACGTTTTGCCAAAAAATCGGTATTTCTGAAATGGGCCTATTTTTGAAAAAAAGCAAAGGGGTTAGCCTTACTTTTTGCCGAAAAATCGGTATTTCTGAAATGGGTCTATTTTTGAAAAAAAGCAAAGGGGTTGGCCTTACTTTTTGCTGAAAAATCGGTATTTCTGAAATGGACCTATTTTTTGAAAAATAGCAAAGGGGTTAGGCTTACGTTTTGCCAAAAAATCGGTATTTCTGAAATGGGCCTATTTTTTAAAAAAAGCAAAGGGGTTAGCCTTACTTTTTGCCGGAAAATCGGTATTTCTGAAATGGGCTTATTTTTGAAAAAAAGCAAAGGGGTTGGCCTTACTTTTTGCTGAAAAATCGGTATTTCTGAAATGGACCTATTTTTTGAAAAATAGCAAAGGGGTTAGGCTTACTTTTTGCCGAAAAATTGGTATTTCTGAAATGGGCCTATTTTTGAAAAAAAGCAAAGGGGTTAGCCTTACTTTTTGCCGAAAAATCGGTATTTCTGAAATGGGCATATTTTTGAAAAAAGCAACGGGGTTAGCCTTACTTTTTGCCGAAAAATCGGTGTTTCTAAAATTGGTCTATTTTTGGAAAATAGCAAAGAGGTTAATCTTACATTTTGCCTCAAAAGCAAAATCTGTAGGAGACCATCTGTATTTGTCTATAAATCTGTATTTCTGTAGGAGGCCACTTTTTGCACAAAAGCAAAATGGTCTAGCTGGTATTGTAGACTGGTACGTTTCGAACATTCTCAGGTTTATCCTCAGTAAGTAGGTTGGGTGAAATCATTATTAAATAGATAAAATCTATGCCAGTGGTGATTGGGAATACTTCAAAATAGGACCAAAGTCAGGATTCTTATAAACAGCTGATTTTTTAGAAAAGCAAAGGAAGTCAATAGTCGAACTGTTCTCTAGATTTCCACTTGTCTAAATATCTGGAACTAAAATCATTAAAGGTTGTCGTGAAGATACTCTTCTTTTATCTTGATACTACTAATACACATACCAAGATGATGTCCCACATCTTTCTTAAGATAGCGAACACAGTAAGCTCATAGTTAAGTTGCAGAGTTCTTCTCATTATTTCCAACCAAAGCATCTGTTTTTGCTTGCGATTGCTCAAATTGATCATCAAGGGTATCAGCTGTTTTGCAGTTCTTTGTTTCTGGCAACAACAGCAGCAACATCCCAGCAATAAATGAAGAACCTCCCATCAATGAAAAAGGTAAGGCAACATGGAAGATTTGAAGCCATTTTGCAACCCAAGGTGCAAGAGCTGAACCAATACGAGCAGTTACTTGTAAATATCCCATGCCAGCAGACCTTCATGGAAATGACAGTGGTCAGTATGGGTTTATTGAAAGAAGATAGTTACACCATGGTAACCATGGTTACACGTCATAGAACAGACATTCGGTAACACTGCACTGTTAATGATAAAATGTGTCAAATGGAAGATACAAGAAAGAAAAAGTTTAATACTAAAAATCGATTGAGAGTATACATCATTGAAACATAAAACGGAATATGAATTGCTGATCACCAGAAAGCGATTTATATTTCAAATCACTGAAGAAATGAAGACAGATTTTTTCAAATGCCGATGCATCATTCTCAGACGAATGGCACTTGCATGAGCCATGTGTCAATGTAACGAACCTTTTGTCATTATATCGGTGAGTCAATAACAACGCCCGGCGTTTGAAAAATTCTGCTCCCTGGATATGAAAGCAAGGATATTGAAAATTGTCTTATTTTATCCCCGATATGTCAAATTAGGTTCAGTAATTTATCCAGCTTTAATCGGTCATTCCTTCCCGTCGAAAGAGGAGATTCTCTGCTGAAAGCCCCTTTCGAAAACCTGCGAAAACGAGTAAAAACACCAAGCAAGATTTCTTTTGTTCTCTTTCCTTGCATGTAATGACTGTTGGATGTGTTCATGTATTTTGTCCGCATGGAAGAATGGAATCCCCCTGAATAAGGTATTCACATCAAGGCTTTTCAACCCGCCAAAAGGAAAGCACTTGCTGAAGCATGCTGAAAGTCATCGCTGTGAGGTGAACACATCAAGGGTTCTTGCTTGTAGAGTGACCAATCTTAGCCAGAAAAATTTCTAAAAATGATTGAACATGTTAGCTCTTCTATCAGATATTGCAAAATATCATTGCTTATATACTCAGGGACCAGTAGCCTTTCAAACGCCCGGAGCTCTTTTGACTCACCCGGTAGAGACAGAGACGAAAAGTCCCTAGGGACGAAGTTGAAGAAAACTCGAATTCTTCGTTGATTAGCTTTAGGTTTTTGATACTTTCGATCAGATTCGATCACTTACTGCAGAGGCCCCCTTTCAAAAGCAAAAAAGGAATGAAACTCACAACGATCAAATCTCCTTGGTTTTGCATCCTAACAATAACGTCTGTTACATGAATTAGCATATTTCTGTCCCTCTCGGGAGTATGAAATCCCCCGAATAAGTTTTTGATTCTTGGGGAAGAGGACACCACGGGGTGTTAAAGGGTCTTTAAGTCACTGTTGTAAGCAAAGGTTAGAAATATTCAAAAAATTGGTCCTGATTTTAGTACGCTTTTAAAAGTTTCTAGAAGGGGATTATCTCAAGAAATTCACCTGTAAAATCATAATAGAGTACAACAATTGAAGATATTGGGTAGTCAATCAGATACTGCAACGTGTTATTGTTTTGATATTTAGAGAGCAGTATTACTTCAAATGGCGAACCTTTTTCTCTTCTGACTCATACGGTAGAATAAGATGAATATGATAGTTGTAATCATCATACCTAGTGACAGTTGGATATATCTCAGATGACCAAAGATAAACAATATCAAATGCAACTGTGATTCCCAACTTTCCAATCAATCCAATGATGACACGAACTGTTGTCAAATCTGAAAACAAATACAGGCAATCAGCTAACAAAATACAAATAATGAAAAAATACAATAACCGGAAGTTAACGAAGAAGCCCGAACAACTTCCATTAGACTGACCATCAAAATCGTGTGTTTGCAATCAGTTCCATAGATATTTAGGGTCATTAACTTCGACACTTCTAATATAAGGTGTCTCAGCTTTAAGGATTGAATGAAACGAATCAGGAACTTTCTTGCCCGAGAGACGGGGTTTTTGTTTTGACGTAATTAAATGAGACATTTCTTTGATGAAGGGATTTTCTTCAGCAGGAATGATTAGTAAAAATGATGATTTTTCAAAGAAGAATAAAACGCTTCCACTCAAGTACTAGATGTGGACATAAAATTGGGAGATGGGTTGAATTCCAAGCTGGTTTCTAGAAAATTTTGCAGTTTCTTTTGGCGAATCACAGACAAATTAATTTCCTCATGGCAGTTTACTCGGAAGACTGAAACAATAACTGATTGTGATATCTTCTGTAATATCAAAATTGAAGTGAATTAATTCAACTCACTTGATCTTCGATTATCCGGTCCAGATCGTGCCGGTATTAAAGCCACAATGATGCATGCAACTCCTGCTACAATCGCCGGAATGATCACTGATTTCTTTCGACCTAATCTAAAAGAGAAACCGGAATCAATACTATGTTGACCGTCAGTTCTTACGAGCCAGAGAGTGCGTATTTCATTTTTTGATTAAAACAGAAAGTATTCTCTTAATTTTTTGGACATTAATCATTAGTGATGTCATTTAAATATCGCTAGAAAATTTAACCATAAGCGTCTTAAATATCCCAAACTGTTTTGTCTCAATTTACATCCCAACATTTTGTTATTAGATGAAAATATTATCAAATGGTGTCTCAACACAGCAAGGTTGAAGAAATTATAATAATAACAACAATAGTTATAATGGTAATAATATCTTACTTGTTCGGGAGGTAGACTGCAATGAAAGCAGCAGGGAGGCTGCATGAAACTGAGAGAAGAAAATCTCTGTACTTTGATCCACCAAGATCACCAGCTGCAAAAGCAACACCATAATAGACCAATCCAAAGACAATCCTAAAATCAAGGAAATCTAAAAAATTACTCAATTACATCCTCACTTAAAACAGGAGGATAAATTGTTTGATCTGGTTTAATCTATCAATATTTGGCAAATACATCTGCAAACACAATGATATATGACAACCTGATCAATTTCTTCCAGAAAATCGTATAGTTGAAGATCTCGGATCTGTTTGTTGGCAAGAGAAGCCAGGTTTGTAGAAGCCTTCTTGTATCAACTGACATCGGTTTGACGTCTGTTTCAGTGATGTCAAATAAAATTTGACTGCGCTGAAATATCTGATGAATATCCAAGCGATTAAAAAGTTCCTCGAGTTGGATTGAACAAACATCAGCACAGTGAGTCTTTACCCAACTAAGCCAACAATCTTTACCAAAACAGTTCCTTTTCAATTCATGGCGATGAATTTTGTGAGGGAACATTTGCTTCAAGATGAGATGAAATATTCTCAGCCTAACTTTTACTGCATTTTCAATTTCAATATGGAATTTGCATTTTGGTAAAAGATCACACAAAATGTGTGCAGAATGAACGCCATACATACCAAGTATAACCTTGTATTAAACTTCTGACTGCAATTTTCATTGGTCGAAATATATTGAGGTAATGACGCAATCCATTCGATGAATCGTATTTTAGTGGAACCAATTCGATTTCAGGCAGTTTCTTATTGTTCAGTTTGGCAACTCGATCTAGCAATTTCATCACGTTATCTGTTTTACCATTTAAATGCAGCCAACGCACCGATTCCATCACAAATCTAGGAGATCAAAGACATTTGGTTTATTTTTCTAATTTTTGACGGACATGGGGAGGAAAACGGGGACTTTAGGATTACTTGAAATCGTTTAAATGAAATTGGAATTCAATGTGCTGGGATTGAGATACTCCTGAGATATCAGTACCAAAGACTATCAAATCACAATACTGGGAATGAGATTTTTGAATTTTTTATCATCGACTGTATCTCTACGTAGGGAATGAATTTCTCTCAAAATATGATCATGGAAATGGGATAAAGGGCTTTGGGAACCTTGGCATTGAGTCATGCTAAATAGTCTGTGTATACCCAACTCATTGTTTTCGCTGGTGTGTCTGATTGGCTAAAGTTCACATGGAATGAAACTGATCACATAAAATGTATTCTGTTACAGCTGGTCTGTTACGGTTGGCTTGTTTGTGCAGAGTTTTACTCGAACTTTATAAAATGAGTTGCATGACAGACCCGAGAGCACAGCAGGTTTATTCGTCATGAACTTTCATAATTTATCCATTGCAGAAACTCAGCATAAAATATTACATACAAAAATACTGGATTTGTTAATGTCCATTGCCAGCCCACGAATAAAACAGCCCCCCTCCCCGTACATCGCCTTTGTTGATACCGTTTTGACCAAATATAAAGAAAGGCCACCGACTTTCTGCTTCATCAAGGAAATCGACAAAAAATTGGCCCGGGTCTGACAGTAAGGTGGCCTATTGCATTTCATTCTTTCGACACATGTTCTTTCATTTTGTAGATGTGGAAACAATGGGTGTACAGACGATTACTCGAAATGGATCCTTTTTAATTGGAATTTGTATCACTTGTGGCGAAACCAAAGATAACGAAATAGTTCAATTCATGATAACATTAAACAAGTAACATCAATGTACCGTCGAAACAATACAAGTTTTGTAAATATCTAAAAATTGATGAAGAAAACTTACAAGTAGGAGAATATGCATAGAGCAAATGGTCCAAACACAACCATTGTAAGAGTCTTCCAAGATCTCACAAAAATAGCGATGACACCCAAAACAATAGTAGCTAATGCCCAACCGACGTTAATCAAGGCAGCAGCAAAAGGTCGATGTTTAGGCGCCACGACTTCTTGCAAAATAACAAAAATTTGAACTGCAGAGCCAGGGATGAAAAACCCAACCAGAAAACGAGAAATGATATAAAAAGTGAAGTTGGGTGAAAAAGCACCGACAAATCCAAATAAACAAACTGCAATGATTGATGGTAAAGCAACTCTTCTTCGTCCAAACCTGAAAAATATCAACCAAAAAGTTTCATGCTAAAAAGGAATAAAATCAACTAAAAATGAAAAAGTTGCAACAAAGGGGGCAACATTAATAGTAACAATGAGGGCAGTAAAGATGGCTTCCTGGAATTCCTGATATGATATTTTGCACACGAAATAAGTTTAAGAAGCTCGATTGATTCAGTTGATTGATTTGTCGTGGAACGCGAACGATCATTGTCAAAAACCTTTAATACGACTTGATACGACTTTTGGCATAAAACGTCTATCAAGAAAGAAGCTTAAATGTTTGAGGTTTGCGAATGAATGCAACCCTGGAAAAATAGAACACAATGCTCTCCGGTTTGAGACTGCTCCTAAGTAATCGAATTCTGTTAACCTGGACGTAATTTTGTGGTAAGAAATGAAGAATTTCGGTCGGTGCTTAAAGTCCCTTAAAACTATCAGATTTTGAGTAATCAGAGTTTCTTACGAGTTTCTTGAATGTTCCATAGCAGTCTTCATTCCCACTACCTGTTCCCTCTGACACTTTTGAAAACAATGTTTTTCGAAGCCTTTCCAACGTTTGGACATTACTCAAGTTTGACCTTTTATGAGAAAATGATACAGGAGAGGGTGAAAATAAGGTAACGCCATGCGACAGATTTCTTTGGTCAAATAAGTATTTTCTCACAACTGGAGTCTCTTAGATTTTTCGCGATCTGAGAGTTGGATCTCTTAAACGCAGATTCTTATGACAAAAACAAGGGCAGATTTTGTAATACAATAGCATCAGTCGCTTGGGTTCATATCTCAATTCAAAGAGATTAGCAGATGCAGACAAAAGAAATTCTCTCAAGCAGAAATTCAAAACAAACGTGGCTGCAAAGTTGTCCTGAAACCAGTGCGGCAAACTCTCACTTGGTGCGGGCAAAAGGAGGCTTTTAAGAGAAGCTATGTGCTCATAACGAGAGAAAGAGGGTAAATCCAAAGTCCTGTCTGGCGGATTTGGTCTATTTGACTCAGGAGCTGAGGAGTAGCTGTTTAAATTTGAGCAATGAATATGCAACAATCGTAATGGCCTCAGCTCGGCTTTTGAATCACGTAAACAAAATCCGCGAGACAGAACTTTAGATTTACCATTCTTCTTTTGTTATGAGCACATAGCTTCTCTTAAAAGCCTCCCTTTGCCCGCACCAAGTGAGAGTTTGCCGTACTGGCTTCAAGGCTACTTTGCGGCTATGTTTGTTTTGAATTTCTGGTTGAGAAATTTTCTCTTGTCTGCATTTGCTAATCGCTTTGACTTGAGGTGTGAACCAAAGCAACTGATGTTATTATATTACAAAATCTACCCTTGTTTATGGCAAATACAGGTAATTCCTTTTCAAAGGCCTGTCAATAGGCTGAAATTCCGTGAGCTTCATTGAAACCAAAGTCTATTAAAGCGAATCGCAGCGATTGGTTTGTAAGATCGCGTGTGGATTGCGTGTAAACCGCAGGAAAATCAATCTCAATTTGTTCCTCCGGTTGCTGGCGAGACAATAGCAATTGAAATGGGCATTAAAAGTTTGAATCAAATTTCGTGACTTTCGCTAGCGATCGCTAAAAAGTTCAAGTGGACTTGTCCAAGTCTCACTTTCTTTTATCAGTCTAAGTCTCACTTTCTTTTATCAGTCGACTGAGATAAAAAGTGCTGCGGGGGAATGGAGAAGGAAACGGAGAAGGAGAGAGGAAAGAAGGAGAGACTTTCCTCTCTCCTTCTCCTCCGCAACTCCTTCGCTATTCCCCCACAGCGCTACTTACTTTCCGCATTTTTATCTCAGTCGACTATTAAAAGAAAGTGAGACTTGAACAAGTCCAAAGTTCAAGCAACTTGAATTCGCAGGGGAACCACTGCGACCAGCCTGAAGGTACGAAACAGTGGACTATGCATGCTCAAAATGCGGTAATTGCTTACGATCGCAGAATTTCGCTTGAATGGTGATTGGCCTTTACATTCATTGGCAATGTAAAAGCCTCTTTTAACAATATCTGTGTTTCAGACACTATATCATAATTACCGATTTTCTCCAAGCTTGCTGTCAAAATATGCAAATCTCTACAATTAGGGCGTGATTACACGAGCAGGGCTAGCCCTGAAAAGTGAAAGTTGGTATGTGCAGCGTTTTGAGAATTGAAAACAAGCCTTAATGGACCAACATATTGGAAAGAAGTCAATAACTCAATAACCGAGGATCGTTGCCTGGCTTCAACCGCTTATTCTTGCAGTCACTTCTGTTGCCATTAAAAGGTCAATGCACATCTCTCCCTGTCTAAGATTCACGCAGCTACTACTCATTGTTCACTTGGACTGGAAACCTTCAATCAACCATGAAAATTGTTTAGTGATGACAATTGAAATCAAACATATATACATTTCACAAAGCAACAGACCAAATAAGAGGGCTTTGTTACCACTACCTTTGACGTTCCAGGATTGTGTGATAACAGTAGGTTGTTCACGAAAGTCTCGTTTCACCTACGGAGTAGCTTTGCGGTGTTAAAAGGAGGTCTTTGTGAACCACAGAATTGAGGTTGGTTTGTCGATCCAGGAATTTCGACCCCTCAGTTACTTTCGTGGCTAACGCCGCAATCATTAAAGGGAATTCTTTTGTCTTACGTAATAAGATTCTAGGTGTTTCCTAAACATCTTCCAGGAGCCATAAACCACAATTATAAGTCTGGAATGAAAAACTGATATCAATCAACTTTACTGGTATGATTTAACTACAATTTTTACCTGTCAGCCATCCATCCCAAAAGAGGTGCACCAATCCCCCATGACACAAATACCATTGAAATGGCCAAGTAATTGTATGCTTCAGTTTCACAGTAAAGATCAAACTGCCAAAAAAGAAATGTTTTGATACGTTATTACGTCAGTGCCGCATCGTCCCAAGAACCCAAGACCTCCAAAGAAGACCACGTTTAAACTGTGCTGGTACATTTTTGATCCGCTACAAAACTGCAACAGTTCCAGATCATTCTAGATCGTCCAGATCGTTTACATCACTCCAGGACAACCATCGATACAAAAAAGGAAGAAAACTGATAAAATTAGCAAGAGCAATGTAAACGGGAGGATGATCTGTTACAATTTGTTACACATCTAAAGTTTTACGAGGCCGGTGTCAACGTAGTCTGAGTGTCCGGTAGAATCTGCGATTCAGAGATACAAAGCGACTCTGTTGATATGAGTGTGCGCATATTTTGATTGAATTGGCGTGTGCATAGACAAACGTAGCCAAACAAATCCTATTGTGTGGGGGTGTTTTGATTACTTTACTTTTAATCTTACTTATGGCCACCAAATTAAATCTAATTCAATGAGAATAATTACAAGAATTCCTTGAAGATGTTTATCGATCAATTAAAATAAAAGAGAACAATAGAGATCTCTTTCCACCAATGAGGTCTGGTTCCTCGAGCCTGGGAAGCACACGTGACTATGGACATGCTTTGTGTTGCTGATGCGCAGACTCTACTGGAGTAGGGACCTCAATTCTCTTCAGGGCATTAGTACAGACTTCACGCAGGCTAGTGTAAACGGGGTATAAATTTTGAAAATCGGCAATTTGATAATGTGCATTGATGTGTCAAAGAAAACAACAGATTGCTTTTGTCATGTTTATAGATTATTCCAAATCCTAGATACCTAGATACCATCTCAATTTCTTCCTTCCCTCCTTTCTTTCTTCCTTCCTTCCTTCCTTCCCTCCTTTCTTCCTTCCTTTTTCCTTCCTTCCTTCCTTCCTTCCTTCCTTCCTTCCTTCCTTCCTTCCTTCCTTCCTTTTTCCTTCCTTCCTTCCTTCCTTCCTTCCTTCCTTCCTTCCTTCCTTCCTTCCTTCCTTCCTTCCTTCCTTCCTTCCTTCCTTCCTTCCTTCCTTCCTTCCTTCCTTCCTTCCTTCCTTCCTTCCTTCCTTCCTTCCTTCCTTCCTTCCTTCCTTCCTATACAGAAATCTGTCTCATCACCTAATGTGCTCATTCTTCGCACAAAAAGGCTAGGGGGCTTTCGTTCAGGCTGCTCTCCTTATTCAGCGTTTTGAGCGCGCGAGCGCTGCGACCACGATTGATTCCTTCGGTAGCGATCGCAAGCGCCCGCGATGGGAGTTGCCCAAAAATCGGTCGCTTGCGATCAGATTGATCGCTAAAGTTTCATCAACTGCGAAGGCTCTTATTTGGTCTCAGCGCCCGCGTGCCACAGTGGGCCAGATTACGATTTTCTTGGACATAAATCGTTCAAGGCATAAAATGGTATAGAATGCTGTAAACGCTGGAAACTTGCCAAGAAAAACGTCATTAAGACAAAATTTCTTTGTTTAGTTATGTGCACAGATGTCGGAAAATTCTTCAAAGTCCTTATTGAAAACAGCCAAATTCAATGCATCAAATATCACCATCTGATTAGTACCCATAATAAGGAAAGCAGACCATAAATCCATAATCTGAAATCATTCTAAAAGGGACAGGCTTTTGAAATAGACTTGGCATAAAAAAAGATAGAATTTTACTTCGATCTGAAACTTATTCAGCGGTGCTCTGTTCCCTATACACCTCAATTTTTTGCCGTGGGAGTAACCATCCTTGGATTTTCTATGGCACCTCTCGGCAGCCAAATGTAAATCAAACGGTTACAGGATGCTTTTGTGCTTGTAAATATGCAAAGAAAATGTTTGGCATCTGCAAGCGAAATTTTGAACTAGGCTTTAAAACAAAGCATTTAAATTGTAACAACATGTATCTAAAGTACTTTGAACAAAATTACAGTTATGGAATATAAGTCTGTGCTCAATCGAAATGCAGTCAGTTACACTTACATCACTGCCTGTGAACGTTATGAAGAGGCTATCGAAATATCGCTTGCAGACGAATCGGTGCCTGAAGACTCAATTGGTAAAATTGAAGTTGAAAACAGTAGACTGCTTGCAGCATTCAATAACAGTTAACATCCCGTGATATGAAATTGATTAATCAATAGAAAACAATTTTTTGATAACGTTGAATGCGATTTCCTTACTCTATGAGACATATGATATCAAAGTCCACTGATAAAATTATCATTTAAACATTTTCATTTTTTTTATTTTTGTCCACCCTGTGGCCCACTGTCCGTGCTCAAAACGCTGGTTATGGCGAGCAGCCTTTCGTGTTTGTCTGAATTTAAGAATTGCACTTTTAAGGCTGTGTCCTTCACAGGGCACCTTCAGTAATAAATTGGGCTATTCCAGTTTTTAGCCATACATGGAGATGGGAAAAAGATTTTTGTCCAATTGGTACCTTTTGGAAAAGAGCCATTAGATAAGAGCCACCCTTCAGAAACAGCTCTTTCAACCGAGGAAATGATGAACAGTATGCATGTAAAATGGGGATAGTTTCTACTGCTTCCCTGGAAATCTTTGTGAAGGTGCATTCGACCCTGGAAAATATTTGTTACAGCATATTTTACCCCCAAGAAGAGCAAAATGAAAAATTTTTGATCCCCAAGAGATTCCTTTAGCACGACTACCTGGAAGTTTACTTCCATCCCCCTGTACGGAATAAAAGGTGGAATAGAAATGGAATTTTGATGGAATTTGTTATTGATTTCCCCATAATCTGTGGCCTGCGTGCAGACCCTTCGAAGGGACTTTTGTCACAAGAGTCTGGACGCAGGCTACATAATCTGGGGAAGCTGCCGAACAAGGAATCGGACATGGTCGGTCACACAGACCCTGTCTCCTTGCAGGCTCTCATCTCATAAATTGATCATAAGTAAGTATAGATCAATAATGAATGGATGAATATAAAAAAAAATTGATAAACATGTCATTGCATTGGAAGCAAAGCAAAGCAAACCTGAGTGACGATTGAAAAGTCTTTCGGTTGAGTAAATTTCCATTCAGTTCTGGGCATGTCACATCTTGCTTTGTAAGTCTTACTATCCATTGGATGAGTGCCATTAAGATTGCAAATTGTGCTGTTAGAAACACATGTCCATGCTGGCGTATCTTGTGTAAAATAAGGGATCAATATTGCCATAGTTGTAGGAAACAGTATCAGTCCAGAAAGCATCACCATTATAACCTGAAAGCGCCCGATTCCTCCAAGAAGGTGCAAAACCTAGTCAAGTTCCAGTCTTTTCTTATTCGGATCCATCACCATCTCCTGTTTTTCTTCTAACTTTTCCTCCATTTTGCAAATGAGATTTCAAATTTCAGGATGATTTTCTACACCTTTCGTCTCACCTGTTCCTTGCTTCGAATGCAACACAAAAGTCTGATGAAAGTTGAATTCAGCTTTCTCGTCATAAAACCATTTGAACTAACAGGGGGGAATTTGGTTCTGAGCCAATCAGCGACTTTGTTTATGTCAGAAAAACCAATAATATTGCTTTATTAAACAGTAGGTCTTAACGTCACATATGACGAACACAGATGTAAACACATCCCCTCGCAGCTTCTCGCTGCAAAACCAATGACTCAATCGATACGATGCACTACATGTTAGGGTACTACAAAGAGTATCATGACTTCTTCGCATAGAGAAAATTTATATGACTCATTCGCGAAGAAAGTTTGGTCAACTGAAATTTTGTTAGTAAGATTCTGTAAGGACAGAAATCAACCACCTGTTCAGCCTCCTCACGTTCTGCAAATCTATCAAAATAAATTGCAATTAATTTCTGATCAATGATCGATCATTGACCATACTGTCATATGATCATGCTAGGAGAAGTTTTCCCCATCCCAATCCTACCATTACTTCTACACCTGTACTATTTCAAAGCACATGGAAGTTATTTTCTCCATGAAATGTTCAACCATTTAACAAAACTGGATCCTAAAAAGGCGACCCCGCAAAAGCCATTCCAGCAAAAATCCTTCAAGCAAATGCGGATCTGTTTTCATCACCACTGATTGAAATTTTCAACAACCTTGTAGTTGACTGTGCTTTCCCAGATGATCTAAATATTGCTGACATTTCTTCACTTTACAAGAAAGGTGATAACACGAGGAAACAAAATTAGAGGCCTATAAGTCTACTTCCAGCTGTTACATCCCTAATTATTTTACGAAATACCCCTCCCTTAACAAATCTCAATCATTATTGAATGGAAGGAACCCATCCCTCCATAAAAAAATTTTCTACATTTATTTCCAAATTATCCTCATTTCGCAAAAGTATGATCAAAAATAACCTCCTGTAAATCCTTAATTTTGAAGTAAAGGTGCTTTGCTTGGCTGTTAGCTGTCAGTTGTTGCATTTATAATTGATATTTTTCCCTTTGCTTTTGAATATAGAATTGCTCGCTTAGTGTCTATTTGATGCAAGAGTGACTCTTGTTTTATATATTTTTACATATTCATATATCATACCCCAGCTGGGGGTATGAGTAAATTATAGAAATTATACAAGATGATCTAGAGATGTAGAGCTTCAAAGGCTTGTTTTGAAGTGGTTTTGAAGTTAATCCTAGTTAGTGTTTTGAAAGCATTATGTACAATCAGCTTTTTGATGACATTGGCACCTTTTTCTCTCTGGCACTTCTGGATGGTTCTCAAAAAGGGTATAATACGCAGCACGTTTTGTTGATTTTTTTGCAAAAAAATAAAGCCAGTCTTGACAATAAGGAACTAGCTGGAGCTTTGATGGACCTTTCTAAAGCATGCGATTGCATATATCACAATCTTGGAGTTACCAATGGCGAATACTAATTCTTATCTGCACTACGTCAAGGACGCTTTGGTTCCAGTATGAACTGAGTTTAAAACATTGCAATGTCTGACTGAATAGTAACCAACCAGCTCATTTATCAATGGTCTGGCTTGCTGACTTTGGATCACACAATAGAATTCTAAAAGTTGTTGCATGGGTTGCTTGCTAGAACTACACGTAATTCGACCACACATTTAAAAATTTATCACACTTCAAATTTCTCAAAATGCAGCACAGACAATTTATACCAGAAGCCGGGAATTGGGAAATGTTCCGCCGTAAAGAACTGGTGACTGTTTGTGTTTGCCAAAGCAGTGAATCATTGCAATTCTAGCCTTTTCTGAAATCGTCCACCTAGGCAGTATATGCTGTTGCGGGATCTTCATGCTGTGTTGTCAATAACAGACTTCTAAATTTGTCAATGAGTGTAACCAATTCGGAGCGACGAATGTTTTCATAATACATAATTTCTTCAAGATGGTGCTGTCCTCTGAAATAAGGACAAATTCGTAAAAAGAATTCAATGTCCTCTACATCAACAAAGCGTCTCATCTCAATGATCCCCATTTTCTCTTCATTAGTAAGAGCTTGCCAAATCTCTTTAGATGTAAGGTCAATACCAGCCACTTCATCAATGTCAAGGTCATGCTCATCAAAATTACCATCACTTCCAAAATGAGGCATGACATATACATATGTATGTAACTGCTTCAAAAGTTGTTGCTTTAAAAGCCATGTCACTATCTTCAGATGCTCTCTTTGCTGATGCATTGAATCCAGGGGGTTTCTGTATTCTCCAAGGGTTGTTGGGAATGAAAATCGTGCAAGGGTAGATACCAAGTCAAGCTTTGTTTTTCCCTGAAATTCTCTTTCAAATTTTTGTGCAACCTTTGAATCTATGTTAGTGGGTGTACCCTCAGCAATGACATAAACATTATTTTCTGCAAGGGGGTAAATAACCATTGCCTTACCCCAATAAACCAGGTGTGAGACAACACTGAATATCTGAGACATTGAGATATCTGCATCTTGAGAAAGGGTTTGAAAACTTTTTATCAAACTACACATTTTGATGACTCTTTTCAAAGTAGGGGCACAATCAATCGGCAAATCATTCAGCAAATTTTTCTCTTCTTCTAAAAGGAGGATTGTATGATATGGTCTTATTCTACTGGCATAATTATTCAGCAATTCTGGCTCAATCCTTAATCTTCCTTCTTCATTTGTGTGCACTTTGTGAGGTGAACAGAAGCTCAAATTTATCCATTTATTGATACATACATTGACAATGCCACTGTGACACAAGTCATCAAAAACATGTCTCAAATCTTGTGCCAGTCTACTTTTGCTAAGAATGATTTCAAATGGTGATTGATGGCAATCTTCAGGCATTCCACCTATCTCATCCTGTATTGCAACAATCAATTCTCTTTCTTTGCTCAAATATCTGCATCTGCATAGAAAAATCCAAAATTGTCTTTTACAATTCATAATTAACATTAAGTATCAAGCTTAAACTGAAAACTGCCTAAAGTAAGCTACGACTAGGCTAAGGCTAGGCTGAATAGCCTTTGCTTGATGCTCAAACAATTGTTGAAAAGCAAAATGGTTTATCAATATTGCTTCAATTTTCAAAGGAATTTGGTTTGGTCCACAGAAGGCTTTTATCACAGTTGGGGTGGGTGTGACCCAAAAAAACTTCCCAAGCTAGATCGTATCTAGCTCCCAAAAGTAAATAGCTATTGCAATATGTTTTACATGATAGTTTAGTTGAAAGGCTTAGCTATCTTTTGAGATGCTACATGGTCATTCTAAGCAATGATTACCAACCGAAAAACCATATTTGATGAAATTTTTGAATCCAGGCTTCCTCATTTAAAGTGAAATATCGACATCATATTCCAATCAACATTTTGTGAAAACTCAACATAGTGATGGATTAGACGTCATCTGGGGAAATTTTTTGTTTGCAAAATGATTGACTTCTGTTCCTCATTCAAATTTCATGCTCCAAAGCAAAGTTGGAATTCAGAGTTTTGCACATTTGAGAAATGAATGAATTTCCTTATTTTTGAAGCTTTCTTTTCAGACAGCACGCAGATCTTAAACTGACGAAGCAACACCTCAAAAGAGAGCGGAGCCTTTCAGCTACATGCTAACACTTTGTTTGTCTTCATAAAATTTGATTTCAAGGAAATATGTGCGATCTAGCTAGTGAAGTTTTTTTGGTCACCCGGTACTGAATTAAAGGGAAAAAATCCCTTCTCCGACATCTCCAACTTTTCATTTATAGCATATAGAGCAAAAACAAAAAGTCGGAGTTGAGAAAGTTTGAGAGAAGACCTTGCACAGGAGGGAGCGCACTACTGCACCGTTGATTGGCACATTTGAGATCTTGTCAAGAACTGCTATACTTTGGAGACTGGGTTGTGTATGTATGATTACCTTTTCTCTTCATGTCGGATTGCATTTGCTAACATTTTGCACAACATCTGATAACTGTTTATGATTGAATGGTTGCATCCTGAATTCACCACAAGAACGATATTGAATATTTTCAAAGACACATCATCTTTTAACTCTGCTTTTGTTTCCTTCTTCACACTAAAAACGTCATCACTTCTTTCGACAAGAACTGGATGGCCAATGAAAACTGCCTCATCAATTTTCAGCTCAAAATTCACTTCGCAAAGATTTGATGTTGGTGCTAAAATATTGGCAAGGATGTCATCCGGGTATCCAAATAGTTTCCCACTATCAAGGATTGAACTCGAGTGGCTTTCTTCTTTTCTGAAATTTCTGTCAACCCCAAAAGGATTTCTGCTTGTAGCGACGATTGCCCCATCATTATTTTGTAGGTTCGAGGTCGTTTCTTTGAACGGATATCTGAAAAGAAGACGATAACCACGACTGCCTGCAATCACAAGGACAATATTTAATGGATCACTTGATGGTTCCAACATCTGTTCATGGCTACATTCCACACACCAACATCAAGCCATTCATTCCAACATCCCAAAAAAACTTTGCACTTCTGTTTTAGGCCACTTTATGTAGCCTCGTACTGGCTTTTCCTTCCATGTGGTTACGAGGTTGCTGCATTTGCGCACAGGGAGACCAGAATTTTTCTAATAATCAACCGTTCCCACGTCCCCACTTTCCAATTTTTGGTTTGAAATTAATTTTCATTTCTTCAAAAAACTTTCATTTATGCGTTTTCAGAAAATGAAAGATTGATGGTGCAGTTAACTCATATTTAATTTCACACCTCGAAAATAGGGCTAAATTTTTAAGCAAAGATGCAGTACGTGTCACTGTCGCCATGTCAATACGTTTACCTTCAGATCACATTGACTATCAAGTAACTATTTACATTTATTACCTGTTGGAAATATTTGTTCTACAAGTCAGTTTTAATGTGTGATATTTGTTTCAAGATTTCTTTACTTCGGAATTCAGGGACGCCGGAGTGAAAGTAGGGCAAGGGGAACGCAAGTGCACTCCAGACCAATGACGGGGGAAGCAAACCGAAAATTGGGTGGATCTGGGCTCCTCCCGCGGAAAATTTTTTGCGGCCACACCCTTTAGATTGGCTTAAAATACTATCAAAAATATTCTAACTGATGTAAATAATGTTCCCTTTCGCATATTTTGGAATAACCAATGCAAACTGCGATGATTATTCGACTTAAGGGTTAAATTTATGAGTTTCATACCATCGAATTGAAAGTTGTAAGAGAGGTGAAATATTGTTCCATTAAATGGGCAATCTTGCCCCCCTTGCCCCTTTTAGAATAGGGCAGGAGGGGTGCTTGCCCCCCGCGCGCCCCCCTCTCCGGCGTTCCTGCTTCAGATTCTCCATCCAGATCGATGATAAACTCTCGATAACAAAAACATTGGCATACCTTTTACTTCCACGAAACTGAAAACTTAATCTTTATTCTTACATAGTACCATCTAGGGCATCTTGTAATAGATCCAAGTCTGCTAAAAGCAAAGTTCAAAGGTCCATTTGAGACGAACAGTTAACCTTCAAAGTTCAATGTCTTCGCGATAGTCGAATCCAGTTCCGCTAATTTGTGAAACAGTCTGGTCTGTTGTAAAATAATCATCTCCCTGAAAATAAATGAATGAATGAATGAATGAATGAATCAATGAATGAATACATGAATGAATACATGAATGAATCAATGAATATGTAAATAAGCAGGCAATGAGATGAAACATAAAGTTTCGTTTATTCGTCTAAAAAGCTCCTCCAAATTGTGAGACGATAGTTCACTTCTTTCTGGATCAAAGGTGATTAGCGGAGTGCCTTTAAATAGGCTACACAGACATGGGCCTAAATCTCTATATCAAAACATAAAACGATCTCCAAATTCAATGATATAAAAACAGCAGAAGCTTCCACTCTCTTTATCCGCTTCTTTTGTTAAAAAAGCAACAAGAAAGACCTTGCTTCCTGCAAAACTTCCAATGGAAATATCCTCTTCAATTTCTTCAGTTATGCTCAATCCTTCTTCACTTTTTCGTGAACTGAAATAAAAAATGAAAGAAATCATAAAAAAATCGTAAAATCTGAGACAAAAACAAATATACATCACGCAAACCTATAGATAGTCACATGTTTTAGTAAGAGCATCGGTATATGCGTTAATTTTATCATACAAGCATCACTAATGGGATTAGTTCAGAAATACAAGGAAAGGCGAAGCGGTAGGCGATAAATCTTTAACAAGATTGCACGGATAGCTTAAAAGAATGGAAAATTGCAAAAGAACCTGCAAGTACTTTGCTGTTATTGTTCATTAGGAATTGTTGGTGTCTTCATTACTTACCGAATTGCACCGATTCTCGTTTGCTCGAAAAGTTTATAGTGAGTTTGGAAAAACTTTAAAATGATCATCAATCATAAATTAATGATCAAGAGAAAAACGGAATTAATTTAAAGCAACCTATGTTTTATGAAGGTCTGCACCATGATAGTTACTAGAAATCTCTTACTTTTCTTGTTTATGATTTAGCAATTTGATGACACCATAACCTCCCCATTGGTTGAAACACAAAAAAACTGAAATTCGGAAATGATCAACTAATCAAAACTTGTCAATGAATGTTAATGGCAAAGTATCTTAAAATCTTTTTCAAGCCGTAGAATGAAAAGGAAGATCTAATAACCATCATATCATGCAATATCTCTTGATAATTAACATGCTAGGAAACCAATGAGACAACAAAGATACATGACATCAAAAACCTTGAAGGGACAAAATCATCCTCGTATCCATAATCATCATCTTTTGGTAAATCTGTAAAATAAAAGGATTCATTCACGTGACTCACGGAATCAATGAAAATAATGACTTCAGGCTACATAAAGCAATTTTGCCCTCATTTTAGACAGCAAGTCATGCCGATTAACATTCACCTGTCCCGAGTATATCCACAAAGAATTAATTGCTCAAGAACTCGTAGAGGATGGTGACAAACTAAAAAAAGAATCACTGATAAAATGGTTTTGATCACGACAAAGATCACCTAGGGGCTTACAAGCCTAAAGAGTAGTTTGGTTGACCATTACCAAAGGTGAAATTAGGTGCAAACATTGTCAATAAAGATACATCTAAAAATAACCAAAAACTTTCAAATGCCACACCAAAACAAATTTACCTCACTAGAAAAGGATCTTAATGCAAGTTTCATAAAGCACTGTTTAAAAGCATACCGAATCCTAATTTGTTTATTTTCTCTTCGATTGCTGCCAAATCTTTCCAATCCCCTGATGAATTCATATCTGTACGAAGAAGTCAACATTCTCACAAAATTGCAGCAACAGATTCAGTAAAAGTTGACTATTTTCGTTGCAAAAATTAAAACTGATTCTTGCATGACTAAGATCACATTTTTTGGAAAAATCCCAATCTTAAATAGCCAATAAATGACCTTCTACATTATGAATCAGTTTTCAATAAAACTCTTGGACACAAATCACAAATTATGGAAATACCTAAAGATTCTTTTTCATTGCCATTGAAGAAAAACATATGTCTTCAAAAACAATGATACTAAATTTGGCAAAATACCTAAATGTGCATCTTCTTTTTTACTACTGATTCCAGGCAGTGGAGGAGCATCTTTTAAGCTACCTAGGCCTAAGCGTCCATTATTCTCATTTTCGCTTGTCTTCTTTTTCCCTTCTGAATTCGTCCAGCCATTTCTGTTTTGAAAAATGAAAAGATAAAGAATCACAAATAAGATAGATCCGTGTACCATATCACTTTGTTTTTACAAACAAAATAGATCCGTGTTTCCTATCACTTTGCGTTTACTGCTAATGTCTCACATGTAAGTTTAGGAATTAGTTAGACATGAAAACTTAGCATGTGTTAAATTTACTTACGACTTTGATGATTTTTTGTTACTTTCTTTCAAGAGACCAAGTTCAGCTAGAAGTTCACTATCATCATCTCCAAATGTTGATTTCATTTTCGGTTTTTGATTTAATCTGCGACAGAAATCCAAATTTTGGATCAAACTAGATGTATCCAGTTACTATACATGGGCAGTACAGCTTCTCTTAAAACAAAAATAGTCATACTGTACGCCATCTGCAACTGAAAGGAAAAAAGGAGAAACAAAAAGATTGGAATGCAACGGTTATACTTCAATCGTACTCTTGTCCCTAAATTTTAAGAAAAACAAAGCCACACAGTACGCGCCTTTCTGAGATTAGCTTCTATGCAAATGGTTTAAGGACAGTAAATGGAAATAGTTTTACGAAATCTGATGTACAAGGAAAGTTATTCTAAACTTTGCTTTCGTGTTTTGGCAAATCTGACTCACGAGTTACTTACTCGGTTTTTTTACTGATATTAACTTCTTTTCCAAGACTTGGATCAAGCGATCGATCACCTAAATCACTTCCACTTGATATGTCTGATTTTGACTTCAAATCTTGCCCGATTCTTTGCGGTATTTTACTAGGAGACTACAAAGAAAGAGAGAATTAATAAAAGCTCTAATTCTTAATGATATGTTCTGATAACTTGAGAGGAGGTGATGAAAACTGATGGGAACACAGTGGGGCTCATGTAATGGGAACTACGACTTTTGTACAAAGATGACTCGAAACAAAATTGGCCACAGGGCTACAACGGTCCAACAATGAAAATTATGATAGTTAGAAACCTCTACGGCCATTGCATCACACCGAATATTGTCATGTTCAGTCATTTACAGATGATTTCACATGCTTTAAGCGCATGCAAAAGTAGCATCTTATAGCAAATTGTTGTTAAAAATTTGATGTATGTTCGCATTGCTTGCAGTGCTTAAATAGCAGTATTAGTAAAGTTTGAAGGCTTAACTACATAATTCATTTCATTTCATTAGGCTATTTCTTGCATGAATGAGTACAGCCAATAAATCAAAATTTAACTTTATCCCAAAAAGCAACAAAATAGTACCTTTTGGTAAATATCACAAGACATATTTCACTGGGATTTTGCACATTTTTAGTTTGTAAGGCTAATGCACCTACTTTCTGTTTCGCTTTCCTTTGCAAGCTTGAAAAATAACTATTTTGGCGTGAAATACAAATAACTATTTTTTTGGACAAATGCATGTACTGAAAAACGATTTTTTTTTGCAGTTCCTTAGCGTTCCTGAGTGAAAACTCACTTAAAGGTGCTAGAAAAAATGTCGAATTAACAGAAATATATAGGGCAACCCATAACCTAATATGGCATTATGAAGTTTTTGTTCCCTCAATATGTGTTTTTTCCAAAAATTTCAAAAAATTGTAGCAAAAATTCAAAATTTGGGATTATGAAGTCAAATTGGCCTGAACGTACTTCTAAAATGTTGCAGTAAGTTACACAAAATGCTATCGGCAATGCCTTTGGACAATACAGACTCTGTGGTTCTCCCAATTTTCAGTGTGTCATTTGTCTAAGAGTTGACGGCCATGATAATTATTCTGCAAGCGTTTGAGTTTTAACAGCCATAACTTCGGTTGTGAACATTGTAGCCTCCTCATTTAAAAGCACATAACCCTACAAGTAGTCGAGATCAACAATAAAAGAATGGTTGGGAGAAAATGTTTTTTGACAAAAGTGATATTGAAGCCCAACTGTGGAGAAGTGACCAGGAACGAAGAACTTTTTAGCACATCAAGAAAATTCGTTATTCTTTTCAACTATGAGAAAATGTCGTTAAAACCAAGACAAAGGTCACATCACTTTTCCACTGGCTGGAATATGGTGTTTATCAGTTACAAAAATTTAGTATATGTTATATACCTACAGTACAAGATCAAGGAGGACAATATGGAAATCCCTGCAATAACACTAAAAATCCCTAAAATGCTTGCAAATCTTGAAAAACTCGCACATTTTTAAGCAAATGAAGCATCATGCGATCAGTTCATCAAAGATCCTAGTATCCCCGCATGTCTTACTATCATGAACATGAAGAGAGGCTCAGTTCTTCTTAATATTTGGTCACTCTAGAAATATCTTACCCTTGGTGAAATTTGTGTATTGTCATCACCTCTACTCTTTGTGTTCGACTTTGCTTGCCCCTAAGATTTAATCATGACTACAGTTATTGTTCAGAAATGGTCATCAGCTTGCTTAAAATCAGGGATCATAAGAAAGCAAAACTTCTTTTATTTTTTGGGTGAAATCCTGCCAAGAAATTCACTGAGAAAATAGCGGCGAGAAAACAGGAAAAAATAGGTCAGTACAGAAGGGAAGGCTGGAGGTGAATTTCAAGATACATAGTCGCAAACAGAAAATCATAAAATTTTGATGGGACGTTTGAAACTCTTGAAACAATTAAACCAAAACTATTCATCCAAGCCAGATTCAGTTTCAAAGACTCTTCCTTCTTTTCAATTTTGAAAAATTGCATGATTGTCACTGGTATATCAATCATTGAAGTAAATGAACAGTTTATTTGTGTGATGGATACCAGGACAACAAAATAGTGCCTAAATCATTAGCAAAGTCATTTCTGACAATAATTCTGAAACATGGCCAATTTTCACCATTGATGATTTGATGTTCAGTATTAATCCTGAAATATTTCAAGGCTGGCTTTATCATTTTACAATTTTCAAGAAGTTCTTATTGTTTGTCAAATAATCCATGAAACAATACACAATATCCAGGCATAATTTTGGACTTGGCTGCAGGTTTGAGACTGTGTCTACATGATACCAGCATAACTCAAAATTGATAGAAAATTTGATGGTGCCATAATTTTGGCCAGCTTTCACATGAAACTGGCACAACTTGAAAGCAATAGAAAATCTGACAGAGCCATAATTCTAGCTAGTGATCACATGATACAGGAATAACTTGACAATGCAGAAAATCTCATGGTGTGCCAATCTCATCACAAGCTCTGCAACATAGTGACTGGGTTTGGACAACAAAAAATTTATCTTAGCCTGCATGCAGACTTTACTACTGCGCAGGAGAAATCGAGAGAAAAGGAAAAGACAAGTTCTCTCGATTTTCTCCGGCGCAGTAGTAAAGTCTGCATGCAGGCTACATTAATCTAGGCTGAAGAGTTGATCAGTGTCATTTGGACAGTAGTGTTGCCAAATGTTGTGTTTACATCGTTTTTAAGTGTTCATACAATACCAACTTCAAGTAGAACCAACAAGAACCAATTTCATATCCATGAAAAAGAAACATTAAGTACCTGATCAGTTTGGCTCTTTTGTAGGAGTTCCAGTAACAATGGATCATCTTTTGTTTCAGAATTTAAACCTAGTAATTGCACTAGTTCATCTCTGTTTTGAAATTTCCCACCCTTGGAAGAAGAAGATACAAAGTTAGGATGGTAATTTTTGGCAGAATCAACTCATTGATAGAAAAATTGACAGATAAACTAATCAGGGCCTGCATTTATTTTATGTAGGACATTAATCAGTAAACACTAGAGTTGTTGAAAAGATGAGAAGTATGTATATAACATACAGTAGTTTAAATACCCATTTCTTTTCTTCAATTGTTTATCTTTGAAGATATCTGAGGATATATTTTGCTTCTCAAAAAGTATTTCAGATTTTATATTTACCACTTAAGAATTGTCCTAGAAACCAATCTCGAGCAAAATTCTTCATAATTCTATAAAATGTTTGAATTTCTAGTGAAAATTTCTTAAAAATAAAACCCCAAACATTGAACATTCCTGGCTAGTCAAGAAGTCTTTCAACAGATGTAGCAAAGGCTGAAAAAATTTTTAACACGACAATTCTTACAAAATTACCAAATGCAGTCAAAACTGAATGGAACACTTACATGATTTACTTCTGGACCAAAAACTGCCATGGTAAAATCCAAATGAAAACAGTTTAGAAAATCTTGAACCAAGCTTGCAACTAGTACACCTGCAGAAAGATCAGTTCAAGTTTGAAAGAGTCAATGACAATGCATTGTGCACAGTACAGTATTCCATTCTGCATTCAGCATAAATAAGTTTGTGCTTCAAGATTATCAATACCTCGTAAGCATTGCTATGCATTTCCTGAGTTGTGAATAACTCAGGGGTGGATAACTCAGGGTGGCACCAATAAGGCTAGGGGGCTATGTATAACCACCCACCAGAAAAGTTTAGCCTCCTGGTAGAGGAAATTTCAGGTTATTATCAGAGTAAATTTGGCAAAATGACATACAAAAACTGGATCTTTAGCCATTTTAGCACTCCAGACAAAAGTTTCAGGCCCTCTGTCAGAAGATTTCTAGCACCACTCCTGGAATAAATACTTTACACCAGTTCACAGTTCTGGGAAAAGCAATCTTTCAATCTTACTGTACCTCCTGCCTGAGGTATTTTGGCTAGAAAATATTTGAGATTTTGTCCCAATACAATACTTCCATAAAATTGCATTTGCAGACAATTTTTGAAACTGTGAACTGGTGCATTGCATAGAATTTTTCTTCAGAATTATTACAAATCTATTGTGTTCAAGTTACAACAAAGCTTCAGTGCATCAGACACAATCCATCTCTATCTGGTTCCAGGAAAGATTCTTTCCAATTTCTTTTTGAGGAAAGACAGAAAATTCACAAATGTGTGTTCATTTTCTATTCATTTAGACTGATAAACTTGCAACAATAGAAATAAAAATCACTTGTGATTAAACTTTGTTACTGGCAAGAATTTCATGATGATAAAGAACAGAAAAGTAGATAACAAAGGCATAAACTGATCATTTTACCTTCTTTGGTGTTAAGAAACTTCTTTAATTTATGGTTAACCATGTTACTATTCTGTTGAAAAATAAATCTAAATTTTAAAATAAATTTAAAACCCTTGTCAATGAGGCC
This sequence comes from Aurelia sp. 4 Dawson et al 2005, assembly GCA_964019985.1. Lineage (NCBI taxonomy): Eukaryota > Metazoa > Cnidaria > Scyphozoa > Semaeostomeae > Ulmaridae > Aurelia > Aurelia sp. 4 Dawson et al 2005. The sequence continues at coordinate 20,429,197 of OZ026504.1, forward strand.
TGTGAGGACACTTTAATTCCTTTTCAACAGGATTTCACTAACATTCTGATTGAAAACATTCCTGAGCAATTCATAGATTGTTTCAAGTAAGACTCTGCTGCAGACACAGAGCCAGGGTAAATCTCTGTCCTGCTCTGGGCCAAATATTTTGGAGTGCAACAATTTGTGTGCCAGAGTGCCAAAGAATAATTGATATCTATTGTTTAATAAAATGAGACATTGAATGGCCTTTGTTTTAAGGCCTCTTTCCTCACCACAATATGCACCAAAAGGCACTCTTTCTCTGCACCAAAGCTTCTGGAAGTAGGCACTCAGATCAACCCTGGATGCAGAGTACTGCCAAGTTTGAATATAAATGGCATTCTCTGGCATTCTGAAGTGAAGGCCTACACTGACCCACATCTGTAATCACAAGGAGTTCTAAAAGTTTGCCCAATTTCATACAAATAAACATGTTCATTCTTTTTTTATGAAGAATTAGGGACCAGTCATTAATAATGCCGGGAGGGGATTAGAAGATATTAACAGGGGCGGCCAAAAATTTTAGGCTGCAAAAGGGAGGCTACTAAAAATCTTAAGTCTGAAAAAGGGACCATGAAAACTACAAAGCTAATCTGAGCTATCTGAAACAAAAACTCCTTCCTTCTATGATCTTTGTAAAGTACTGCATTTCTCCACATAGTATCGTTAATGAATGTTTTCATGAATCTTAGGGAACCACTTTTTCTCTAAGAATTTCTTATGTTCTTTTTGTGTCAACCCTTATCTGAAATATGATGTGTTGCTAAGAAATTTGTCATCAAATTTGATACAGAGGGGGGACAAAAAAAATTACAGCTAATGGAGCAGGGGTTTGGTCTTTCAAACCTTTTGTAACACAATGGAGGGGCGTTATCAAAAATTTTCATCATCAATCAGGCCCGTTGGAGCGTTTTTCAGATTGGAAGGGCACCAATCTGTGCCGAAGCTGAAAGTGTAAAGAACTTGGGGTTCCGGAGCCCTTGGAAAAATGTTTTGAGCCGTGGCCTTTATTTTCTTGGAAACACCCTTCTGTGATTGCCAAAAGGTCATTTTATGTTTGGAGGTCCTAAGGGCAAAATAGGAAATTTATGAATCCAAATATATTGCAAACAGACTACCTGAAACTAAACTACGACAGGTCCAAAGCATCACGAGTTCTCGTGGCTCAGATGTGCGTGATTTAGATTGTTGAAGTCTGAGCACTTTCATCTCACTTGACAAAGCGCTTCTCATGCCAAAAGGGCTGAGCGACCCAAAATTAAGTTTTTGTGCATCGGACTCTACAGCGTTACTTTTGAGATGCTGAGGGTTGAGTTCATATGAGTTTATCAATGCTCAGGATCGTCGAGAATGGAGGTAGCCAGGATAGTTACCAGGGGACCCAAGGCCATTAGGGGTCTGGCAAATATATATGTAGCATTTATTTTTCTTTGTCTTCACCTTTCCTCAGGAACGTTTCTTGGCTCGCGGGGGGCATTCTCAGCTTCATCTTTACACATGAGATAAACAACTTTTCCATCTAAAAATCTTTTTAATAATTTATAGGAGGGCCCTTTCATCTAAAAGCATCCTTTTAGGCCCTGTTACCAGTGCATAGGAGGGCATGATCCAAAAGAAACAAGGTGTGGTCCACAAAATTTTCCAGAGCCTTTGGTGCCGGGGGCTCAATCCACATCCACCCTGGGGCCCGTGCCGTCTCTCGACAGCCCTGTCAATGCTGTCTCTTTTGTGCACATGTAGCACCCTTTGGTTGTTGCTGCCAGCCTGAGATAGGTCTTGACCATAGAAATATGGTCTTGACCCTGAAATACACACTTCATTAAGAAGCTCGTTCAAGAGAATGGTGATTGCTTGAACTGCTTGATTAGGAAAGAAAAGTACAAAGAAGCTTCCAATTCTAAATTCTCAATGAGAGTGGTTACATCTTATCCCACCTATACCCTGGGTCCAGACTGGAAAGTTTGCCTTGCGCGGCCGATTTCTCTGCCGCGCACTTTAAATTTCAGCCGCGGTTCCAGCCGCGAAATTTTCGTTAAACAACAAAAGGAAACAATGGAACTATTGTTTAGCGACACAAATACAGCCGCGCAAGAAATTTGGATGCAGGAGAGATCCCCCGCGCATTCTGCAAACTTTCCAATCTGGCCCTGGGTACCTGAGACTATATCAAAAACTTAAAAAATAAAGAGGAGAAAGAAAAAAGAATCTCCCTTTTTCTTTTTTTTCTGTTTACTTTTTTCTGTCTATTTTGTATATGCATATTAGGCTCTGGTACCCAGGATAATCTGGATAATCTCACTTAGGGTATGTAGAGGGAGGACACTAGAAACACTTTTTTGGAGAGTAATTTCATAGTTGATTAAATCAGCTTTCTGCGTTAAACGTGGTGAATGAAAAAATACAACTTTTGGAAATTAGTGGGGGGGGGGGGCCGGCCCGACCGGCCCCAATACTAATAGCTGCTACGGGCCTGTCAATAGAAATATCTTTTGGCCCCTGATATTGATATGATACTTACTGGCGACTAAAGATTAACAAGTATAAATACAAGCAAACCTTCAATGAATCTTGTTCCTCCAATGCTAAGAAAACACTTGCTCTAAGCTCAGCCTAGAAAACATGTCAAAAATTTAGTGATTTTGTAGGACGTACGGCCTAAAATGATAAGTTTCTGTTCATTTTGTGAAAAGATGGTTTGAAAAGCATGGCCATGGATGGATAAAGATATACCCTGATCTTATTGAGAACTCCGTTTGTCTCTAGGGCTTGAGCTACCAGATCTCTCAATTCGGTATCTTCTTCAATAGACATCTTTTTCCCTCTTTCGCAGCACAGCCCAGCTTTTATTGAATCCACAGATCAGTGATTGAATCACTCCAGAAAATGGCGGCCAAAATATTTGAATTTGTTGAAGCCTCGTTTTCAAATTACCTGATCATCATCATCATCATCATCATCATCATCATCACCATCATCATCATCATCATCATCATCATCATCATCATCATCATCATCATCATCATCATCATCATCATCATCATCATCATCATCATCATCATCATCATCATTTACGCTTTCCGTCTACAACGACATTGCGCGGTCCACAATAAGTCTCCAAATGTGTCTATTTTGTGCCATCTTTTCATGCTCTTTTACTTGTATTGTGTTGAAACTACCATCTTTGTTGTTTTTACCAAATGTTTTCAATTCAACCTTTTCCAAATCTTTTTCTATTTGCTTGATCCATGTTAATTTTTGCCCGCCCCTTGGTTTTTTTGCAGGGGTTCTTTACTTTCTTGCTGGAGTGTCTTCTGGTACTCTTAAAAGATGACCGTGCCGTGTCAACTTTCTTCCCTTTACAGTTTGGCTCCATGGAGTTGAATTTGTCTCCTTATAGATTTTATCATTGCTGACTTTGTCTCGCCAATTTAGATTCAAAAAATTTTTTCTCATCAGTTTTCTTTGAAATGTATCAATGAGCTCTTCGTGTTTTTTGGTCAAAGTCCATCATTCACAGTTGTATGTGAATATGCTTTCAATTTGGCTTTTAAATATTCTGAGTTTGGTTTGTTTTGATATTTTCTTGTTGTCAAAAATGTATTTTAGTTGGTTGTATGTATTTGTGGTAAGTATTTTTCTTCTATTTATGTCCTTATCCGTATCTACGAAACTGCCTAAGTATTTACAGTTTTTCCAGGTTTCCTTTCCACCTCTTTTGAAAACATATTCTTCCGATTTTGTTTCATTTATCTGCAGGTTTTTCTCTTTCAACGTTGATGGTACTACTTTCTTCAAGTCCTCTTTCAATACTTCCACATTTGTTATTACCTGAGTTTTATTTGTTATTACCAAATTACCTGAGTTTTATTTTATCAATGCGCCGCATGCGCATTGAGTTTTATTGATAATTATTGATTTGGTTTGGTTCTTAGTCCCCGAGTTACGGATCCATGGATCTCCTCAGTGGTTTGATCGTTTGTCGCTCGACTTGCTGGACATGTTGCCATGTTATTTCTTTGTTTTAAAGTCTTACTGTTGCTGCATGGGAGACAATTAGCGTAAGGGAGAAAACGAGACTCTGAAGTAGTAATGTGTGTTACATCCTTTGACGTGAATTTAAACTAAATTTTCAGGTCTGTCACAAAGTCGGAAGACAAACAAATCATGAAAAAGTCAAAAAGTATGTAAAAACAGCTTGAAAAGTTACTCAAGATCCACGTGAGCGGGTGAGAGGGTCAGTAATAAAATATTGTGAAAACTCATTGATTGCTTTGATATGCTAAATCTTGCACCTCCAAGTATGCATCATGTTATCATTTGGACTCGATCTCATATCATACATTGCTTTCTAAAACTATAAAAAGAAATCATTAATTGTTAACATTAAAGAAAGGCAAGTATACTTACAGAAAATTGAACAAATAAAAGAACGAGCATTAAAGTTTTTATATCGGGATCATTCTAGTTAATACAGGCCCACAGTGAGGTACTTTCCAAGTCAAGTAGATGCACAGACAAAACTAAGTAATTTTTAGCTCTAATAGCCTGAGGTCCCTTGGAACGGGCTAACCAAATGAAACCAAGACAGCAGAAAATCAAAATATTTTTATAGGGACTTAGAGTCTAATTTTATTTAGATTTCCAATGAAACAATTTATGATGAATTGCCTCGGCAGTTGCACTTCGGGTAAAACATGATCTAGAAACTTTCTGTTAGTAAAACTGGAAGCTGAATTCGGTTTAATTTCCCTTTTTCCAATGGCTTCCCCTGCCAAAAAGTATACTGGGGGTCTATTGTGCCTCAATGCCGTAAAACCGCCAAAATCTGTCTTCTTACCTGTCAACCGCACGCCATTTTCTCTTATAAACCACCACCGTCAGTCTTTTTCAGTAAGATAAATATTCTTGTTAGGAATGTTATTTCATGTAAATGATGCAGGAATCCTTAGGAGATTTATGTGAATCTGCTAATTTCGATGACCCTGCTTTTACAGCTTTGTGAAGCCTCGATAGATAATGACATTTATCCAGTAAAAGCAACGTAAAAAGCAATGTCTCGCTCGGGGACGGAACAGACCACTTACCGCCACGAAGTAAGCGAAAAACCGCCAAACCGTTCGTTTAAATTCTATTTTCCCGCAACTGCGTTGCAACAGAAAAACTGGAGTTGCCCAAGGGGAAGTCCACAGAAAAACCGTATACTATACTGATTTTCCCGTTGAAACCGTGTTCCGCATCTACGATATGGCCGAATCCGCCTAACTACCAAACTTTTATAGACCCCCAGTACAGGGTATAGTGTTACTTGCTGTACAAAACTACGCAAAACTATGATTTGGCTTAGATATTTACTTGTTTATTGTCGAAGCGCAATTTATTAAAAATTTGTTAAAAGTTTGAGACATTTTGAGTCGCTGACTAGCAAGATGATCTTGTATCTCTCCATATAAGCTTCTTCAATCAGAATTTAGAAGCTGTGGTATTTAGGTGAGGCTGACCTTGTTAAGATCCACAGAGAGAGATACGAAATCATCTGTGGATTAACCTTGTCTGGAATTTATTCAAAAATGTGAATCTTTTGATGGAATGGGTAAAGAAATAATTTGGAAGTCGTTGAGGTTAGAACAAAGCCGATCAAACACAGCCCACGAAGACGCTGTTTGTAAATCTTATCCAATATAAATGAGTTGTCTTCATTATTGTGCTTCCTGGCAAGATCGCTCCTTATTCGGCAAATAAACGAATGGCGGAAGCTTTCGAAGAATTTTTCCTTTGAAAATAATTGTCTGTTTTTAGTCAGGTGATCTACACACCCTTTTGCAAATAAGATAATCTAAAGCAATGTACCTCCCTTCGTCAGTTGAATTCTCATCTCAGTGGAATCTTGCAGCATCTCGTCTAGACCTAATTTGTTTGTAACAAACAACAAGATGTCGAAAGAACCATTAAGACCAAAAGGATATGGAATGACAGCTGATATAAAAAATAAGGTCAGTGGAGAACACATTTATTCTCTTTGTTTTCTTATTTCTCTCTCTATTGCTGGCAGTTTCAAAATCAAGAAGAGTCTTCGTTTTACTTGTTGTACGAGCTTCTCTTCAGAAACAGACTGATCTTACAAAAGAAGCACATTTGCTATGTTGTGGGGCAGTAAGTCATATTTCGAAACAAGTTTCTTGCCCATAACAGTAGCTTGGGCGAAGATCGCATTGACGATGGTAATACGTAGGAAGCGAGACAAATGATAAAAAAGTAGACGTAAACAACAAAATCGCTGCTTCTCACTCTGTGTGACGCAGTTTATTGTAAAGAACCAACCAGCGTCAAATATCAACGTGCTGTTGGTAGCAGTGGTCTCCTGTGATCCCTGTCGTTTCATTGCTCTCTTGTGGGAATTGGGAAGTAGCAAAAATTACTACGACATGATAAATAAACATCTGTTTGGCATTGCTTTTCATTCCAGTATCATAGGCCCTTTCATCAAGGAAATCATAACAAAATTTCGAAATAAGAAATATTCAAAACGAATTGGAGGGACGGAATCTAAAAAATATTGGTTGAAAACGATAAAATGATATTGGGCTGTCAAGTTGAAGAGGCGGGCACTCCCTTGTCGTTCTGTTAATGAATGCTTTCTCCTGTCTAAGTTTACTGACGAGATTTCGTTGGCTTTACCTGCTTCTAAGAGGCAGGTTTAACAACAGAGGTGGATTCAATCTTGGGCGTGGTCTCAGAAAAGTTTCACGACCACACCCTTCCAACTCTTGAAAAATGAAGGAACCGTCCTCTAGCTATAATGTCATTAGAACATTGCTAACTATTTAGTAGATCGTTTGATTACACAACAAGTTCATCTGTCTTTTGCATAAATACTCCTTAGATATCAATGTATAACAATATAATTCTGTTGATGTGGGGTGACCAAATGGAAATTCAAACATTTTGAAAATTAACAAACTCTCATTGTTTTACCTATCTTTACATTTCAATCGTGTGTACTTGTGTCAAGAAGCAAATTAGTTGAAGATGTCAAAATTGTGATATGAAGAGACATACTTTGAGCAATAGTATTTTACTAGGGCGCTTGGTCATATTTTTAGCAAAATAGCCACTTCCTGTGATTTCGTATGAGTGGTTCTACATGATATAAATGTGTTTTAATGGAAATTCAATTTGATTATGATTCCTCATGATTTTACTGGTAGCGTTTATGTGGATAGATTCCCAAGAATTCAATGCAATTTCATGACACGGCAGTGGCTCTAAGAGCAATTGGCTCATCAAATCAACTGCACAGAAATATTTTCACAGGAACGTGTGAAATAACCGATTTTTGATGATTTTTCAAAACAGTTCAATTTTCTTGGGTTATTCGCTCGCTATGTTTCAGTTTCAGTTCATCATATTCTTGATTTCATTGCCAGATAATGGGCAAATACAGTCCTGAACTAGAAGCAGATGCAGTACAATGGATAAATGAAATTCTTGGAGAAGGAACAATGAAGGGGGCACAGGGGCCCGATGAAGTACAAAAAGTGCTGAAAGATGGTAGCATTCTGTGCAGGTATGATTGATTAAATCTATGGGCTGAAGGAGTGGGGAAGGAAATGGGGCACATCACCTTACGGAAACTGCCTTAAGCTCGTTGAAATTCAATGAAAATAGCACGATGTGCGATTTGATTGTGGGTAGCAGGTCCAATGACGTCACAGTGACGTCATCAGATTTAAACATGGACAAAAACTAGCTTCCAAATCAAATCTCGATGTCATCGCATTTGTCACGTTTTGATATCATATCCTATAAATTTATGTTTTTTATACACCGTGATTTTGCAATGATTTTGAAATCAACTTTTGGCAGAAAATAGCCATTTCTGAAAGATGTCACTTATATTTTAAATTTACAAATTGTAATAGAGTACAGGGAGAACCTACACAAAGTGAAGTGAAGCTTGATACTTCATCTGTATTTTACCAGTTGCATTGCGACTGACTCATACAGAATGTTCTCTATTTTTTGGTTCAGGCACTTATAGCAGTTGGTATGTAATGTCTACAGTATGTTTTGTAATAGCACTTCATATCTACAGCATTTCTTGGTATTATCCAAGACTTTTCAGAAACTCTTTTCCAAATATGGGCAAGTTACGTGACATATGAGATCTATTGTGCCAAAAATCTTCCATCAAATGTAGGTAACAAAAATTATATCAAAAGTCAGCGATACTCAAGGACATAGCTCTGGTCGGTTGGAGTTAGGGTAAGCACTTCATATTAATAAGTGGTCTTATCTTTTTTCGTAGGCTAATCAATGTTCTTCAGCCCGGAAGCGTAGCAAAAATCAACACAAAGAATCAACCAATGATCTTGGTGAGCTGGTTTATAAAAAACTTTCAAGGAGTATTCTGACAAACAGAGGCTAAGTAAATATTCCCAAACGAGACGACTATTTACCAAAATATACGGTGCTAGTTGCAACAATGCAAATTTTTGCCAATCATTGTCAAGATCCCTAACTGATAATAAGTAACGACTGCGCATCGAGTAACCTTCCATTTTGTATGACCTACTGTATCAAGGCTTTAAGCCACTGTATTCAAGCTTTCTTCCGCTGATGACATATCATAGGAAGAAACTGATAAATTTATGCATGGTGAATCTCAGAATCTCCTGACAGACATCCATCTCATCAGAATGAATCATTGCACCAAATTATGCCAGTTGTGTAAGTCATTTTCTTTCTACGATGCTGAAAATGCAATAATCTATGTTTACTTGCAGATGGAGAACATTGGAAAATTCTTGAGCAGTTGTGAAAAATATGGAGTGAAGAAAACAGATTTGTTTCAATCAGTGGATTTATTCGAGAATCAAAATATGGATTCAGTAATCAAAGGAATCGTGGCACTTGGCAGAATGGTATAATTTAATTTTCGAAATAGAATTCATTTGAAGGTTTTCCAGTCATGATGGTCTTGTTTATTAATTTGCTTTACATTGATAACAGACCAGACTTGCTCCAAGGTGGATTCGTTTGGGTAGTCAAAAAGCAACACGATTAGGAACGAGTGCGCAAGTGAAATGAGTAGAGAGAATGAAGTGGTCAGATGTTCTTTGCTTCACTATCCGTAGTGGCTACTTTTGAGCCTGACTAAAAGAAGGAGACTTTGAGTATATCCAACACCAAACATCTGCTAACATCCGTCAAATGCAGTTTGTGTACAGCATATGAATATTCACAATGGCTAATCTATTGGCTTCCTATAAGAGCAGCTATCCTGATGCAGGCTTGCAAGGAAATTAATTCCAATTACTTCTAACAGATGTCTATTCATTGATCGGTGGAAGCTTTAAATTTCTTCTAGTGAATCAAATTCGCAACAACTGTTTGGAAAATGATACTTGACACGCTACGAATTTTGCGCCAAAAATCAGTGTCAGGTTAAATTGCATATTTTTAAATGTTTGTGAAGAATCCCAGGAAACTAATCTTTGCCTAACAGAAATTAAGAAATGCATCCAAAACTTTAAGAAAATATGAAAAAATTAAGTTTAAACTCCATTGAGATGATGGGATTTAAAATTTTACAAACTGGTCTCTTAGTTTTGGCAAAAAGATTTTTGAAACAATAAATAGAAACGTTTTAGACTCACCCTGTGGTATGCAAGAAAATTTGCAGTGCTTTGCATATGTCACCTGTTGGAAGAGATATTCAATTCCTTCTCAGGCGCAAATAAAAGGATTTGATGGACCAACACTAGGACCAAAACAAGCTGAAGGAGAACAGAGGGAATGGAGTGAAGAACAGTTGAAAGCAGGACAAGGAATCATTGGTTTACAAATGGGAACGAATAAAGGCGCATCACAAGCTGGCATGACAATGGGAAAATCAAGAATGATTATTGATTAGAGCGTTTCACTGGTGATCATTTAAATCACTAATCACGATTTAAAAGAAGGACAAATTTTCATAAGATTATTACATAAAGTGAAAAGATACCTTTGTTGTTAAGAATTTCATTGTTAATAAATCTTCTTGTCTAGATTTGAGATTGCAACCATTTAATGAGAAACAACAAAATGATAAGAAGAACAATACATGACAGTTTCGATGCTTTTTCAAACATTCAGTTATCTACTGTAATCTTTCATACCTCAATCTCTCGTATGCAGGGTACACGACATGGGTACGAGGTTGAATTTCCATAAGAATAACTCTGAGCATGTTCATTCATTGTACAGTGTTCACTGTAATGATAAGTGGCTTTTGATGCTTCTTTACATGTAACAGTAATGCATTCTTCATGCAGCTGCTTGAATTTGGTTGGCAATTAGCTGTATTTATGTATCACCTTTTATCGTCAATTCTGTCCATGTAAAAAGGTAACATTAACACGATTTTTGTTATCGTATTTTGGAAACATAAAAGTGTATTTGATAAAATAGTTGTTTACCGAATATTTATCATTACTGTGCCTCTCTGCAACGGGAATGATTGTAAAATGTTCAATTCAAAAACTGATGTACAAATTGCAAAATTGCTGTTAAGATGGTGAGGTTACCTTCAAAAAGACAATGATGTAGGGGAATTTTTTCAGTTAATTTGTAAATAGTTGAAAAGTGAATATCATCATTTAACACAGCATAGGCTCAGAATCTTTAAATCGAGGCAAATAAGTGGGAGTGAAATTATGGCCTATTATTTCTTTTAATGAAATGGCTTAAAAGAGATTTTAGCTACTTTTCTACAATAGACCTTTTAGCTATTCTACAAAAGAGCCTGGATCGAGCGATATTTTGATACAAATTTATACGCGAGGTTCGAGAGAGTGGCGTTGAAGCTTCGATCGCAATTGTGCACATTGGAAAATTCTACAAATTGTAATGAAATATCATTCGATCCACATTCGTTTTCAGAATAGCTAAAAGGTCTATTCAATCGTTAGAATTTGATAAATATTTTCAATACTTTCAAAATTACAGCGTACTTGATCTTTCAACTCATATCAGAACGTGAAGTCATCAAATGAGATAGTATACCAAAAGAGTTACAAACTTTTGTTGGATAACATAATGCAGACATCAACAATCAATTGTTTTCTTGAAAATAATTTCATGCTTTGTCAAAAGGCAATGATTTAAATCTTTTTACAGTTCTCTTGAACCGTTGAAGACTTCGGAGAAGGTAAACAGTAGAATTATTCAAACAGCTAAAGATTCTTTGAAGCCATTCAATTAAACCAAATAAGTCATTGAAGTTCACACCAACTCTTTTAAAGTGCAAGTGACATAAATTTTTGAAATTTTCTGTTAACTTCATAACTAACTACTTTTGACCACCAATGACAGAGCTGAAAAAAAAATTCTCAGAAAAAGCATTTTTAATGACTATTTGGTCGATTTAAAAGTCGGCGGTTAAGGCATCCTCGTTTTCAATCATGTGCGCCCGCAGATTATGGTGACGTCACACCGAGAAGGTATGAAGAACGTGTGTCAGATGGAAGCGAAGTGGGGGTGAAGCTGTGAACTCTTTCGGTATGGCAACGTCAGATAGCGAAGATTCGTTTCACACTGCCTCCACTAGCTACTCAGAATCGGAATATGATTCGGATTCAACGTCTAATGACGGAAATGGCCCTCAGATACGGCCATACATGTTTGAGCCAAGGCGAGCAGTTGTTGAAAGAGAGATGGCTGATGACGCCGATGGTGAAGATGGTGATGACCGCTTGGGAAATTTAGATTGGTACGTATAGCAAGTAGCCAGTTAGAATTTCCAGGTTAATTCCGGGGGGAAGGGCACTTCATTTTCCTTTTTGGGGATGCGGCCGCTAAGAAGACAAAGATAACCAGCTCCATAATTGTCAACCTGCACCAGTAAGATGTGCTCTTGGCAACTGGTTCCAGAAAACTGCCAACCTTTTGATAACCAACTCCAAAAAAATCGGTGAAATGATAACCTGAAAAATGGGACGTCCCCTTGAACTAAATGTACCAGAATTACTAATCAACCTGGGGGGCACCCAATTTGAATGTACAGTAGCTGCAGAATCTTAATTGTCTGTATTGAATGATCTCAACTCAAGCAAAATGATGTAAATATGCATGCAACAGATGAAATGCTGGCTCATCATGTTGATTTCACCATTTTGTGATTATAAATTTTCCACCAAAAGCAGTAATGTTAATAGATTTTCACGCCTATCATCCACCACTAAATGGTTGAAATGCACATGTCAGAGAGATTCTGGGAACTGCTAAAATGTTTTGCTTTGCAAAACTTCCTCCCCCAAGACCACAACAAAACAGACCAGGCAAACTTTAAATTTGATATTTTGCCATAGGTGCAGTTGTGAGCATTGCCAAATGATGGACAGAGCAGTGGAGTGTTTGTGTTGCAAGGAATGTGAAAAAACTTCTGCAAAGCTTGCGGATAACATAAATTTATTCAGGAGAGAGAACTGTTTTAATTGCATCACAGATCACAAAGGATTTCAAAGTGTCTGCCTTGACCCATTTGTTTTGCAAGTTGCTTGGCTTGGTTACAAACAACATTATAACAATGCTTATGAAGGACCAACCCACAAAAAATATCGACATATTGCATATAGACAATATGTAAGATGGACTCACGGATATGTTGGAAAGGAAATTAGAGTTGTGATACCCTCCTGTGCGGTCAGCTGTATCAGAGCACATTTCCCTCCACCTGGAGATGAAGAAAATTTTGAATTTGTTGGTTTCTTATATCCTGACCTTTAGACCATGAGTATACTTTTTGTTACACACAGAGCACAATGCCAAAAGTGGATGCAGTGTCAAAATCAAAAATGTCAAAAAATTTTGTTTTGTTTGTAGTCATGTTCCTTCATCAATTTGAAGCTAGTTACCATTTACCATCAATTCCAGATCTGGTCAATTGATTACAACTGGGTTGCCATAAATTGAAGCATGCATTTGCATTTAGTTCTAAATTCATATCTTAAAAATGTTTACACACAATTAGTAAAAACTGCTTGTCTCTCCTAAAGATGAGTTTTGCTATAGAACTACATTAACAGTACTCATTTCTCTACAAGAAACATGAAAGTTTTGAGTTTAGCCTGACTGTTTCTTAATATTTTCATATTTCAAGCCTGCAATCTTTCTTAAATGTTTCTTAAGAATAACTAAATTCAAATTTTTGACAGATACTATATTTATCATTTGGCATTCTTGTGTATTTTGAAGACATTCTAATGATGGTTGATGTATTTTTTAGGTTGCATTAGTATATCATGCTAATATGAAGCATCATTACAGTACCTTCAACAAAGTTATACTATTCTTTAGCAAAATTCAGCCTGCAAAAGGTTTCTTAAAGGTTCTTAAAACTCAGGCATCTGGGTACAAAGTTTCTCTTCAAACAATGTTTCTTAAAGCAAAAAATGCTTAGTGGATCAATATGATGGGCTTGGTTCTTGAGACGGTCAAAAAATCTGGTTTTCTTAACTAACTGTATGACTTCTTGGAGGCTAGAAAGAAGTCTGGATGTACTGTAAATATCTTAGTACGTTTCATGTCTGACAGCCAACAAAAGTTTTTGAGCATCAAACTTTCCTTCAAATCAATTTTCAATTCTTTTCCCTGTGATATAAATTCTAGATATGAATTCTTTACTGTTGGTAGTTAAATTTGGAATACTGTGTGCCCATCTTTTGAAAAATTGGTAAGTCAGTGCTTATATATTTCAAGAGAGAAAATTTTCAAGATACCATAAAATAGGAAACATTTGATTTCTTTTAAGAAATGCAATAGGATTTTGATGCACATAAATTTAGATGGCAGTATTTACTGCAAACAGATGTAAATGTTATATGCAATAGATTACCCCCTCAAAGTGACATCCAATGGTTGTTCATGTTTGGCTGATACTAGTTGTCAGTAGATCTAAGACTGTTGTGTGGCCAGAGAAAAGCTGCCTAATTCAGAATTCAACAGTACAGAAACTCAGTTAAATCTACTTGTGTGTTCCTCTATTGCAATCTTCTTGTTTGGCTTCTCAAAGTTGATGCACAGTGGGGGAGGTGAAATTATGGCTTGTTGCTCAGGAACATCTTCCTGTGAAATCAATCTGGATATCAAAGCAGTGAATAGTCTGTCAACATAGTTGTAAGTGCACTCAGTTAGAATCTTTCTAACAATGTAACCACCTTTTTTGTACTTAGGAAATGCAATGGTAAACTCTGGCTTTCCTTTTTTATTTTGGCATTGGTGTCTTCCTGCATTTTCATTGTAATGCATGGCAGCCAAAAGCAATCTGCTTTTCATGCCAAGAAATGAAAAATGGTACATTTTGGGGGCAAATTGATTTACCAGACTGTGATATCCCTCAACTTGGGATGTCTGACCGAATGCTGAGCTATTTGCAATATCCTTTATTAGTGTCTTATCCAAAACAATCTTTTCCAATGCATCACAGGGCTCAGAGTCAGGAGTAAACCATACTGTTTCACGTATAGTTTCTGGTGATAATATCTGGTGTGAACACCTTGCATATGGCTGTCCATGACCTTCATGCTTGTTCTGAACATGCCTGATTAAAGATTTCCATTTTGCTTCAATTAGGTCCTTGTCATCTATCTCTGTAGACATAACTGACCAGTAATAATGGTTGACAAGAGACTTAGTCCAATCACCTACAAGTTCAAATCCTTTCCTTTTAGACAATGAGTTAAGTTTCTTCTTAATGGATTTAGCAATATGCCAACAATCAAAATAGTGTTTAACTCCCTGCCAATTCTTCTTCAACCATGCTGCAATCTGCCTGTGACGATCTGTGACAAGTGCTCTAACCTTCACTTGAAATCTATCAAATAATTGGATTATTCGTTGTATACCCTCCAGCTCCATATGATATGAAGATTTGACTTCATTGCTTTGAACAAGCTCTACATGCAAAATCTTATTTCGCTCTAGGTCAACAGCTGCATAGGATCCATACTTAGCAGAATGTCCCATGCTATCACATCTTCCATCCCCTCCAATTAATAAACCATCTTCTTGTACATTTTGCAATAACTCATGCTGCTGTTCATTCCAGAGTTTTGTCACAACATGGTGAATGTGGTTATCCTGGTGTCGAAAAAATGATCTTCTGGAAAGACAAGCAATGCTTATACTTTTGAACAACCTCAATGATTTCTTTGGTAGATTACCAGAGAAAAGTATGGCTCCACTCAGTAATATATCACCAGCAGCATAGCCCCTAATCTTTGGTTGACTGCACCATTCCCACAAAGATTTGCACTGTGAACACTTAATTACAGCAACTAACATGCTACCTTTCAAAACAGAGCTGACAGTGACAGCAGTGGATAAACAAAAATGGCATATTGACAACAACAATAGCAGCTGGTTGTGAAACACAATGTATTTAGGCTCTTTATGAGGATCTGAACTGTCTTGGAAGGGCTCCATTTTCCTAGACTGTGGCAGTGTATCTTCATCACTTGAGTAATAATCAAGATCATCATTTGGGTCATAATCACTGTCTGAATCCTCATTGGCACTAAATTCATCATTGTCACTATCACCATCACTCATGGCATCATCAATGTCTTGCATGTTCTGTGTTGGATTTTCTAAATATTCATATTTTCTTTTTTTGTTTTGCAAAGAAGATGGTGGAGGAACGAAGTCCAATGATGCTTGTAAGCCAATTGTCTTTTGGTCTTTCTTGGAGGCATCTTGCTTAAATTTCTTTGTCTGAGTGAATTTACTTAATGATTTTTGAAGTTGTAATTGGTCAGTCTGTGTAGCTCTTGAAATCATGTTATTGCTATGGGCAGTATCCACTGCCAAGTCTTTCTCAGTATTATCTTGTTCAGCATCTTGAATATTATCTTCACACTTTTCTTTTAATATTTCTTCCAGTATACGTGCCCGTTCTCTTTTACTGAATGCTAACCTTGATGTCTCATGTGTTAATGCGTTCTGAGAATGGATAGTTGGCACAGCAGTTTTTCTGTTCAGTAGAAGTCTGAAAAGAAATTGAAAATCTCATAACTACACGTACAGAAACCAAGAATTTTGTTTTCAATTTGTTTTGCGTGGGCTTTGTTAGGACTTCAAGTCACTTAAAGCTAATTTAGGCCCACTGTGCGTACCGCATCCAGGCATGGCACCCCTTATGGTTAAATGTCCCTTCAGAAGGTGATTTGTGAGGTTAGGCCTATGGCAAGGATTTACTTGCTTCCAACCCCTATTATATGATTTCTTCAAGAGAAGTGCTACATAACAAAAGTTTACTTCAGCTTACTTGAGTAGTTTAGGCAACAAGTACATTTTCTGTGAGCAATGAAATACTTTTGATAGACATTAGCCACAGGCCACTATCACTGTCAAAGATGTCAAGCAAAACAGGTTGAGAACGTCACTGGAAAAGCCGTAGGTAAAAACATTCCTGTTGAAATTGATAGAGAAATGGAAATTGTGCCTTGTCAACAACTGCCCCTAAAAGGCATAATATTGTCAATGATGCTTTTGACAGCTTTGTGCATCATCATCTGAAGTATTGCAATCGTAAATTCTGGCTTACCTTTTAGCAAATCCGGAGTTGAACTGCGAAAGGTTACTGAAACATTCATCTTTAAAATGCTTCCTACACAGAACTGAATTTTTTGTTTGCTTCCATTTGTCCCTCTTGGTCTTCACAAAAGAATTCCACTGTTTCACCAAAGAAGCTTGTTCTGGCCAGTTGAAAAGTTGACTGTCCTGGTGATTACAGTCCGCTGCAACACATCTTCTTGGCATCGCTAAACGATAAGTGGACGCTTTCAATTCCAAATGAAAGCTAGAAGTACCAAGTACATCAGAAGGCGAAGTACACTGTCTTTCACTGAATGCGATGCGGTGCGGGTCTGACCTCGCGGTTCTCACTTTGACGTCACAGCCTCGATTTAGTGTCGCGCGTGAATTCAAAAATTTCTGCCTTTCGCTTCGCCACATTAGCAATCTTCAGCTCATTTTTTAAGCCGCAAGACTTGTTCACAAATAAGCAAAATGGTGCCTGCATATTTATTTTAACTCAGTCTCTAAAAATAACCATAAAAATCGGGTGCAAAGATTTTTTGTCACTTGCCCTTTAAAGAACCCATGCCATAAAACACCAAGACAAAGGAGAAGGATTGTCATAGAGTACGATGGCTGTGCTTTATAAGCGTTCAAATAATTCCTGCAACAAATGTTATCACAAACTTACCTGGCTGCCATAGAGTACGATGGCTGTGCTTTATAAGCGTTCAAATAATTCTTGCAACGAATGTTATCACAAACTTACCTGGCGATTGTGCAGTGGATGTTGTAGTACCGATTGATTTCCAATCTGAAATGTACCTGCAAATAAAAAAAAAAGAATGAAAATTTCAATTCAAATCAACTATGGCTTCAACTATCTGGTGTCTAAAAGGTGTTTGGAACAAATGTTGTGGAACGGTTTGAACTAAGAAGTGAAGGAACTGCAAGCAATTTGTGTTATTGTATTTCACAATCGGATTGGTGCAACTTAAATCTTAACACTTGGCTCCTTGATATAGACGTTAACGTCGCAATTAAATCTGAACTCACCGTAATCACGGTTAGAATGTTTAAACAGCGTAACTAAAAACATGTATATTGTTTTGACATCACAGCCCCGAAGTTGCAGCAGTTTTACAGATGTTAAGGGTTATTTTCTTTAAAGCAACCAAATCCCAGTATGTTTGATGTAGGCACAGAAATTTTGATACCATTCTACTGAACACAAAAGGTATTTGCATTTTTTTAAAGACTTTATTAAGGTATCATTAAAGCTCATAACTACGGGTATTTGTGAAAAAAATCACACAAAAAGGTTACATTGTGTTTACATTTACGTGCATTCAATGCATGTCACGTTTAGATCGTTCTATGTTTCAATTTATATCTTTATCTAGTAGGTCAGAAGCATCAATCAGTTTCTTAGGAGGTATTTTTACTGGGAAAGCTAGAGCTTTTAAAAAGATCGACGAATTATTGATACAACGGAATTGAAAAATTTTGAGAGACAAAGAGCTAAGATTTGCCGAACATGCAAAATGAAATAAATACGTTTACTGGTTCAAATTCTACTGAATTATTCCATTGCAAGTGACTTTGAAGCTGGTGCTGGGTTTAATAGTACACAGGGCTTTGAAGTGAAGAAAAAAATACATTTTACACACATGTCAAATGTCACTACACGTGCAATATGAGTTGAGCACACACACTGGACCAAAGTTAACAGAATAAGTCTTCATATTTTTACATCGACATTGGTCTTTCAGTTTTTAAGAACATTCAATGCAATGAAGATAGTTCAGGGCAAATGGAGAAGCTGAAGTATAAAATCATACGTACTCGTCAAAATTTAATGCATTGGTCCAATTTAAAAGTTCATCAACTTCCCACTCTTCAATAGCGGATTCAAAACCAGCTTTAGCAGCACTATCCATTTCTTTTGTAGTTGATTCTATTAAATCTTTTTCGATCAATGTTTTCCTATTTTCTTCTCTGGATTTTAAGGCCCCATCTCGATACCTTAAATACATAAAAATAAACGAAATAATGAGATGTAAGAAACGCTGTAAATTGGAAGATGCTCACAGACAGAGATACAACTATTCAAATCAGACAAAATATCTCAGTCTCCCATCAATCATACCGGGTGAGTCAAAAAACACGCCCGCCGTCTGCGAGGCAACTGCTCCCTCAGTATTAGTGATATTTTGCAATACCTGATTGAATACCTAACATGTTCAATTATTTTTATTAAAATCGGTCACTTCGTTCAGCTTCCGTAAGCGCTTTTCTAAAGTGAGCCCCTTTGAGAAACCTTCAAAAAAAGCTAAAATTAAAAGCAAAAGTCCCTAATGTGTTTACCTCACAGCGATGACTGACAGCATGCTTTAGCACGTGCTTTGGTTTTGACGAGTTGAAAAGTCTTCCCCCTAGTGTGAATAGCTCATTCAGGGGGATTCCATTCTCTCATGAGGACAAAATACATGAACACATTCAAGAGTCATTATTATCAGGAAGGAGAACAAAGGGAAATTTTGCTTGCTGTTTTCGCTCGTTTTTGCAGGTTTTCGAAAGGGGATTTCTACAGAAAATCTCCTATTTCGACGGGAAGGAATGGCAAATTAAAACCGGGTAAATTACTGGACCTATTTTGACATATCGGGGATAAAATAAGACAGTTTTCAATTTCATTGCTTTGATATTCAGGGAGCAGGATTTGTTCAAAAGCCGGGCGTTTTTATTGACTCACCCGGTAGATCAGGACAATCAATATGTCGTAGCCAGTTACGTAACAGACAGGCTCAACAAAAAATGAATGGGTCATATCGATACATTTTGATTGTGGTTACAGCTCAATAGCAAGGGATTAGACAATTCATAATCATCATAATCATGATAACAATTTCCTAAGTAAAACCGAAAACATAAGGGAACTGAAAGAAAAGAGTATGTGAATATGTAAATTCCACAACTACAGTAGATAGTATCATAAAACGCTAAATAGATACGCAGCTGGGAATCAACAGAAAAAAGGATTTGAGCCAAAAGGACTTACTAAATTGAAAATACAGACACAATAAATCAAAATACTGAAAGAAAATGCCAAAGACGATATATGTCGGTTCGATTTGGATGAGCTAAGAATATGTGGGGATCAATTTCACGCCCTTTCCTGAAAGTCTTTTGGTAAATTTATTCTTAAACTTAATACGGTCCTTATCCTAGATCCTTGACTTGATATGTATTCATGATTTTAAAAACAAAGAAATTCTGTGGCCAAAATAACTGATAGCTACATGGAGGTAAAGAATAATTTTTGGATGAATTCAATAGCTCAAATGAATATATTTTGAATTTGATTGAAAGAAGCAACAGTAAATCAGATAGACGAAAGGGTGGTTGCTGAACTGTCTCATTGTTACCAAATAAACAAGAAATATCAAGAAAAGAAAAATTTCACATAAATTTGTGCATTGTCTAGCCAATAATTTGAAATGCTCTGCTAAAATAATACAAATTTCACTTCAATTTCAATTTTATAAAGAAGATTCTTACATTTTGTTCATCCAGTCAATTTTTTTCTTTTTTCTCCTCTTTTCCATATCTTCCTGACGAACCAACTGGCAAAGAGACACAAAGTCATTGTAATAAAGATAGATTTTAGTTCCTTGAAGAAAAAACTAGAGAGCAATAAAACGAAGGATATTCTAGAAATGAAAATAGAAATAAATATATCACTTATCACATTTCAATTTCTCACAATCTTAAGTTCCAGTAACAGGTTGAATAAAGTGTAATTACAAGATTATTCATGACCCTATAAATGAAGATAAAATATCTGAAGATGTAACCTCAAAGTTTGCGTACTCAATGACTTATCCATGGATCAGATTAAAGGATGAACAGAATAAAAGTATTTCTGGACATAAGTCTGACGGCATCCTCGTATCGTTGTTTGGTAAGGGAAAAGACACTAGTGGCAAGCAATCTCGTTGCCATTACTAATAACTAACAGCAATAACAAGAAGAAAAGTAATAGCTTTGAAAGAGTTGTTCCATTATGAATCATGATCCTTTATGTGTGTTCTCATTATTGATCAGCATAATTCTGCAGTATTTGATATTGATCAAATTGATAGCAACTCACTAGCGCAATTTGAAAGCAACACATAGAATACAGCTTTATGTTTACCTTAGAATGGTGAAATCTGACTCTCTTATTTGTAGTAGTAAAAGTAGTGTGATCTTGATAAACATGTTTTATCATCTAAAATAGAAATAAATTACAAATTCAAATGATGATGGATAATTGGCTCTATAACTAAAAAGCATGAATAGCATATGGTGAAACAATGCTACAATGACAGTCCCTCTTAATAATATTGAGACTATTATATTCTTTTTAAGACAGAACCATCAAGATAGCCAAGTCAAACCCTATAAATCTATTTCATCATATGTTGACTAGCAGAACAACATGAATTTTTGAGGCTGAAAATTACGTCAAAACCTAAAATGGCCTTAACTGGCTACGGCTTGTCTTACCAATTGTAAGTCATTTGATCATACTTCTTTTGGTAGTATCATAATCATAGTCTTGTTTGCATTCTAAGTACAAGTTTCATCATGCGCAATATGATAAAGAAATAAACAAGATGTTTTATCAAGATATTGACCATCCGACTTGAAATAGGAGCAAACAAACCTTGGTCGAATTTTTTCTAAGGATCTTAGAAGCATACCTTATCAGAAACGAGTCTCCATCCATTATTTTCCCGTCTTTGATACCAGTCATTTTGATTATCTTTCAAATGATCTGGAAATGAAATTATAGCAATCAACTCACAAGGGATCATAGAGTAATCTTGCCCAGCAAGTGACGTTCTGCCCTGTTCATCCACTATACAAGTTATGATAAATTGCTGATTATGATGTTGTAAGAAAATCTATCATCTGCTACAATAATCCAAAGAAAGAGAGAGCATGTTGCGTCGACTTGCAAAAGTGCAGAGAATAAACAACTGTGAAGTTATGTTTGTTTCTGAAAGGATAAAATCAGTCAGATATATTTCATAAAGATCTTTATTCATTATTCATTTAATAGGGTAGCATCTCCTACCAAGACTCCAATATATTAAATACGACAATGACAGTTATAAAATAAGAATTCATTGCATACCATTGATATCAACTCCTTTATTGTGAAGAAATTTCATTGGCAAACTTTTGAGTTGAGCCTTTGTGTAATCTCTTGGGGCAAATGCACAAATGTCAGCAATATTACGATTTGTGAAGATCTTGTAATAAACATTAGGAGGGAAATGTACCTAAAACAAAGATGCAAAATCAAAGGCTTGCTTGGAGACCTAACAAAGACGGACGAATGAACTATGCTTTCAATCACGGATCAATCTTGTACATAAATAGATGGTAAAAGTATTTTCGGTTACTCGACGTTGCTCATTATTGCAGCTGTTATCTTATTTTCTCTCCTGTCAGGCTTTCAGTCACGGTTTCACGTACAAATGTTGTCTATCATGCATAATTTAGCAAGTTCCTTCCTAGCTACAGGCCTACAGCAGTTATATCTGCTTTCTTTCCACAGACTGCAGTGTCTGGTGTTGCGTTTGTGGGTCTATTACAACGAGCCACTCATCTAACGCTGTATGACAATTCTACATATTTGAACAGTATTCAGTTTTCATTATAACAGTTAAATCATGTGATATTTGTTTCACTGCAGGCTGTGAATTCGTTAGCAATGCAATTATAGACAAAGGAAACACTGTGGTACCATGGTGTAATCCTCTGACATTGCAGCCAGAATAGTCAGGCGGAGTGGGTTCGAGTCCCGGTAGAGCCCCACCACTTGAGCGCCATGACAAGGGGTCGCGGACTCGATTAGGTCTGCTCTATTTCTGCAATCCCAGCGCTTGGCACTGAAAAACGAAACTTCACCTTCACCTTCACCTTTGTGGTGACAGCAATGCAGAACTGTCTTGAAATAAAAAGGAATATAGGGGACTAACGAACCAAAAAACGTAAAGGATGAAACTTACTCCACCAAGTCTAAATCGAATATGAACACCAGAAGCAGCGTCAAGCAAACCAGACTGGCGAAGAAAATTAATCACAAATTGATTAATAACAACATATCCCTTTTTGATAACCAGGAATGATGAAACCATTTGAAAAAACTCATACTCAGAATCTTTGCAAGAAGAAGCGAAGAACAGAAGACGAGATACATTATATCAATTTCTGAGTCTAAGTTTATCTTTGCCTTTGCATAAAATGAATTGATGGCTCTAATTTTGGCTTTAATTATTGAATATCAAATACAGAACAAAACATCCATAATTAAGGGTAACTTGAACCAAACAATTACAAGTTAGAAACTAACCTCTCTTGGATTGATACATTTGAGCATCAAGGATGGATTCCCAACTGTCTTGAAACTGATTAAATCTTTGTAATATTTGTACACCTGTTGATCCTTTTGAAATGAAATCAAAGATGTCAAAGGTGAATTAACAGCAATTTTTGGTGTTCTTTACTGATGTAATATCAAACATTCCAAAATGATTTATCCATTAGCAATACTTGAAATAGGGTCATAACGATTCATATCTTGGACAAGATCTTGGACAAATATCAAACCGGAAACAAAAATCTTATTAATTGATTGATGATAATCAGCTTTTCATAATGTCCTTCTGTTGTAAAAATGAAAGTACAACTCACTACATGTTTTCTCCAGGCTCTTTGAATGACACAAGCTGCTGCATTTTCGACTGGATAAACCTCTGATGGTGTTTCTGCTAAATCAATTCTTACACGGGAATTTTGAACAAAATTTTTGTCAAATGATGATCTACTACTTGAAGCTTCATTTCCATTCATTGCAGATTCCACTTTTTGCAGCTGTTTTTTATGAATTTTTCTCCACCACTGCTGGATAATACTTGCACAAAATTCTTTGAATGGTCTATTTTGAAATTAAGAGCAAGTTATGAGCAAGTTATACATATCATTAAAATATTAGATGAGGAAGAGCAATAGAGAGAAAGCAAGAATATACAGTAAAACATGAAAGACTTCAATCAATTTACCAAAAGAGGCAGTGTTAGTAAGGGTGATATGAAAAATGATTTAAGGAGACCGTTCTTCTTCCTTTCAGTGCTTTATCTTCTTGAGGGCTGGCAAAACTGTGAAGTCGCAATTCTTTATCACAAAGAGTTAAATTTAGAATTAGAAGTTTTTCTATCTAGATTTTTGATACACATGAAAGAAATCCGTGAAACTACAAATACATAACTCTATTTTGTATATAATGCTATATTCTCTGCTAAAGGTTGATAATGACAACATGTTAAAATATGCCAAAAATTAAACTCATACAATAAATAGAGGGGAGAATCACTTCTTGAAATGGCCACATCCCGCTGCTTCTCATAAGCAGCATCT
This sequence comes from Aurelia sp. 4 Dawson et al 2005, assembly GCA_964019985.1. Taxonomy (NCBI): domain Eukaryota; kingdom Metazoa; phylum Cnidaria; class Scyphozoa; order Semaeostomeae; family Ulmaridae; genus Aurelia; species Aurelia sp. 4 Dawson et al 2005. The sequence continues at coordinate 20,453,245 of OZ026504.1, forward strand.
AGCTTGGATGATTTCTAAAACAAAAATAAAAGCATATCATCATCTCAAAATTAAGATCACAACATCAAAAAGTAAAAAAAACATTTCATAGACGGGACATATTATTACACTAAACAATGTATGGCATTCCATTAAAAAGTGATTCATGATGAATGGAATTACCTTTGATGACAAAGTAACGCTTGGTTCTCTGGCTAGATGCTTTGAATTTGATGACTGTTGCCTCCTACTGTTATTGCCAAAAGTAGATTTTGTACTTAAGTTTGGATCAATGATGCCAAATACATAACTTCTGAAATGCAAGGTTAAAAGAAAAGTAGTTTTACACATTTCAATAAAGGCAACAAAGGCAGACTTTGAAAAAGTGTACTGAATGAACCAGAAAATTTTCACATTTCAAAATTCATAGCACCAGGAGAACTTGATGGACTAGAATAAAGCAAATTCTGTTTGACATAAACCAAGAGATTAATCAAATCATCTAGCATAGAACAATAAAGACAATAAAGTTTAATATCTGTGAGAGATACAGTATCATCTCCACATTTAGTTCCATGGAATTGAAAATCTGCAATATTTGTTTGAAAACTTACTACAGTTATCCTTATTACTCATGAGAGAGTTGAAAAGCCCTTGCGCATTGCTCTAAGTGGGGAGACTCCGTACAATTTGATCACATGTCTTTTTGCCAATTTTCAGGCAATCCACGACCAAACAAATTTCACAAACTCAAGTATACCTGTATATTGTATCTACAAATGCATTGCCTTGGTTTGAATTAATTCTTTTTTATTGGTTCATTGCACTGGAAGGGCTTAAAATGCTAAGATGGTTAGGTAGGATTTGCCTTGAGTTGATTTGCGGCAAAGTGAATCTTTTTTAAGTGAAGTGAATCCCTAACCCTAACCCTAACCCCAAACCCAGTAATAAGTCTGATTGGTTGAGAGCATTTGAAACTGACGTTCAGAGCAAGACACTATTTCTCAGTACAGACCATTAGGTTGGCATGGAAACACAATGGAAGCTGATCAACAACTTGTTAGCAAATGCAAGATTCAAAAAGCATGCAATGGCTCCATCTTTAGTGGCTTCTTGCTAGAACTTGGATCATTTTTATCTTTGGAAAGAATCTTTTCATACTTTCTTCTTTTATAAATCTTCTTACAACAAGAAATTGTTTGGCTCTGCCATAGGGTACTAAACAAAATAAAAGTTTAGTTTTGTACTGATTGCTAACATAAAAAGGAGTTGACACAGATACTGCAAAAGAAAATGACCTACCTAATTTTGTATCCTCTCCATAATCTTTGAATTTCAATAGCTGCTGCAGTTGCAACCATCTTTTTATTGAAATCACTAGGGTTTCTTATCAAGTTCTGCAAGCAAAATTCAGAGGAATATTGAAATCATTAAATGTTATGCAAATCTATCAGACACAAACCATTCTCAAATGATGCCTAAGATAAATCCCTTAGTAACTGCAATCCATGGTACACAATATTTAAAACCATGTCTGTCTCAGACAAAACATAAAATCCATGATTTTACCATCATCCTATTGCACCTACAGTAGCACAGGCCCGGACTAAATATTCATTTTCTCAACGCACCTCAAGGAACTGGAATTTCCTTCCAAACCAAGTAGTGAATAGTGTCATGAGAGCAGCACTCAACATTAAGGTTGCTGAGGGGTTGCTGATTATATAATTATATGAATAGTCAACACAAAGAAAGACAATCAAAATTTGCAAACTCTGAAATTACAGAAGAAATTACAGGGATATGACATGAAGCAATATGGTGCTGGGAATATTGGAAGGAAATATTTAACCAAAGGTACACTAAGGGAGAATGTTAAGGAGAGAAATCTGATACTTATGTTGGGCTGAAAGATTACATTTTAACTGGGTTATGAAGCATACAGTATAAATGAAAAGAAAATTATATGTAGAGCAAAACCATCTAAGAAACTCAGGATAACCATATTACTGATAACATTGATGATGATGATGATGATGACGATGATGATGATGATGATGATGATGATGATGATGATGATGATATTGATTCATGGAAAACATATGCACTAATGCTAATATACATACGCAATCCATACGCCCCAGAAGAAGCAAAGCTTATCAAGTCTGGGGCGCTTACAATAACTAGAACAGTAACCAACTGGAACAGTAACCAACTAGAACAATAACCAACTAGAACAGTAACCAACTAGAACAGTAACCAACTAGAGCAGTAACCAACTAGAACAGTAAACAACGGTGAATATAGCTACAATAAATTCTAAAAATTATCATACAATACAATAGAAACAAAAGATTATGGACAAAACTACAAGTAGCAAAGATAAATATTAATGATGGTAGGAAGCAGTAGACGGTAAGATCTTGTAAGGTTAATTGCAATCTACTAACATTTGTTATAGGTAAGAATGTAATTTATTTTCTTTAATAGTGGTAAGAAATCGTTTCAAGGAGGTTATCTTGTTTAGTTCTGGAGACTGAGAGTTCCAAAGTCTGGGACCTTTAACACAAATAGCCCGGTCTCCATGTCGATTCTTCGTTTTAGGTATGTCATAGTTATCATTGTGGTGTGTTGGATAGTTATGAAGACTTGACATAGTTTGAAATAAATCTTGAAAAACGTCCGGAAGTTTTGCTTTGTTGTACATGTACAAATGCATCAGTTTCAAAATTTTAAGTTCATACTGATCAGAAATTTTAGCATACCAAAGTCTCTGTGAGCAGCATTTGTTGAAGCATGTGGGTTCTTGTACTGTAGGATTTTTAGTATTCTATTTTGATGTACCTGAATACGTTGAATTAGTTTTTTCGAAGCATGGCCATAAATTTCAATTGCATAATCTATTCTAGGTTGAATGAAAGCATTGTATAGGGATTGCAAGCAGTTCTTTGGAAGTAGATGTCGAACTTTTCGAAAAATTGAAGCATAACGAGCTATCTTGGAGCCCAATTCTTCTATGTGTTTTTCCCATGTAAGATTTTCATTTGATGGTTAAACCTATAAGTATTTTACATGGCTAGATCGCTTAATGTCTTCTCCAATTTTGACATTAATTGTGCATGGGAGTGGTTTCTTTTTAGGAGAGTAAATACAGTAGGATGTTTTTTCTATGCTTAATTTTAGTCGATTAGCTTTAAACCATATATGCAGCTTTGTAATTCAGTATTTGTGTCCTCGACGAGGTTATCAATATCTTTTCCTGATGCGAAGATATTGGTGTCATCTGCAAACAATCGTGGTAGCAGTTTTGTAGCATTGGGCATGTCGTTTACATATATAGTGAAGAGTATAGGTCCCAAAACGGATCCCTGTGGGACGCCAGTTTTTACAACACCTAGTTCCGAGGTATGTCCGTTCACAATGGTATTTTGTTTTTGATCAGCAAGGTAGCTAGAGAACCAGTTGCTTACTAAACCCCGAAAGCCATAGTGTTGTAGCTTCTTTATCAAAATGCTATGATCAATAGTGTCAAAGGCTTTTTTAAGGTCAAGGAAGACTCCTAGGACGAAATTCCCCTCGTTTAGGTTTGTGAATATTTCATTTAAGGCTTCAGTTAGCGCTAAAGCTGTAGAATGGTTCTCTCTGAAGCCAAACTGGAGTTTGTATAAAATATTGTGCTTTCTTAAGAAGTCTAGCATTCGTTTGCACATTAGACGCTCGAGAATTTTTTCAAAGCACGAAAGAAGGGAGATGGGGCGATAGCCCGGGGGGTACTTAGTATATTTGTCCGACGGGGATGTGCCGTTTTTCAGGGTATCGTTTTCGCCCATTTTTTTCTAGAACATAGTATCAAAAGAAGGCAAATTTTCTGGAGCAGGTTGTCAAAACATGTCAAAAGAGGAAATTTTGTTACAACGGGTTATTATTTAGTCAAATTTTTGTGTTTTTGAGTATACTTTTTGCCGATTTTTTCTAGAACAGGGTATCATTTGAAGGCAAAAATTCTGGAGCAGGGTAAACAAATTTTTTTTCGTGGGCACATCCCCGTACAAATTTAGGTCAAGCACCACCCCCCCCCCCCGGGGGCGATAGTTATCTTCATCTGATCTATCTCCTTTTTTAAAGACGGGAATGACTTTAGCAATCTTCCAGATATCAGGAAAACACCCGTTTCAAACGAGAGGTTATAAAGGTGAGTGAGAGGGTCGACTAGGCTTTCATAGCATTCTTTAATGATGTCAGGTTTTATTCCATCATGACCTGCAGCTTGCCTGGTTTAAGGCGATTGATTTCGTTGAGAACTTCTTGTTTGGTAATTTTTGCGAGGAAGAATGAGTTTTCATTTTGATTTTTCAGGAAGTGGGAAAAGGGGACGTTGGTAGTGTCCACCTTACTGTTAATCATATTACCAATGCTGCAAAAATAGTTATTGAGGGTGTTTGCAATGTCTTCATTCGATGTTATTGTGTGTTTGGATTTATCAATGAGTTTTGCTATGTTACAAGATGTCCTTTTCTTATTTGGATTCAGCGTTGGTCCCAGAGTGGCCCACATTCGGAAAACAGCATTTGCTTTGTCATTTAAGATACTTCTGAAATAGTTTTCTTCAGCTGTTCTTAGACACTATGTTAAAATATTTGTGTACTTTTTGTATTTGTCGATCATCACTGTATCTTTACGAGAAAGTGAAAGTTTGTATAGATTGTTTTTCTTGCGAATGCACCTTTGTAGACCTTTGGATATCCATGGTTTATCCTTGAGGCGTTTCTTTGGCAGCTGTTTCAGGGGAACGCAATCATCAAAACATTTTGTCAAATTTTCGCTAAACTTTTCAGCACAAAGGTTGGCACTTCGACATTCATATACGTTTTGCCAATTGATTTGTCCTAGCTTTTCTTTGAATCTAACATTGCTGCTTATAAAAAAATCAGTCAGCACTAAAATTGTACAACAGTTATACCGGGTGAGTCAATGAAAACGCCCAGGGTTTGAAAAATTCCTGATCACACAATATCAAAGCTGCAATGATGTTGAAAACTGTCTTGTTTTATCCCCAATATGTCAAATTAGGTTCAGTAATTTGCCCGGCTTTAGTTGGTCATTCCTTCCCATCAAAATAAGAGATTTTCTGGCGAAAGACCCTTTCAAAAACCTGCAAAAACGAGTGAAAACAGCAAGCAAAATGTCCCTTTGTTCTCCTTTATAGCAATAATGACTCTTGGATGTATGTATTTTGTCCTCATGGGAGAATGGAATCCCCTTGAATGAGTTATTCACACTAGGGGGAAGACTTTTCAACCGGCAAAAAAAGCACGTGCTAAAGTGTGCTGAAAGTCATCACTGTGGGGTAAACACATTAGGGACTTTTGCTTGTAATTTTAACACGTTTGTTAAGGTTTCTCAAAGGGCTCATTTTAGAAAATTGCCTACAGAATCTGAATGGAGTGACTGATTTTAGATAGGAAAAGTTCTTAAAATAATTGAACATGTTAGCTAGTTAATCAAATATTGCAAAATATCGTTGCTTATACTGTATGTTCAGGGAGCAGTACCCTTTCCAACGTCGGGCGTTTTTACTGACTCACCAGGTATACTTACCAAGCGATGACCTTTTGACCCAAATATGGGATCAGCCTTTGAGATAGAATTGCTAAAGCCAGAACCTGCAAAGTTCGATAAAAAACCATTAGATAAGTAATTACAATCTACCAAAACTCTTTGTTCATATATCAGGTGCCCCCAATGAGGTGGGGTGCCCCAGAAAATGGAGAAACATTTGAAAATCATCAAAATTCATTCCAATACCAATCTTCAAATTTTGGGCTAAACAATGAAAGGCCAACAGTTGTTTTGTTTTAAACACATGTGCACATATGATTAATGTTTTGAGAGCTGTCTTGCTTTGAAGCACATGCTAATTCTACAGGATGCATACTGCAAAGATACACAAAGGTCAGTGGTGGTCTTGTTAAATTCTATGACCTCTATTAAGATCTTATTTTGTGTAAGAAAAGGAGACGGGAAAGCATAGATTTGCACTGTCAGTCTCAAAACAATTCTGACTGGTTTTACACAAGCTTGCAAGGGCTTCATGGATTCTTTCACATTTGCCAATCAATAATCAACTAATCAGTTTTTCTGTCTGGTGTCTGCTACACCTACACCTATATTTAGGTCAAATTAATGTGAAATTCTCCAGTTAGAAACCCAATCAGCAATTAGTTCAATAACATTTGAATTCAATTCGATATCTGCTTGTCTTCCAAAGTGCATTTGTCCCCCATTTTGTGCCGTTCATGACATGGGCAAGGCCTCGTAGGCCTATTTTTGAATGGTAGGTAGTATATGAGCTTGGGCCCCAGGGGGGAGGGTACTCATTGCCCATGCCAAAGTGGGGCTTACTTAGAACAATGCACGTAAAAAGAACAAAAGGTGCTGTGGACTCAAAATCTCAAGAAATGATTTGCCATCATGATTTGGTCAGACGGTTTGCCATCAGAAAACAAGTCCAAAAACCAGTTTTTCTTGAATTTTCAAATACATTGCCTAACTGGCCAATCATGCTTCGGTTAATACAATGATAGCTCTGGAAACTGGTCAGACCAGTTCCTAGAGGAAGTCTCAGAGAGGAGCAATTGTGAGCGGTTATTGTCTCTTTGATCATGAAATAAAGGCTGTCATTTCTTCCCAATTGAAATCACACAACAGGAATATCTAAGAAATTAGCTGATAGGAAAGGAGGTTGTTTTGGTTCGCGATATTTAAGATAGGGAACGGGGAACAGGGAATGAAACCGCAATCGGCCCGGGGAATCAAGTCCAGGGAGCTTTTTGGATAGTTTTCGCTTGAAAAAGAAATAGTGGAAAGTGGAAGCAGAGAATTTTTATCTCTCTTAACTCACTTACATATGACTTCGCTCTGATCAAGTTGAATACTAGGAAAGGCAAGGGGCACAGTATATTTTTCTGTACGCCGATGTGCCACTGAACAGGGTATCATTTTCATGATTCCGACTCCGGGACAAGGTATCATTTTTGTAAAAATTGGCTCCATGACAGGGTCAATGTCATTTTTTACTCCAAAAGGTCGTTTTAGGTCATTTGCACTCTTGAATGTGATTCAAATCACGGAGGGCAATATTTCCATATTTTCCGATAGATTTTGTATAAATTTCCTTGCAGGCAGGCAGTGCACAATTTTGTTTGAAGAAAACAAAAGGGTATTGTTTAAGAAAATTCTACTCCGGGACTGGGTATTTTCAGGAATTTGACTCCGGGTCATGTACCTACCTAGCTTTTCAGATTTTCCAGCGGCACCCCTCCACCAAGTACCCCCCTCCCTGGGGCTCGATAGACATTTGTCAACCTACCTAAATCTAAGAAACCAGCTTGTTGTGCTATGATTGTCAGTTCCCTTGTTGTTATCATCGTTTTTTCGGAAGATGAAATAATGCCAATGGCTGTTGACAACGTACACAGCGGCGCGCGCACGCTCCACTCAGTAGCTAGTTGTTTTTCTTGCTTTCGAACGAGAAGTTAAAAAAAGGAGTTCATGCTCGAGCTGCAATGGTGTGTTCTTTAACTAAGTTGATGTAGATATGAGAGTCCATAATCGGGGCCAGCAACTGCGGCCTTTCCAGGCGCCATGACAGTTTTCCAGCGTGCAGCGTGTAACCATGGTAACGCCATCCTGCGGAGGAACAGTTGGAACAAGCAGTTTCACAACCATCTCTCCTCAGTCCTTCCTCACAGTGTTTGCAAACGCCACGCTCGGACCAACATGTGTACCATCCACCTTCATTCTTAGCGGATAAAACGCATACATTGAGGAAACTGAAAAAACTGAAAGTCAAGGATGCAAAAATAGTTTTGAGTTTGCAAAATGGAAACTTACAGTACAGTAGATGTTGGTTTGTCAGCATCTTTAAGCCCCGTCGGAACGAAATTCATATTGGGGGGGGGGCTGAAAGGGGAAGCGCGCGAAGCGAGGAAAAATGGGGGTCCGGGGGCTTGCCCCTGGAAAAATTTTCATGACCACGCCCTTAAGATCATTGGAAAATGTCTCATTTTTTGAAAACGTGCTATTGACGGAAGCAAAAGATCGCGACTAATGAGAGTCTTTCGATGAAAATTTTGAATTTTTTTACTTGTATGACATCAAAGACATTGCATTTTTGATAGATTCTGGTAGCTCCCTCGAATATATACAAATTTGAATCTTCTTTCTTACGACCTTGGCCTTTACAGCCTTTTTCGCTTACAAAATCAGCAAACTCAGCAAATTATTGGGGGGCTGAAGCCTCCCCAGCCCCCCGCTTCCGACGGGCCTGATCTTTGATCTGTTCAAAGAAGTATCAGTTTATGCAGAATGTTCAATTTTCAGATCTTGTTCATCTTTAATAATTAAGGAGTTTGGGAGTACATGTGTGCCTTTTTTATGCAAGAAATGAAAAATAAGCACATCTTCCGCATTGTCCTCGCTCCTTTGCAGAGGTCACTACATATATTGTTGTTTGATGAAGGAGGGATTTGGGCAAGGCCAGCCATATGTGGGTGATTACTTGCCAGACTTGCTAAGGCTAACAATGGGGTAAAAAGGGAGGCTGGTAAATTCCAGGTTATGTAATTATAAAGACAATGTAAAGAAAGTCTGAAAGTAAGGTATCTTCCATGCAATGATTTTTCTTGACAATTTTGTACTTTGACAATTCTTTCTTAACACAACTTTACATATTATGAATTCAAGGGAACTTGCATGATTAATTTGTGGGTGTAGTTTCCTTTGACAACTTTTCACCAACAAAAGTGATACCTGTGTATATAAACTGAATGACAACTTACAGTACATGAAGAGAAAGAATAAAAGAACATCCCCATAAAGGAACTCCATGAAATTTAAAACTGAAATCTCAGTTATTTAATTCATTCTTCAAATAATCTCTTTCAAAGAACCACATTTGCTTGTAATAAAAAATTAGATAAATGAAGAGTATCAAAGCACATCTACAGTACATTTTCTCTATTGTACCTCAATTTATTAAATTTTTTCCTTGTGAAACACCTAAAGAAAATAATGCTACATGCCTGAACTCCTAAGGAAAGTATTATGTGTATCTTATAATTTTCTATTACTTGCATTCAGTTCAAGGTCAAATGAATACAAATTGCAAATGGTTTCACTGAGTCTATTGTTGAATGTACAATATACAGTACATGTTTTGAACATCACTTTCCAAATCTTTGCTCACATTTACTGTACCTTTGGATCTGCATCAAGAATTCTTGAAGACTTATATCTCTGCAATTCTCAGTCGATCTAAAAATTGAAGGAAAGGAACAAAAAGTCACAACCATGGATAAGACACAGAAACATGAGACTGTCAGCATCTCTGAGAATTGAGGCCAACTATGACTCTTTCTTGAACTACTGTAATGTAGGAATAAGAAGGAATTTACACTTGTTCAAAAAGAAACAACTCGTTTTATGCAAGCAAGCATAGAACATAGCCTATCCAATCAATACATACAGTGTGTACATATATATACAGCCATTTGTTAAAACTGTCCCTTAAAATGAAAAAAAGCCATTCTACTGTAAGATGTAATAAAAAGCTACATCGCAAGGAGAAAAGTGTCATATCATTAAACTTACATGATTTCTGAAAGTCTAATTTGCCATGGAAGAAACCCATCAAGACACAGCACTTTTCCAAAATGAAGAATTAGCTCAGGATCTGGCAGACCTTTTAATCCTGAAAACAAAAGAAAGGTAACTGGTAACAACAAAAAAGAACATGATGTGCAACATTCTTTCAAAAGATAGAGAAGAGTAACCATATTGGTATAATATTGTATTGCTTATAGAATTTTAGAAATACTTGATGTAAAGTATATTAAAGGTCTTAATGCCAGAAAAAATTCAAATTTGAAATAAGTCGGAAAATTATGGATGGGTGAAATGTGTGCTCTATGACAAACACGAGAAAATATCATCACAGATCAAGGAAGCAATCAGCCAATTTTAGAGCTAACAAAAAGGTAGACTTATACAGTGAATCTATTTTAGGCAATAGCAGCAAATTAGGTTCATAAAAGTTGACCATAAACAACTTAATTACGGGGTATAATCAAACAAGCGATGACATACATAAAGAGTATGAACAGGACTGCAAATCAAATAAATTTAAAGACCTTTTAATTGAGAGCCAACCATAATTGCATCAATCTCAGAAGGTGAAATAACTCCAGAATTGACATCTTCACTTATTTCATTTGTGACATCAACCAGATCTTGCCTTCCATCTTCTTCTGAAAGGATTTGAATGCAAATCCCTTTTGTGTGAACTAAAAAATTACAGAAATTGTTAAGTGAAGTCTCATTCCCTTCAGCCTCCTTAGATTGATAAAATGTTGATAGTACAAAATAAGGCCAGGTGATTTCAATGACCTTAAGCATGACATGACTGGTTAAAAAATATATATATTCTTGAGGTTCTGGCTTTCCCTGGAACTCATGAATTGCAAAATGCTGTGTCAAGGAAATTCCTTACAGTGAAAATGTTTTTCCTGATATTTCCCTTGTAGCCCCTGGCTGAAAATTTTGAATTCTTCATGTTCAGGTAGGTTCCTTACAAATATTTAAAGAAGAAATATAATCCCCTGAAGAGTTCGCTAAACATCTCAAGTTTCAAGTCGTTATGCTATCTCCAATAGACAAAATCAGCTAAGGTTTGTTTACACTACTACAAATCAGGCAATCAATCTCTTGATGAAACACCTTTGGATTGTACATTTTTTGAAACATGAAAACTTGCTCCATGAATGCAAAAGGAGGTATGTAAAGTGGAAACCCCAAGAGTATGGTCACAGGGCTTGAAATGGATAAAACAAACTATAGCAATTTGATCAACTAATACAAACATAGATAAACATGAAAGATAGATAAATTATCTTACCATAGCCATTGCCATAAGAAGTAGAACTATTTTTCAACACCAAACTATAATTATCATACGAGTCTCCAAGCAGTGATTTCAGCTTTTGAATAATCTTTGTCTTTAGAACAGCATGAATGTTGTTGAGTTCTCCTGGAAATAAAATGAAGCATACGGACAGTGCAACAAACATCATGCACCGTTTTCCTTACGCATATGTGTCCATTCAAATTTGCTAAGTTCCAACTTAAATTGCTAGGTAATACTCAGTATCAATTTCATACATCACTTCAAATTGGTTTGATGCTTTTTCAGTGTTTAAGTAGAAGGGACTTAACTCTAAAATGGTCCTTAAAGTAAATTTTCAGGACTTATTTGACACTGAGCTACTTTCCCAATTAAAAAATTTTCCAGCAGATGGGTTCTATGATCGTGACCAAGTTTCACATGGCTGACATTGAGGTTTCTAGGTAGAATATAAGGTCAGATAAGTTGCAACACATCCAGAAATCAAAGTGCCTCATGGACTTCAAAATCAATTCAAAGCAACAAAAAATGCCTCACCAATCTTCTCATAAAAACTGACATATTGTACTCCAACTGCAAAACTCCATACAGCTATGTTGGAAAGGTCTTCAATACAAGTGTCCTCGTACTTCGTCAAAATTATGCTTAAATGTTTTGGAAGTTTCGTCACTTCCCTTGCAAAACACTGAATAGCGTCAATATCGTTCTTGTTAAATCTTTGAAGGCTGTTTAGGCCCATGTTTGCGGCCACGTAACATCTTTTTAAATACGTAAAACATCTTTTCAGTCCAGTTGCAAATGAGATGACGAGATGAATGGAATACAAAACAAGACGAAAGATAAAATCAGGACAATGTTCAAGTATAAAAAATCTCCCCATCTTGACCGGTTCCTTGTCTTGTTTTGTCTTGCGTCAGCCACACTTCAGCTTTTTAGCCGCCATTGAACTTTGAAACTTTTTACTTTTGTGTTCTGCATCGATCGATCAATCAATAAACACCAGAATGAGGCCAAAGGTCGCGTGCCACTTTACATTTGATCACAATCAATATATCAATCAATAAATCAATCATAATCAAAACGATCGTGGCAAGCAGTGATTTGAATCAATGATTCAATAAAAAATGATTAATTTTTTTTTGTAAAATAAACACTGATTCTTTTTGTGGCAGCTTTTCACTAGCCTATATGTTAGTGTTATGCCTATACCCACTATACCAAAAGATTTGAGCTGATTTTCATTCAAGGTAGGAAGAAGGAAAGTTCTTTTAAAAACTATCCCAAAAGGAAGAAAGGGTCTTCAAGACAAAGAGCGTTGGTTTTTTGTGCATTTGGGTCTACACATAGGCTATTTTGCAAAGGCTGCCTTTTTAACAAAGCACAGCACAGGCTTCAAATCTTTAAAAAGCAGGTGTAAAATTCTATTACCTATTTCTTCGAACTGAGCGGCTTCAAAGAAACTTGAACTATTTAAAGTAAATCTGTGATTGGACTTTTGTGAAATTGTCAATATTTTCAGGACTTCAGTGTGTTTCTTCTTTTTTAAGAATACAAAAAAATTTTTGAAGAAAACTTACACCTATTGAAATATCTAAATGTGTTGATGAAAGATCATATAATATTCCGGAAAACCATAGTTTGTGGATGCTTACAATATGGTATCAAGCAAAATTCTTTCACTCTTCTGGTTTGTGATTTAGAAATCTGATGACGTAACATCATGAGCTGGAATTTAGAACAGGTTGTAATTTTGACAAATATCCACATTTTTTGAAAATTTTAATGGTAGAATCATAGAAAAGTGGCTAAAGTTTCTTTCAAGTCATTCAGCTCAAAGAAATACGTAGTTGAATTCCCCCCCCCCCCCCGCCTTTACATTGATTTCAGGATTTGGAACATATGCTACAAAGCACACATTTTCCCAACGGTAAAACCGAGAAAACGCATTTTAACTTTTGTTTCTCATCTTCATCAATTTGCAATTCAACAAGGATGGTAGTCTGACATTAGGCTTTCTAGGAGACGGCTGGCGCTTTAGGCTTGGATTTTAAAGAACTGATGACTGACATTGCTAACAAAAATAAAGTAAAGATATAGTTGTGCCAACAAAGTGAATTTCCTGACAAAAATATATTCTTACGATTCTAGATTAACTTTAAACTGGCTACATGAAAAATGTTAAACAGCCAAAAAAAACCAAATGCCAATTTTACAATTCACTCTTTGCATGGTTTCCTTTTTGGCAAAGTCCTGTAACCTTCTTACAGAAACCACTAAAGGGATCTCTTCTATTCTTTTTAAAGTATCTAATTATATCTTCTTCGTGTTCTTCTAGAATGTTCTCACATGCATAACGAAGTTGATTTGATATCTCTCCACTCATTGAAACATTCTCTAACGTAACACCTTTGCCATCTCTTGAATCTGTACGAATAAATTTGAGCTGATTTGTTTCCTTATCTTTCGACTGGGCATATTTATTCATTTCACTGCACATATTCTCTGTAATTTCAGTCAAATGCGTTTCTGATCTTGCATATGGAATACTAGTACTCTTTTGATTTCCCTGGGGATCCACCCTGAATCCTTCAATTTCTATGGTTTTCTTCGGGTCCACTGTTGAAATAGAATGTTCAATTTCTTCCACAACAACTCTGCAAGCAGCGCAATAAAGTTCTTGGTCTATCTTTGCTTCCATACAATGCAGCATTGAAAAGATTAAATAACTCGTAACTGCAAATTTCGTGAACATTGTTGACACTAAAATATGATCCAAACGAAATTAATTTCAGCTTCCACTCTTCTGTGACCAACCGGTGCGATTCGGCAGTTAGGCCTGTTTTCACCTTGAAGGGTTGTTGTTGTTGCTTGCAACACGTGTCCATATCTTTTTGAGCAATGGGTTTGCACTACCAGAACACAGGGTGTCCAGCACAAAATGACTCCACCTTGGTTGTTGATGTTGTTGATGACGTTCAGAAGTTGCAACACCAAAATACCAGGCAGCAGACAAGACGCCAAGCTCAAGCAGAAGGTAGGGCAACAAGGGTGAGGCAACGAAAGAGAAGAATTGCAATGGATGCTCCTTCAGAAATACCAGATAATCTAGCTGCAATGCTTCATGGCATTGATGATCTCAGATTGGTACGTACTGTATTAGGTTTGTTTTGCAATCTAAAAAAGTAGAAACCACCATCCGTAACTGTGTTATTCTGCAAGCCAACTACCAAAGTCGTATCTTGCATAAGGCAGTAGGCAATTAATATCAATGCTGAAACGTTTGCAGCCCGCAGGGAGGAGGATAAAGTGTTTTTAAGGGTGCTGTAAGCAAGAGATGCAATACGTCCCATACAAAACACCCTGTAAAGAACACTAGATAGAATGTGGGAAGTGTTGTTGCTTTGTTGTTTTTTTAAACTTGTGCAAAACCTGAAGCAGTTGTAAAATCAATCTCTTTTTCTTCCAGGAACAGATACCAGTCTTAAAACCAGGAAGAAATGGTAAGATTACGAAATTCTTGGGACATGTTTCTTGTCCATGTTGGTTGAATAGATCTACTTAGAACGATGGTTTGTCCAATTTTTTTGAGCAATCCAGTTTTTGGCATGAGAACATTAAATTAGATCAAATGAAGAGGGTTGCAGTGGAAATGCCACTTGCCAAATTTGGTTGAAGAGAAGAATTAGTCAGCATTGCTTACCAAAGCATGAAATAAATGGCATACACTACCTCCCATTCAATTTATAGTAGATCATATGTTCATTCATTTACTGTGAGATTAAAGCCAGATTTCATTTATAGAGGTCCTTATTGCAATGCATTCAGTTGGAATTTGTGGATCTGATGTACATTATCTAAAGAAGGGAGCGTGTGGCTCATTCATTGTTAAGGCTCCAATGGTTTTGGGACATGGATCAAGTGGGACAATTTCTCAACTTGGAGATGGAGTGAAACATCTTAAAGTTGGTATGATTTTGTACTTTTTATGTTTCAACAACTGCTTTCTACTGTGTACATTTTAGAGAAGTGATATTTTGTTTTCCTTCTTTTAATGTTGCTACTCATTTACTGCAAGGTTTACAATCCATTGCCGAGAAGTAAGTAAGTGAGTGAGTGAGTGGGTGAGTGAGTGAGTGAGTGAGTGAGTGAGTAAGGTGAGTAAGGTGAGTAAGGTGAGTAAGGTAAGTAAAAGTACCATAAAAATTAAAATTAACAATTTGCTATAAAAAAATTTATGTACAGGAAAAAAGAAAAAAAAACGGAAGACTAGTTACATGTGTACAAAGACAATAAAACGAAAAAACAAACTAAGATCTAGTATAAAAATCCATCATAAAAACACCCCTAGTTTAAAACGGCAGGGATAGCATTAAAAGGTCAGTTTGACCTTGTTTCCATAATGGTCCCCCCAGCTGTGTTATTGAAAGAAAAGTTTTCTTGAAAAAGAGAAAAGGAAAGTGTAAAAATATATATTCTATTTCAATGTATAGAGTAATGATCAAATCTTGTTATATTTGCAAATTTTGGGACTTTAGTAATATTCATAAGCGTTGTCTTCTCGCTTTTGGAGCTCTTTAAAGAAATTGACCTTAATCTTATGTTTGAAACTGTTTAAGCTCTCAGTTGACTTTAGGTCTGAGTGCAATTGTATTTTCTCTCCTCTACAGGTGACAGAGTTGCAATTGAGCCCGGTATTCCTTGTCGCATATGTGATTTCTGCAAGAGTGGAAGATATAACCTTTGCCTTGAAATGAAGTTCTGTGCAACTCCACCAGTTCATGGTACTCTTTGCAGATACTATGTTCATGCAGCAGACTTTTGCTTTAAACTGCCAGATAATGTTTCATATGAAGAAGGGGCTCTTCTTGAACCTCTCTCTGTTGGTGTCCATGCATGCAATAGAGCTGGAATCACTAATGGTCATCATGTACTTGTCTGTGGAGCAGGTTTGTTTACTGATACAATTCTTGGATTGCCACAATTATTTGAAGCTCATTTTGCAGTTATTGATTAACTGATTATGCATTGATTGAGTGGTTGGTTTATTTATTGATTAATTGGTTCTTCAGTTTGATGATTCATTGATTGATCTTTGATTGATCATTCTAAACTGATCGGTTGATTTTATATTTACAGATGTCTAACTGTAATTGATTCTTCAGCTTGTTGATTCATTGATTGATCATTTATCAATCAGGTCACAGTTGGTCCATGTAGTTGCATGATAAACATTTGATGATTTCAGAAGTGTTAGTTTGCTATTGATCATGATCTCTTGTATTTTGTTATGTAAACTCAAATGGTGTTATTATTTCAGGACCAATTGGTCTGGTCAATATGATGACAGCAAAGGCCTGTGGTGCAAGTAAAGTGGCAATCACTGGTATGTTAAACAGAATGAACAAATTGATTAAACAATTTGCTGACAATTCAAAATCTGACTGAAATAGTTGATACTTATTTACATTTAGGTTTGGTGGCCACGACAGTCAAAGAACTGATTTACATTATCTGCACAAGTGCATATAAGAAATAAGTCTAGAATTGAGAAGCATAAAAAACCCTAACTAGATTATTAATCTTGTCTACAAACTTATCAAACAATTTGAGTAATGCAAGGAATAGAATGAAAGGGAGGATCAGCATTCATCGTTGGCATTGCTAAAACTTATCTTTTAAACATCTTTACATATTAAGTTTTGGAATTATAAGCTTGGTAAAATCTGATTTGCAAAGAGGAATGACCAAATCTGTTTATTATAAAAATGTATCAAAATAAATGGTAGAAGTGTTAGCAGAAATTGCAAAATGCTAGTTTACCAACTGCATTTGACATTTTAACTGTATTTAGTTTTTATTAGATCTGGATGAAAATCGTTTAGCAGTTGCAAAGAAATTGGGTGCTGATGAAGTGTTCAAAGTTGATTGTAAGGATGGAAAGATCATGGCTGAGAAAATAACAGAGAAATTTGGCATGGTTGATCGAACAATTGAATGTACAGGGGCAGAATCTAGTATACACACAGGAATATACGTACGTAATTTACATTTCTTTGAATCGAAATGTTTTTAACAATAGTTGGAATGATATTGACCTTTTGCTAACCGTTCTTGTCATGGAAGATATGTCTACCGGGTGAGTCATAAAAAACGCACGGCGTTTGAAAGGCTACTGCTCCCTGAATATATAAGCAATGATATTCTGCAATATCTGATTAAATAGCTAACATGTTCAATTATCTTTAGAAATTTTCCTGGCCAAAATCGGTCACTCCGTTCAGATTTGGTAAGCGATTTTCTAAAATGAATCCCTTCGAGAAACCTTAAAAAACGTGCTAAAATTACAAGCAAAAATCCCGAATGTGTTTACTTCACAGCGATGACTTTCAGCACGCTTTAGTACGTGCTTTCGTTTTGGCCGGTTGAAAAGTCTTTCCCCTAGTGTGAATAACTTATTCAGGGAGATTTCATTCTCCCATGAGGACAAAATACACGAGCACATCCAAGAGTCATTATTGCTAGGAAGGAGAGCAAAGGGAAATTTTGCTTGCTGTTTTCGCTTGTTTTTGCAGGTTTTCAAATGGGGCTTTCTGCAGAAAATCTCCCATTTCGACGGGAAGGAATGACCGATTAAAGCCAGGTAAATTACTGAACCTAATTTGACACGTCGGGGATAAAACAAGGCTGTTTTGAACACCATTGCTTTGATATTCAGGGAGCAGGATTTTTTCAAACGCCGGGCGTTTTTACTTACCTGGTATATTGAGATTCAGAGCCCAGAAAAAGTGACGGTTCCACGGCTGTGAGCCGGAGGAAGGGTTTCTTGTTGATGTCATATTTGAGGAAGGTTTAGTAGTCTTTACCAAGAAATCTAAGAAACAATTTGTGATTTCAGCAGCAGCAACTGGTTTATAAATTCTAGGGCAATAAACAACGAGATTTGTTCAAGAAGTCGGCTCATTTTGATGTGGTTGTAATGAGGAAGTTTTAGCTTACAAAATTGGTACCAGAGGAAGGTTTGATCTTTTTCTGGACTCTGTTGAGATTTATTTTGTGTATGACCTGACACTCTGATGCAAAGGAGAAAACCAACAAAAGAAAACCTAAAATTGGGACACTTTAATGCTAAATAGAGAATGAAAGATTTTTAGTTTAAGAAAGAAAGAAAAAGCGTTGGATAATGTGTATTGATATGTTTTGCTAATCAACGTACGTTCTGAACGTTTATGGAAGTTACTTTTTGACACTAAGACATGAATATATTTCAAATTTTTGTTCATTAGGCAACGAAATCAGGTGGAGTTGTAGTGATCGTTGGGTTGTCAGGCAGCACAGAAATGAAGATTCCAATTATCAATGCATTATTTAGAGAAGTGGATATTCGTGGTATATTCAGATATACAAATTGGTATGTGTCCATGGCAATGATATGCTATTTTATCGCATTGTTCATCACTCGTTCAGTAAAAATAAATTCAGTCGTTCAACATCTTTGAAATTTTGGGAGAAAGAAATTCATCTCAGATACTACTGATTGTAGATAATTTTATAACTAATGATTTCAGTACCACATTTATCGTCGATGTTCAGAAACACAATGTTTGTATGTCTGTCTGACAAGTTATGTCTTTTAACATCTCCCATAAATTTGGTACTTGAATCATTTATTTATAACATTATCGTTTAATTACTATAGCACCACAAGCAACGAATATATTCTTATTGAATTAATTACTACTGATTGTCACTGGCAATGCTCGGCAGTGTATTTATATACTGTCTTTTATTTCTTATTGCTTTATTTCATAAGAAGACGACACTCTTTCACCGGGTAAGATATATGGGTAAGGTGTATGAGATATACTTTTTGTACGAAAAAGAGACAGTATTGATTGCAATATAGTCACCTCTTTGATTTTGAAACCATATCTAGTTACGTTGATTTAGAAAGAGGTATTTTGAACAGATTAAAGTTTATAGATCTCACCTCAAGCGCCTTTTCTTTATGCAGCTACCCAATTGCGCTGGAAATGGTTGCAACCGGAAGAGTGGATTTGAAATCATTGATTACGCATAGATTCAAACTGGAACAATCCAAGGATGCATTTGAAGCATCTGGTGCTGGCAAAGATGGAGCCATCAAAGTTGTTATTAATTGTACCAAAGACTGATTTGGCATTTACATCAAGGGTTGGGGGCTGGCCTTTCGATTGACTTCTTATTTCTCAGCTTTTGTGATCAGCATTTAAATCAATTGAATGGATTTGTGCAAAACAGCACAGAAAGTAAAGTCGATGATTTGCAATGCAGGAAAAATAACGGGTGTAAATATTGATAAACTGACCGAGCAAATTAATTAAATATGTATTTTATAAATTTTCAAATCAATGAAAACTAATTATTAGCGAATTGATACTGTATTTGTATTCGTCAATCTCTTGTTACGCACAATAGTTTGCCATCACTAGGATCCAGCTCCATCCGAGGCAATAAAAATACAAATTAATGCATTTCAAAGTAAACGAATTCTTTACTTTAAATGGAAATTAAACCTGATAATTTTCTTCTCTATTCAAGAACTTTATTTTTACAATCAACTTACTACTTAGGCTCTTTGTCAGTAAATTTTGTGATTTTTTAAAGCTTTTACCTGTTTTCCTGCATAATGAAACAGCGAAAACCTCAAATCCTGCATTAGATCTCATCATATATGTTAGCATATTTGAAATGTGCACCTACACCCTCATGGAGAAGTTTTAGATCATCAAAAATGGGAAAATATTGTCTTAATGATCATTCATGTAAATTTGAAAACTTCCGAGGTCTTCGTAGTTGTGGCCGCCCGGCAGTCTGCAGATTACATATCTAGCTACTAACAGAGATGTTCGTGTTGTGTTTTGTGGCGTGTTGCATCCATTGAACTAAAATAAAAAGTCTTTTTATTTTTAGTTCAATGGTTGCATCATTACCAAACCTCCTTATCAAACTGATCTGGTCGAGGCTGGTAGCAGCAATAGCAATATACGTACTGCAGGTTGGTGGTTAGGCCACTAATGACTTCTCACGTTTGGAACATTTGTAAGGGAAAAATTTCAAGAGTTTGGCAAAGATCAAATTTACGTAACATTGAATTTGATATTAGAAAAAGATATAAGAATACAGCAGACTGGGAAGCATCCATTTTCAAAATGGGATCACTTCAAGAAAATGAAGGAAGTTGTGAAGCTCAAGGCGGTCTATCGACCGACGAGAAAATCAAATTAATCACAAGAAATTTACAGGTTTGTAATTTAAACATGATTTGGTAGTTGTACAGAATGGGTGGTCTTCATGTAGCAAGCTGAAGCATTAGTATGCAAGCAATTTCGGAAAGTTAAACCAAACACCAGTCCTCCTGTACTGTATACAATGAACTCATTGACTGGGCCATCCATCGTATCGACGGCTCGTGCGTGGCCATCTTTCCTAGACTGACGCTCCTAACTGTGACCCATAATCAAAAGCTATTATTTTGTTATGATGATATTTGCCACGTTTCCATAAGGGCCTAGGGAGTAAACACCAACAAAACATTCGGGTGTTGTGTTTGGCAAACTGAGACCCCGAAAACAAAGACGTAAGACCTAAGACCTCGAAAGCTAAGACCTCGAAAACGAAGACCTCGAAAGCTAAGACCTCGAAAACGAAGACCTCGAAAACTAGAGTTTCTTAGAATTTTTGCTATCTTAACACTAATTTCTTATACCAGCACGTGTCAGAGCTGAAATTTCCAAGGATGCCTTCCAGCATGTGCATATTCTCATTTTGGAAAACGCGCTGGTGCAGTTTTAACCAACTAAAACAAAGCAATGTGAACGGGCAGCATAAACAGAAGCAGTGTGAACAGAAGATGAAATTGAAAACTTTTGGAACTCAAACATACATCAAGATGAAATAAAAATTATATCTTTTATTTAAGTTATACAGTATGTCTCAATGCTGTGTTCACCATGCAGGGAAGAAGTTAATTGAAACAGCTAGTGATGGCTCATCGTTTTGATGACTATTTTCTTATTCATTTGATTACACTTTCATGTAAATTTTTTCATGATGCAAATTTTGAAATAGGGTGCCGAAAATTATTCTGTCATTAAAAATTCTGTCATCCCTGTCCCCAGTAAAAGGATTTGAAAAATATTTCTGCTTGATCAACATTAAAAAGTATCGGTGTACTGTATGTGCGGAATCGTTTTCGAGGTCTTCGTTTTTGATGTTTTCGTTTTCAAGCTCGTCGTTTTTGAGGGCTTCGTTTTTGAGGTCTTAGGTTTCGTGATTTTTGTTCTGGAGAAACTTAGTTTTCGATTTCATCTTCTGCTCACACTGCTTCTGTTTATGCTGCCCGTTCACATTGCTTTGTTTTAGTTGGTTAAATCTGCACCAGCGCGTTTTCCAAAATGAGAATATGCACATTCTGGAAGGCATCCTCGGAAATGTCCACTCTTACACATGCTGGTATAAGAAATTAGTGTTAAGATGGCAAAAATTCTAAGAGACTCTCATTTTCGAGGTCTTCGTTTTCGAGGTCTTTGCTTTCGAGGTCTTCGTTTTCGAGGTCTTAGTTTTCCAAACACCCCAAAACATTCCTACTTTTTATATTTTGAAATGAAACACGACATTGATTCGAAAACTTCACATTAAATCAGTTTGCTTTGAGAAAGCAACCTATTGCACAAGTTTTGACATTGGCACCAACTGCTTTCATGGCATTCCTGTTTGTAATACTGTACTTTGTTCCACCAGGCTAAGTTCCTTGAAACTCCTTTGAGCTTTGAATTCCCGTTTGGACAGCAATCGAATTTGCGCAAATCCTTATGCTGTTATATTTTGTTCTATGCTTTGCACATACTATAACTGTGTATAGCAGCCATGTTCCAAAGGGCATTCAAAGGTGAAAAAAGTCAGTCCAAAAAAATTGTTTGTAATATTACTGTATGAGTCCCAGTATGAGCGGTCTTGATTTGTTGTAGTAGTCTTGTTTTGAATAGCGTTTACTGGGACTCGTTGTGATCAGTCCAGGTCTCACTCTTAGGCTGTTAATGAAAATCATATGAAAATCCCTGTAATGGAAAGGCTATTTGCTGCTCCCAAAGTCTTACAGGACGTACTGTAGGATGATTGGAAGCACTTTTTCTAAAGACCATTATAAGGAGGGGATATTAAAAATACAGAAAGTAGAAAGTTGATGGCCCATAAGATTATCTTGATCTTTGCATGTATGTACTGTATGCATGCTAAGATCAAAACTTGTTTACCGTTTGATGTGTAGTTATTTTCCTGATGTAAATTACTTCCTTATTGTACATATACTGCATGCAGTCTTTGTCATGAAGTTTACAACCATAATAACTTTTCCATTGGGGAGGTAAATAAAGAGCTTGCATGTGGAATTTTCTTCCCTTGAGAAATACGTTTTGCCAAGCTATCTTTCAGGCTCCTTTTGTCTGCATATCAAAATGATTTTACTTTGCAGGAGGTGATTGGAATGGACAGAGTAAAACCAATTGTTGAAAAGAGGCATCTATCATTGTATTGGGGCACAGCGACCACTGGAAAACCACATATTGCATATTTTGTGCCAATGACAAAAATTGCAGACTTTTTACATGCAGGATGTGAGGTATATCATAATTTTTGTGCAGAATGGTGAATACTTTATGGCAAAGGAAGAAATGTTGCTGTTGAAGTTGCTAAACATGCTACAGATGTGTTAAAGAATGCTTATACCATTACAGTATGATTTACTGCATGTAATATTTGCTTCTATCCCATTTATCCAAACCTCATTAATGTTCCTGCTAATATTTTCTCAATCAATTTTTGTCTCAAAGGTAACAATTCTATTTGCCGATCTCCATGCATACTTGGACAACTTAAAAGCTCCTTGGGAACTATTAGCACACAGGGTGCAATATTATCAAGAAGTTATTAAGGTACTGTAAGCTGATCTATCGTACAATTAGATTTTATATAAAGCCTTTCATGCTCATTAACATATACAATAACCCAATAAAATGACATACAGTAAAATATTTATTTTAAGTTTATATTATTAATTTTTGGATCTGCTACCCAGAGTAACTATGGTTTTCATGCCTAAGAACTTCAAGAAGTACTATCAGAATGTTTTTAGTTTCTTTTTGTTTAAACAATTTTTACAGCCTCAAGAACTCCTATGAGGATGAGAAGGAGTCTTTAAATTCCTAAAAATTCATGCCAATGCGCAAGGCCTGGTACATTCATTGAATATGCAATGGTGCACTGTATTTAACTGGTACTGTTGATGTGCTGTCAAGTTGTTTTTGATGCTTTTGAAAAATACAAAGCACAATGGTACTGCATTTCTATAGGAACTATTTGATCGGTGGGCACAATATTACCATTTGAATTACCAAGATACATCAAGATGAGCTGCTCTCTTTATTACTAGGATTATGCGCAAAAATGTTCTTAAGCCTTGCAAAATGTTCTCATTAGGTGTGTTTGTTGGTTGCCTTCAGTAATGAGTAGAAGCTAATAATTGTCATATATTTCCATCATCAGAAATTTTTTCCATGCTTAATTCTATGTTTTGTTCTCATAGTCAATGCTAGAATCAATCAATGTACCATTGGACAAGTTGAAGTTTGTTAAAGGGACTGATTATCAACTCAGCAGGTTTTATCCTTCTTTCTGTTCTTGATGGCTTCTGTCATACAGTATCTCCACTTGTACTGCACAGCCCCAAATATAAATGACTTCTTATTTGAAAAGAAACTTATTTTCTGAAATTTCTTATCAATCATAAATGTAAATAACTTGGGAAAATGACCAATAAATCTACACTTATGCCCTTTCACCCCTTGTTTCCCTGGACTCTTTGATTTGCTAATATCGCTTGGTCAAAAGGGGCTCATAATGTTACTCTGAAAATATGTGCCCAGTGAATAAGTTTGCAAGTTTTTGACGCTTGGCTTTTCAGATTCTTGCAAGGTCAGATATTAAAAACCATATATTGGAGACCTATTACTGTATACTGTTTCTCACTAGTGCAGCCTTTTTCAGTAATAGCTATTAGACAGTATTGAGCTGAAATCAATTAAGGAAGACAGTTGCAATGCTTGAATGATTAGTATATATCTCAAACCTTTGATCCATAGGGAATACATTTTAGATGTTTTCAAGATGTCTACAGTTGCAACAGAGGTATTTTGAAATACAGTACTTCTTTTTGAAGCATATACTGTAACTTCTGTTTCCTCTACTCTCCTTTTATTTGTAATGAAAGTCTCTTGGGAGAGGTGCAGTAGCCACAAGATATTTGTTTATACATGCATACTGTTATCATTATTTTTATTCAATTTGTCTACCATACTGATGTATGATGACTATGTGTGGTTCATTTCATGCACAATGGTATCAATGTTTATATTTTTTGAACTTGTATCATGCCATAATCCTTGTATGATGCCAGACAAAGAACGTAACAAACTTTACCACTTGCATTAAAATTATCCTTTATAGCATGATTGTAAGAAGGCTGGATCTGAGGTTGTCAAGCAAGTTCAATATCCATTGCTAAGTGGTCTTTTGTATCCAGGTTTGCAAGTAAGTTATGCCATTTAATTTGTTATGTTTAATTTCACATTAAAAGAAAATCTGTTGGTTTAAATTAACATTTTGTTATTGATCTCAAATATCTGTATCTCTTTCTAACTTTAACAAGATACTATAGGAAGCTTAATGCTACTTGATTGACTGTTTTTTACATTCCACTCAACAAGTGAGATACTGTAGAATCCTTCTTTTTCTTTTTCCAGGCATTAGATGAAGAATATTTAAAAGTTGATGCTCAGTTTGGTGGAGTTGATCAACGAAAGATTTTTACATATGCTGAAAAGGTTTCTTAAAGTCTGTTCTTTTCAAAATTGAAAGATATTTAACAGAACAATGTGATTTTTGTTTGATGATAGAACTTTCAGCTATTTTGCAAAAGAGCCTGAATCAAGCGTATTATTTTATATATTGCCTGATGATCGTATCAATGTGAAACTATTAGTTGCAACACAAGGTTCTCTTTTCCTGTGTTAACCTGTCTATAACGCTCTGCTACATGCATTGAGCACTTTGGTTACATGCACAAACCATAAACAACTATATATATATATATATATATATATATATATATATATATATATATATATATATATATATATATATATATATATATATATATATATATATATATATACATATATATATATATTTTTTTTTCTGTATACATGAGGTTCAATTGCATGGCATTAGAGCTTCTATCACCAATGTACACCCATTCAAAAATTCTAAAAAATGTAGCAAAATCTCATTGGCTTCTTTGTCTTTTCACAATAGCTAAGGTATATAGCTTTCAGATTATTCAGTGGTAAAAATGACCATTGTCTTCATTATGTAAAGATGAAAAATTTTCATGAAATATATAGATAAGATAATAGTCTAGATTAGAGAACCGTTTATCAGTCATCAATTAATAGATTTTGATGCATGATAAATCATTTATTCAGTATACAGAGGTTGTTTAAATTTGTTGCAAGATGAAACCTCACAATTTATGATCCCTTTTAAAGTTATTGTGATGAATGGTAATTTCTCCTTCTTCTCATGTTTGTTTAATAGATTACCATATATCTCATTCTGCACATCACATACAGTGTTTTTATTTCAGTACTTGCCTCAACTTGGATATAAAAAACGAATTCATTTGATGAATCCAATGGGTAAGAATTTCTGTTTTCTCTTCACAAATATATCAACGTATAAATGTAAATCTTTTTTTAACTAACCTATGCATTGCAACATACCAATATCGTAATTATACATATGAGATTTCAATATCTACTGTGTGTTTTAGTTTCTGTCGTGTTTTCTTTTTTCGTAGTTCCTGGTTTAACTGGGACAAAAATGAGTTCTTCTGAAGAGGTAATCAAACTTTTTATATATATTTCTCCTTCTGTGAGTCTTCATGATAGCATCATCTTAATTTATTGGGATGGATGGCACAATGACATCTCATTTCCCTCTCTTCCCTTCCTCTTCTCTTCCTTTTCCTTCCCTTTGTGATTTGGAACATTTTTGCAGCAGTATAGAAAAAGATGGTAGGAGACCTTTATAGATAATGTTCGCTTTGCTTCTCAATTGAAATAGGATAAACTTCCTTTCAGGACTCAAAGATAGATCTACTTGACAGTGCAGCTTCTGTGAAGAAGAAAATAAACAAGGTATATATTGTAATGAATAGTAAATACTGATCGTTTTCATATCAATGCAGATAATATATTGTTTGATGCTTTTAGTGTTTCTTATTTCTCTGAAGTTGATGTTGCTGTCTTTTCTTCAAGGATCTTGTAGTTAAAAGGAGGGTAATCAAATTGACTTTGATCCTGTTTTCACAGGCATTCTGTGAAGAAGGCAACATACAAGAAAATGGTGTTCTCTCATTCTGCAAATTTGTAATGTTTCCCGTTTTGGAACTCAGAAAAGAGAATAAAGGTTTGTACCAATCTTTTTATTTGTTTCAATTTGTGAACCTGTTTCTTGAAATATCAGAATTTAAATCTACATATTTGTTTTAAGTTTTCTCATTAGTTAAAGGCAGCTTCGAAATGTCAGAATTGAAATGGTTTCAGATTTTGCAGTATTTTAGGTGTCCTCCACAAGTTTCTTGCAAACGTTTGATATCCTTAGCATGCTATGGTAGGTCACTGTTTTGAAATCTCTTCTGTTCGTTCATTTGTATACTTCTGCATTTATTTATTTTAGGGTTTTTGATAGAGCGTGGTGATGAAAATGGAGGAAATGTGATATTTACAGATTTTGATTCCCTTGAAAAGGCATTTGCGAATAAGGTATGAAGTGCACTAACTAGCAAGCTTTGCTGATGAATTTTTATTTGTTTATTTTGTCTATTCAATAAAATTAAATTCAGTTCAGTTTCAAGGATATTACTTGTTTAATACCGATATGGTGTCATTCTTATCTTCAATCTATGTCAAGGAGGGCTGAAGTTCCTTAATCATTGACACATACTGTATTGAAATAATGTTTTCCTGACTTGTTTTATTCATTTAGTAATATTTATAATTGAACTGATTTATGCAGAATTGCCAAATATTCATATTTTTTGAAAACACATTTTTTGTAACAGCAGCATGCATTTCAGGAACTTTGAACTTTCTTCTGTCCATTCTTTTACCAAATTGAATTTCAAGTCATCTGGACTTCTGCTCCTTACCATAGCTCTATCGATACAAGTTTCGATTTAACTGATGCTTTCGATCTATTTTTTTGCTTGTGGTTGTGTTTATTTTACTCAAAGATGCAAAGTTGTTTTGTTGTACATCATTAAGCCGTCACCTTTCAGGAACTTCATCCACTTGATTTGAAGAACGCCCTCTCAAAATTTCTCAATGAGGTATATATACTTATTTTCAATTCAGTATTATGCTACCATTTAGATTGACTATTTAGAATTTCAGAATAATATTCATCATATTAATCAGCTTCATCTTTTATCTTCATCAAATGAATGACCAAATAGAATTCTGGGATTCTGTCAAAATTTCCCCAAATTAAAATCACTCTGAATTTCTATGTGGTGGATGACTCGTTTTTAATATGGGTGAATTCGCTTCATATCAATGGTTTCATATCAATGGTTGTTAACGGGATTTCTTTCTACAATACTGTAATCCTTATTGATGTGTTTTTGTATCATTTTTATTATATTATCCAATAAAAGAAACTGAAAAAATTACCGCTACTGTGTCTGTAATGGCGGGAATAGACACTAGGTCATTGGAGTTCCCACCATGGCAGACACTTACAATTGAAAACTTTACGATATTCTTAAGAAGAAGAAAATGTAATGAAAATAATTAAGGTCCGTCTCACATTAGATGTCAGGCAATGATCCCGGCAACGATGTTAATGCATAAAATGTTTATTATTTGAATTGCTAGCTACTAGATCCAGTCAGAAAGAAGTTCGAGCTGAAGGAAATGAAAGAACTATTGAATAAAGCATATCCGAAAGCTGACAAAAAACCAAGTAAGGGAAATGTTTTCTCAGAGTTCGACATATATGGTAGGGTTTGCAGGGGTAAAGTAGGTAATCTGGCAGGGGTATTGTTGATTCTTGGAAAACAGAAGACCCTCAACTGATAAATAACCATTCATTATGTCTAGGAGGGTTGTTCCAGCAGTTGTAGCTTGATTAAAACTTCAGGCAGTTATTTTAGCAAATTTATCCAAATCTTTCGCTGTACCCATATCAACCCAGCAGGCCCTAAAATTGCTAGGTATCAAGCATAAAATTAGATATAAACGTTATTGTTTTAAGTTAGAGTTGTATCACTTTCGTTTTTATGTCTATGTAAGGACCAGTGGTATAGTTCTTGTTACGTTCTAAACACGAGATGTTACATTCAGTCAATTTCTTAACGTCATCATGAAATGCTTGTGACTGAGGAGGTTTGATAGAAGAGACTTCTTGTTCTGTTAAAGAGGCTTTTATTTCTCATTGAAGAAACCAAAGGAGATACTCGAGAAGTCAACCCATCAAGACTTGATTTAAAAATTGGAAAAATTATTTCTGTTAAAAAGGTAATCAATTGTTTATACATTTGTCAAGATTGTTTACTAAGGCGTGATCGATAATTTTTTAGCTTGTAATTTAAGGTCATAAAGGTCTGAAGATATAACCAGAATCAACTTTTGGTTTTTAAGGCTTCTATTCAACGATCACTAAGTAACACTGGACGTGTATCCTTGTTGTCGCAAAAAATGTCAGCATTTTCAGCATTCTCAGTCGCATAATCCAGTAGATTAAATCTACCAGTAGAAATTCGATGCAAAGAAATAAGAAATATATTCACAAACGAAAAGAATTTATGGTAAACTAAACAATATATCGTTGTTTTAGATTTCTTTGTCTGAAATTGATTTGAAATTTGGTAATATTAGTTTATTAAATGTTTGAAGTTTAGTCTTTTTAGAATACATTATTTGAAATTAATTTCTTCATTACAGCATCCTGATGCAGATTCATTGTATGTTGAAGAAATTGATGTTGGGGAAGAGCGTAAGTTTTCTCGTTATGAAAATCTTCCAATGACGTCATTTGTGTTATTATTCTGTTGATGGTCATAGGAAAAAATACCATCTCAAGGAAATGAAACATTTCGATTTTATATCTTCCTTCTCTCTAAGGACCCAGAACAGTTGTCAGTGGCCTTGTCCCATATTTATCAGAAGATGAAATGACGGAAAAAATTGTTGTCCTGGTTTGCAACATGAAGCCAGTCAATATGAGAGGTAAATTGATATATGTGATATTTATCCATTCCAATTGCGAACTTATTTCATTAAAATAGAAAGGAAGATGTGATATGAATTATTTCATAATTTGTTTGTAGTATTACCTCAACCAATACATTGGTATGAAGCTAGATCTTGCTGATCGTAAATTTTATCTTTTCACAGGAGTAAAATCTGAGGCAATGGTCTTAGCTGCTTCAAGAACAGAGTATGAATTTCATTTGCTTTTCGAAAAAATTACGAGGAAATGAATGGAAATTTCAGATTTTGATCTGGTTTTCCCTTTGTTGTTCTTTTGGCTGTTGTAGTAGGCATATCAAACTCTAGATAAGGGAACATTTGCTTTTGGTCTGGTTTTATTTTTGGCCTCTAAAAAGGTAGTTGAGTTTAAGTTTTATTAGACCCACACATGATCCACTGAATTGTGAATTATAACGTACAGATTTTATCATGACTAATAAATAAAGAAATAGATCAATGAATGTATCATGTTTTTTTTGTTTTAGAATGGACGGTCAGCGCATCGTGAAGTTGTTAGAACCACCTTCATCGTGCAAACCAGGTGACCAAGTCGAAGTTGAAGGATTTGAGCATAACACCAATGGAGGTAAAGTATTTCGTGCTTTTTAAGTCCTTCGTTTTCAGTTGTCACGTGCTATTTCAACAGTTCATTAATGTCAGTCATCAAGAACTTCTGTCAATTTTAAACATCAAAATCCATGAATAGCTTACATGAAATATAGGCAGTTTTGAATTCGATTGATTTATCGTATCATGCTCTGGTTAAAAACTGAAGCCATTTGTATTTTAAATTCAAATTAACAGAACCTGATGAATCATTGAATCCTAAAAAGAAGATCTTTGAAGCGATCAAGGTTGGTCATCTTCTTATTCCCTTCTCCTTATGATAATGATATTTGGCTGCCTCGGGTCGGTCTCATTGATAGATTAGAGGACATTTCCTTTCCATGCTTGTATATATTTAGATATTATACTTCACTTTATTTTTTGTATTTGACTTTAATCAGATTTAATTTCCAGCCAATGATATTCCTAACTTCCAACTGAAATTAAACAATCTTTTTGTTAAGGGATGTTCACAAAATTGGTGGCTCAATTGCATCATAACTTTATGAGTCCTCTTAAACTTTTCCGTTAATTCAACGCAATCTCGCAAGGCAGAAATGAAAATCCTCATTTTCAGCCATCTTGCCCCTTGGCGTTTCTAATTTCATCTTAGTATTTTTCATCATACGTTGCAGGTTGATTTGTTGGTATCAGATGAGAATATTGCGGAATATAAAGGAAACGCAATGAAAACAAAACATGGAGTGGTGAGAGCCCCTTTATCTAATGCAACAATAAGTTGAAGATTGACGTAACGAATTTTTTTGTTGAAATTATTCCAGCGTAATTATGGCACATTTCCCCATTAAAATAAGACAACAGAATAGATTCAACGTTATTGTCTGTTCTCGCTCTTCGGTTCTAACTAGTTTAAGCCAGCCAAATTTGTTGATGCAAGTCAGAGGTTCATGGGGAAGCAGATTATCAGCACTCGACGTTATTTGATTTTATTACATCATAATAAAACGTGACATAACTTCAGAAACAGTTTATCTTTTTGGAAAGTGTCTTGAAAAGCATTATTTTAACTTCCTTTCAATACTTCATAGAATGTTTAGGATACTTTTAGATATACGGGACATTTGCAACCCATTTGCAACCTACATGGAGACATTCCACACTAGACATTGTAAAGTGCCTAAGTTGGAATAAACATTTTCTTAGTTTCACGCCATAATATTTTTAATGGATCATTATTACATTACACCTATTCTAAACGTAATAATTGAATTATTGCTTTTTACTGGTCCGAGTGTGGAAAAAATAGATCGCTAAAACTTGGTAATTTTTAATTCAAAAATCGAACGATTTGAACTTTGTGGATGTTCCTGACGTTCCATGGCCATCACTTTTGCCAGCAAAATAATCGATGTTTGGAAATAACTATTCCAAAATACGTCACAGCAAAGATGACGCTTTACCAATTGTTGAAAACAAATTTTTGTTTCAAAAATATAAAATTCAAAACCTTCTAAAGTTATGGAGGTTCAAAGTGTGGGTGACCTAAGTCATAAATTCAACAATCGCTTCAACTAAAAGCCAACAGCAACCTATGAAGTTTTTATATGATGTGGTAATGCTGTTGATTCATACGACTAGCTTTCCTTGGGCTTCAATATCTAGGAAGCATATTATGAGATTTGCACAATTATTCGTAAAGTGAATTAATGATATAATAGAATCAATACCTTAACAATTATGGTGACCATTCATTCATATGATTAACTATCAATTGCTCATCGTCATCCTTCCATATTTCCATCATCCAAATTGTTGTTGCTAAGCGTTGTTGACATCTGATCACCGCCTGAAAATATCAGACAATTGATTTTATGACAACTGAAAGAATAAGCAAGAACAGCCTTGGCAAGAGATGGTGCATGATTCCAGAAATAAACCTAATTGATTAATTAGGAATTATTGATTGGCAGAAATCAAAGGGCACGAAATAATTCCATGATCAAAAAGAATACTACGAGGAAACCAAATTCAACAATGCCAAGAAACTGAAAATATATCAAAAGTCGATATTTTTCGGTGAAAGAGATTTTAAGTCATAACAGGAAACGGTTGAGATTTTCCAAACGTGAGATCATTGGTAAATTTAAAATATGAAATAAAAAATAAGGTGAGGTGGGGTTGGGGCGTGAAAACATGAAATACGAAGTTGTCTCAGAATTTTACAAATATGAAACATGAAAATAAGAAAAGTGCATAGAGTGTTGATACAAAAGGATAATAAATCAAAGACATTCGAAAATATAAAATACATCGAGGCTTAAAGCTTACAAAGTGTGATCTCAGATTGCAAAATATGAAGAGGTCTTAATAAACTCGAGAATAATAAAGCGCACAGAGGAGAAACTTTCAACCTGAAAAATAGCTATATTCATGATTAGATCCTTTAAGTTTAACGGCATGAAGACTGACCGAACAGAAAAATTGGATGAGATTTGCTAAAATAAACAGATACAAAGAGATAAAAAAATTAAGAAGTGAAAATTGGACAGAAATATGATTCAAATATGTGATGAGGTTAGCGGAACAGAAAAATAATAGGAGATTTGAAACTACAAGAGGTCAAAAATGTTAAGATCAAGTTACCTATATATGAAATAAAGGTATATTAGAATCTGAAACTTTAAAAAAAGATGAAATTATTGATTTCAAAAATATAAGAAGCTCGAGAATTTAAAAACATTTAGCAACATTTAATGATTAAAAAATATCAGAAATATGAAACTATTAAATCAGAGGTTTAAAACTTTGATATAAAATCTAAAAATAACCTGTGAAAGATTAAAAGATACGACGAGTTTTCTAGCCTCAGAGGCAATAGCTCCAACATTTAAGAGTAAAGAATTGAGAATCTTTCAATCAGCAAATATTTCATTTACCTACATTTTAAAATTTGGCATGAATTTTTCAACTATTAAAGGGAATGTGCAATGGTAAATAGGCTTCTCTACAAAGAGAACAAAGAAATGCGCAAACACAGCATTGTTTCTTTAGCTATCAATTATTAACAACACGTGTTGGTCATCAATTTCAATGGGCTATTTTTAGATTTTTCTGCTCTTTGCAAATGCAGGCTTATAGCCTTGCACAATCCCTTTAAAATGCATATGTTTGTTTACCTCTTTCATGACAGCTGGAAGCGGTAATGTCTCTTCTTTATATTTCTGGAAGGAAGGGTAATTTCAAAAGTCCGTAATGAATAAACAAAGAAAAAAGTGTTTCTTTAGTTTATGATAAATGTTGAACTTGACATAACGGCATTTGTATAACCACAAAGAACTGGACAGTTTGCATTTCAAACAACATACCGCAACTTCAGCTGACTTGAATTGCAACAGTCGCTCAAGAACCTAGACGAAAAATTGTCCATCTTATTTTTACGGTGTGGGATGAATTGATAAATGAATGAATCAATCTATTTGTCAATGAGATTTCATGATGTAACACCACTAGTACTTAAAATAAATTTTTCCTAAAGTTCAACAGTGTGACCGGAGAGTGTAACTTGCACTTATGTATGTTTTACTTGTTCACAGTGAGGAAGGGAGATGAAACAGATAACTCAGCTTGCGACTTAAATCAGGGAAATCTTCATTCATTCCCAATCGTTACCTGATTTGAACCTGAAACTGCAGCAAAATAGGGTTTAAGTGTAAAATAATTTTATGGTTACTGAAATACAAAAGGGCGACAAAATAGAGCATAGGGTATGGGGATTTGCAGCTCAAAATGAGAGAAATCTTCAATAATTCCAACCGTTGCCTGATTTGAAACTGAAACAGCAGCAATAATTTATAGGGATGCAATAAGTTTATAGGGATACAATAAGCATATGGTCATTTAGATATAGAAGAACAAACAAATGGAGCAAATGGCATGGGGATTGACAAATGAAAAGGAGAGAAATGTTCATTTATTCCAATCATTACCTGATTTGAAACTGTAACAGCAGCAGTAGCTGAACCATCATCTATGCAAACCATGAGTTGATATGACGTCATCTTTATGTCCAACTTAGATAGTAACGTGACGATATAAGCCTGTATGCAATTTAAAAGCGTATGAAAATATAGGATATTGAAACAAAGAATATGAAATGAAGGATATGAAAACAACGGATAAAATGTAACATGCAAATCCGGCGTCAAAACATTTTAATAACAAATTATTATAACAACCGGCATAGGATCGAGTCAACAGGCTATGGAAAACTGCTCCCTATCGAACAACACCTTCGCCTAGCAAACCATGACTTTTGCAAAGATACAAAGATTACCACCATGGAAAGATTGAGAAGATGGTATCAGACGAAACAATATCAATTCTAGAATCACCTGCAGATAACTGGATATTACGCCTTGAAAATCTATCTTCAAATGGCCTAAAGAGCAAACTAAACCACGCAGAAAACATTCGATCATAGTTTTTAAACAAATGGTTAAGCCAAAGACGTAGGTTCATTTTTGTTATTACATTGTTCCCTTGTGGCTCGTCATTTCTTAAACATAAGTAATTTCAAACCAAAGTGTAGCGTCATGTTTGTAAAAATAATTTGTAAAATCCGTTGCATTAGAAAATATTCCTCAGTCTACTGATGATGACTACTGTCAAAACAAGCTGGGAATGGGGAAAAATGTATAGAGACATTCTTCTTGTCATTCTTTTTGTTCATCTTTATATAGAAGATATGTTTTAAGATACAAAGCAAATATCAGGAAACGAATGCTTACAACGTAATATTGAACATGTAGATAAAGAACTTAAACATAGCAGAGCGTTTCTGACACTTTGATTTAAGACCCTCAATAGCAGATTGTTGGTTCTGTGATTTAAAGCCTATTCGTTCTGGCTACCCACCCACGCTACCCAACAATAAATTTTGAAAAAAATTATGAGATCTGAGCAGATGTAATGTATACCGAGTGAAAGTACAAGCTTTCTAGTGATATGCAAATTGGTGCTGCAGCAAGTTCGACCGATTTCAAATGCAGTATGCTGTAAGAGTACAAGCAGCACCTTTTTACGGTATAAATCACGAAGCGGATTTTGTCAAAATATTTCAAGCCAAGAATAATTCGATGTAAGGAGTGTATGATTATCACAGAATAGTGTTAAAAACATACGAAAATATAAGTTACCTTGGTTCGAACTTTTCGATATTTCCCCTGAGACAGAAATTCAGCCAAAAACATCGTTTTAGTTTGAGTAACTTCCTTCATACCTGTAAAATTGTAAGGTTGTACAAATCATGTTTGTGATACTGAAATGATATCTATATTTCAACGTAACATTTTTCCATAACAGTTGTAGAACAAAATCTTATCATATATTTACGAGAATAGTATTGATAAATACTAATTTAGACCAGCCTATACTTATGAAACTACAAGTCTAAATAAACCCTAATACCATGTCCTGTTTTGTCAATGGCATATTCCGCAGGTGCAATGTACTACGGCCCATTTTCTTATCTCGTTTTTAAAACGTGCAAGTGTCGGTTCTTATTTTACGGTATCATCAAGTGTATTCCAAAGGAAACTACCCCTGATCCATAAAGATTCTACTCCATAAGATGTTGTCTTTGCCTTTGGAAGTCTGCAAAGAAATTTTTCCTTAGGTCACAGGCCACATATTTTGTCTCATGAAATTCCCCTACAATCGATGGATTTATATTATTCAATGACATGTATTGTTCAACATCGTTTGGAAAACGCAGCTTGATGAGAAATCTTAGGGCGAGTACGACGACAAAAAGCATCATGTTCTTTTCCTCACATTTCAATCATGGACTTGTCAACTTTATCAATATATCATGATTGAAATACGAGCAAAAGAACATGATGTTTTTTGTCGTCGTACTCGCCCTAAGATGTATATTTCAGTCATCAATTTTTGAATTTTTTTTCGTGGATGGTAAAGCTGTTACTGCGAGCGAGTAACGACAGAAACGAAGAGTCAAAATCTTTGTGGAGGATCTTTGGTGCACGCTTATGAGCGCGATCTGTTTTCTTGTTTGCACCTTTATTGCAGAATAACCATATCAAAGGGAAATAATTGAAATTCGACAGAATCAACACATTGCATATTGATAATGCTTGCTCTATCAATATGCAATATAACGCAGAATGCGCTGAAATAATGTTGATGCATTCTAAACTTTGTCTAACGTAAAATGATTTATAAAATAAGGTTTGGTCGAAGTTGAATTTACCCTCAAATCGCGGGTTTACTTGGCCATCTAGCTTCTTAGTGATTTCATTTTGATTTGCAGTGACTTCATCTCGATTCGTACAGATTTCATCTTGATTTGTAGTGATTGAATCTTGTTTCATAGTGATTTCATTTTGCTTCGAAGTGATTGCACCTTGAGTCGTGGTGATTTTACTTTGATTCGTAGTGATTTCATGTTTATTCGTTGTGACTTCATGAATCAATGACTCATCGTCATAATCGAAATCATCTTCAAACATTTCTGATTCTAAACCAAAATCATTAGATTTAGTTCCACGATCATTTGCTTCGAATCGATTGCAGGAATTTGATTTGTTGTCAGACAGCTGAAAGTCAAGATCTTCATCAATTTTTACGTCGTCTTGAAAGAAATCTTCCAAATCCTCATCGACTTCTATCTTTCTATCTTTTCCCGCTTCACTTTTCGTTCTATCAAATTGTCTCCTCCTGTTCAGCTCTTCACCTGAAAATTGCACATTTATTTATAAGTTCTTGCTGATCAAAAGAAAAAGGAATGAATTAAACTTATCATAAATTATTCAAATTTTACTTTATAAAATTGCTTATCTTTGCACAATTGCACTCCACAATTTTTGAAAAGAAAAGAGGAAAAGAGAACCAGACATAAAAGTTTTGAATAACAACGAAGGTGAAAATAACTGATCCATGCACCGATATTGTCTTCAAATGATTAGTATATACCGGCCCTATTTCAAAAACTGAAAATTGTTAACGACAACATCAGTAGAAACTTGGTAAATTTAAAAAAAAGAGAAAAGTTATACCTTCAACACCGACAACCCGATCAAACTCATCAAAATGAAAATGTAAGCAAGTTTGACAAACTTCTTTGTAACCAAGAAATTTTAATTCAAAATGGAGGATTTCCATAAATCTATCGAATTGGACACATAAACTGCCAAAATCAACCTTGTTCTGATGTGTGAAATTGAATTGAATTCTATTATTCTGATTTTACCTTTACGCTGCTCCACATGGCCGCCATCATCAATCCGGCATCCATCATCAATCCGGCATCCATCATCAATCCGGCATCCATCACCAATCCGGCATCCATCATCAATCCGGCATCCATCATCAATCCGGCATCCATCATCATTCCGGCATCCATCATCAATCCGGCATCCATCATCAATCCGGCATCCATCATCAATCCGGCATCCATCATCAATCCGGCATCCATCATCAATCCGGCATCCATCATCAATCCGGCATCCATCATCAATCCGGCATCCATCATCAATCCGGCATCCATCATCAATCCGGCATCCATCATCAATCCGGCATCCATCATCAATCCGGCATCCATCATCAATCCGGCATCCATCATCAATCCGGCATCCATCATCAATCCGGCATCCATCATCAATCCGGCATCCATCATCAATCCGGCATCCATCACCAATCCGGCATCCATCATTGTTCTCATTATTTTGAGAACTTTCTTCATCATTGCTATCAATAGATCTGAAACGAAACCGAAAACAAAATAAAACCTTACACGAAGGGAGCAAATAGATTATTTCATATTTTGTTTGTGGTACCCTACAACCCTTGCCTACCACAAATTACAACCATACTCAAAACAAGACTACCACATCCTACAAGACACTGACAGTTGCACAAGGAGGCTTTCCCTCAACCATCAATACTCAGCTACTGCACACCCAAACACTTCCGGGCTCATTTGGTTCACACCAAATTAAAAAGTGACGCAACAAGTGTTCCACGGGGGTCATACAAATGCAACTCACCACGCCACTGCATCTGCAATTCACATTCACATGTACTGGACGGAACGACATAGTCGCTTTTACTAACACCAACAAGATGCTTACCATAAAACAGCGACTAGACCGCAACTCTACTAACATCATCTACGCCATATAATGTAAAACATGCACACAAAACGGAAACGACAACTGCCAATACATCGGAAAAAAGGAAGACGACTACGAGACAGACTTTACGAGCACCATTAGCAGAAAAACTGGCAAATCCGGGGTTGCAGAACACTTCTGTAAACGCGGACACTCTGTTAATGACCTACAGATACTGCCACTGCTACGAGTACACGAAGAACGAGAGAGCGTTAGGCGAGCCAACGAGCAATACTTCATTGGATTGGCTAATACTCTCACATCGAACGGCATGAACACGACCACTGACCGTTAAACATAAATACTACTACGTTGTAAAGTAATACCAATAATCACAAAACATTATATATCCTCTACTTATCCTGTTATTTTGCATTACTATTATCCTTTTTGTAACATAAATATTGTAATCATCATAATGTTACTTGTCTGTTCCACACTATTTATGATTGCGCAACATATACTAAAACCTCACATCCACCTACACCCACCCCTGCGCTTAACCAATCATGTTACACGTAATGCTTATTCAAATCATTGTACATTTGTGATTACGTTAGTTTAGCTCTGAAGACGCCTCGTATGGCGAGGCGAAATATCATCTCATATATAAATATACCGGGTGCCCCAGAAAAATGGTAACAGATTTCATCAAGGCTACCGTTAAGAATTTAGCTGGAATCAATAGATCTAATCCGCTAAGGTTTGCTTTACCCATTTCAAGTCATACGTTTTTGCACATTTCATGTAGCGAAAATGTTTAAAATATAGAATTTGCATTTTAAGTCAATTTAAACGTGTCAACTCTTGAATTATCAATAAAATTTAATCAAGAAACGAAAGAGATCTTGAAATCTTACAGTATGTTCTTGAAGATTTTCATCTGGTTACAGTTTTTGAGCAGATCATCGCAGCTGCCACCAAGGATTAGAAAATTATCTCCAGTCAGGAATAATAATCCATCTCTACATGTTACTGGTCCATTTATTTCGACCTGAAGCAAGAAAGAAACTCATTTCTCTCAACGGCAGACTAGATTCCTATAAATTGGCAATGATTATGTAGCTAACATATGAACTCGTATAAGAAAGTTACGTTTATCAAACAGGACGTATCATTTCTCATGTTAAAAACGATTTACAAAAATTGAACTGAATCCTTATTTCAATTTGCTAAGACTTTAACCACGCAGCTTTGTTAATAAAAATTTATCTGCCCATTTCATCACTTGGATGATTTTGACAGGGTCCTGTCACGTCCACGCGTTTTCTTATAATTTCTTGTAATTGGCGAATGATATAATTGATTTCAACGAAAATAGATTGTCCCATCTCATTCGCTATGTTAGGTACAGGTGTCATCACTATAGAAATCGGAAAAATGGTTTGATCAAAAACATCCATATCTTTTTTCACTAACCCAGTAATATATACAACAAAGCCTGTGCAAATAAAACTCTAGTTGTCATGGAGATGCCTTGACATAACAATTGAATTTAACAATGCAGCCTAAGATGATGAAAACCAAAACAGAGTCATTCCAGACAGTAAAGTTTTTGAATAATATTAGAAAATGGAAACTAAACTCTCTACTTCAATAAACGTAATAAAAGAAAATCCAGATTTTATGGAATGGTAGGCTCACTCCTAAACTCTTATTCATAAAAAGACTCATCAAAACTAAAGTTTCAATATTATGACCACTAATTTGTCTGGGCAAGGTCAACCTGGTTCCAATGGCCAGCTTCCTACGTCAGTACTAAGGAAGACAATGGCGGCCCCGGGGACGAGGTTAGGGCAAGGTTTGATTTGTTTCATATCAACGTTTTTGTTTTTTTTGTTACAATATTTTAATCATTCTCAACCATGGCAGGTCTTTCAGAAAGGAATGCTAAGTGCTGTTACAGCATATAAATCATCAAAATGCTGTGAAATATCTCAAAACATAGAAAAATACAACTGGTAAATAAAAAAGACACATTTACCTTACATCCAGGAGTTAGGCTGTCCTTAATTGCAGGAATGGGTGAATATTCAATGCCATGAATTTCTTGAAAGCCATCAGTCAACTCGAAAAGAAGCATCCTTGTTGGCTTTTTCCACTTAAAAATGAAAACGGTAAATCATGCAGTCTATTGACGGCAGTTTCAATGAAAATCAGTAAATCAAAGAAATTGCAAAAACTAAGAATGATAGCAATGCTGAGTACAGATGGTATATGACAAGCACGGTCAAAGCTTAAATTAGCAAATAAGGAATGGAGAAATGAAAGGCCACTCTACCTGCATTAATGAAATTCATTCACCATTTTAACCACCGCCATTTTTGTGAAAGATACAGAATTCGTTGTAAAACTATTTTGGCAGATAAATGTAAATCAAGAAATTCTGCGCCTAGAAACTCTTGAGAATATATGCATGTAAATACAGCTAAAAACCATTTGGAGCAAAGTTGGTAGAGCTAGAATCATACTGCCAAATACGTTTTTATAGATCGATCTATCATAGGATAAATCATAGACGAGAAAATGAATACGCTTTTTTAGAATTGGGAAATGATTTCATGATTTCACAATTCACAGTTTCAAAAGCAACATGCTCAGCTCTTTTAAACAAATCCTGGCTTGCAGAATTTGCCACACATTGTTCAAGGTGTTTGACAAAAAACTTCTCTCATTCTTATATCTTCGAGGCAATTGTGATCTGAAAAGCCAAGATGATGACGTGGAAAAATTAAATGTTGGCAAGTTTTAAAGAAGGACTTTGTTACAATCAAAGGAGATGTCGTTGCTTTAGCGAAGCAAAACCGAACGTGGGAAGGACTTTCGCAAAGTAAGCAGAATATCTGCAGAGTGAAGATGCTCTGACATTGCAGCCAGAACAGTCAGGCAGAGTGGGTTCGAATCCCGGTAGGGCCCCACCACTTGAGCTTCATGACAAGGGGTCGCGGACTCGATTAGGTTTACTATATTTCTACAATCCCAGCGCTTGGTGCTGAAAAACGCAACTTTACCTTCACCTTCAGAGCTTAATTGTGGTTATGTTAAAAAATAACTCACTTTTTGTTGGGTTGGAAATGTTTTGCATGCATTTTTCAATAATCTTTCATCTCCAATTTCATGTTGTTCATTATTGGCTACTTCATCAACATCATTTCCTTTCAATATTTGCAGTTGAGAATATGCTGATGCTCCAATGTTGTAAGCATAATCCACCTAAAGATCATAAGAAAATGTAACAAAATCAAATCATCTAATCAACATATTACTTAATAATGGTTGGTTTATTTGACTGTTTAAGTAACATTTTTTAGAAAAAGCAAAAAGGAATTTGTAATATAGCATCTTCATCTTATCCTTGAACATGGCATCTTATCAGAATGCTCCAGGTGCCTGAGACATTTGTAGTCTTATCAATATTAGATCTCTACACAAAGTTAGTTGAAAATATTGAAGGGAAAGGTTTTTCATGCTGTATATTCCTTGATACGGTTAATTTGATACGGTTAATCACAATGTACTATTGGAAAAGCTGGAACACTACAGACTACGAGGAATCGCCCAATCTTGGTTTAAATCCTACCTTACAGACAGACAACAAACTGTTTCAGTAAATGGCGAAACTACAAAAAATCGTTTTAATTAACTGTGGAGTTCCACAAGGAAGCGTCTTGGACCCACTACTATTCTTACTACACATCAATGATTCCTCGAAAAAACTAGATCTTCACCTCTTTGCAGATGACACTAGTCTTCTTTTTTCAAGCAAAAATCTACAAAACTTGGAGCAAACAGTAAACTTTGAACTAACAAATATTTCTAGTTGGCTATTGGCCAACAAACTTTCCCTAAATGTATCTAAGTCTAACTTTCTGATTATAAACCCCCATCAATAAAAGATTGATAAACCTATTGCTCTTCAGATTGATAATGAAAAACTTGAACAAAAAGATTACGCTAAATACCTTGGTGTAATCATAGATAAAGAGTTAAATTGGAAACAGCATATCAAGCAACTAAACATTAAGATTTCAAAGAGTATTGACCTACTTTACAAAACAAGACACTTGGTACCTCAAAAAACACTATGTACACTTTACAATTCTTTTATCCAGTCTCACATGCTTTATGGCATACTAAACTGAGGTAGTGCCTATAATACTAATTTGGAACCGTTGAAATGCAATCTCCGAAAAGCAATCAGAGTAATCGATTTTTTGCTGAATACCAAGCTCATAGTAAACCACTGTTCAAAAAATATAACTTGCTTAATTTTGATGACATGTATAAACTAGAAGTAGCTAAATTTATGTTCGATATTTATCATGAAAACGGTGAAATTTTCAATGACCTGTTCATCAAAACGAACGAACGTCATCATTACGAAACAAGGCAATCTTCAAATGACAATTTCTCTTTCCCTTTAGCCTCCATGAATTACAAACATAAGTCAATTATTTATGAAGGAGTTAAGGTCTGGAATTCTCTGTCTTTGCGAATAAAAAAGTTGCCAAATAAGCCATCCTTCACAAAAAAGCTGAAAAACTACCTTCTAGAGTCGAATTAATCTACTTTTTGAACTTTATTGTAAAATCATAGAATTATTATCAAAACACTGCTAATGATACTAACCTACTAACATTTTCTTATTGTTAGAGTTTTTCAACCTTCTTTACACTCTACAAAAGTATTGTACTCTTTTTACACGTTAAATCGGGCATATGGCCAAGATAGCTCCTCATGAGTTTTTTTCCATATGTCCGAAAAATATTTTTTGTATAAATTCAGCGTGTAGTTCTTTATTTTGAAACTTTGAACTAGGATATTGCTGTGAATGAAAAGTTTGAGTTTGAGTTTGAGAAGTCATTTGTCTCTTGTTGTGGGCCAATCATGTGGAGCTCAGTCAATTTTCTGTCCTGATGTAAACAAAATATGGAATCTCAACCAAGTTTGAATATGAGAATTAAAGACGTAAATTCGCAACAGTAACCTATTGTCAGCAAGATTTGCACTTAGGAGATTGATACAAAATGGGGTCCGAAATGCCCGAACACCCCCTTTGGCCGCGTAACAAAAGAAACAATTTCCTCTACAAGCCAGACCTCTAATCAAACAAACTAAGAGGGGTACTTTCTTTGTATGTTTACCGGAATCAAAGGTTTACTTCATGTCAATATCTTTTAATCAACATTCGAAAACTTTGAAGTAGTGGTCTTATTATGAAATGAAGAAAAAAGAGGGCAATGTTGTTTTTACTTGAGGAATGATTGCTAACTGGTGCTATTTTATGTAATTTGTCTGGAAAATCTAAAAATCTGGACAAATCAACCAGGAAAACCAAAGTTATTTTGAGCCAGTAAATCCTACAAATCGTCAGTTTTGATGTGTTTCTACTTTTGCTGCATGACCTTCCTCGGAAGATTTTGGTGTGTTTTCTTATAAACATCAGCTGGGCAGAACATGAATTGTCAGTTACATTTCCGAGATTTGAGACCTTAATTTCAGGAGAAAATCTTCTTGAAATTGATTGCAATGGGCAGATGGCAAAGATTTCCACCTGAGTTTCTTGGCTGATTTATCCAAATTTGCAGCTTGCCCTTTGAATCTGCTTTCAAAAGTAGAAAGTTCAACACAAAGTGCATAAAATAACATCAGTTAACCAATATGTACTTCCTCTTATCAAACCAATATCCACCCAAAAGAACATCCACCAAATTCTGACCAGCAAGATCATCAATTTTCCTCCCTTCAAATAGGATCACCACCGCAAAGTTCTTGTCTCGTGATTAAAAATGTTGATATCAATACGACTTTTCATTCTGTTACACAAAATGGAAATTACCATTATTTTCCTGTTAAACCCATTTCATTTGAGGTCTGGGTTGGAAAGAAAACTGTTGCTTGCTATGAGACCAAACAGTTTCAGGGCATTCCTCATACAATTTCGAATAAATCTTTCTCATTCTTTTCCGTTCCAAGAGTATGCTTTCAAGTTAGCCATAAAGGATGACGCAGGAGATTCTATTAGATTACATCAACAATAATTTACTACTGAAACCTGTAGTGTGTAAGCATCCTTCAATGTAACGACATGATTTTGCTGAATGTTAGATGGCAAACATTTAATTGCAATGTCTCTTAAATCTGACATCAACCATTGCTCATAAACCAACATTTGATACTTGTCTGAAGATGGATTTGCATCCTAAAATAATAGAAAAGAAAATTCAACTTTGCAGTCAATGAACGTATTATAAAAAACATGAAAAACAAAGGATAACCTAGCTTTGATAACATACAACAAATAACGTGGTTTGGATGAGTATCAATAAATCATGTAGTTGATCTTGACAAGTACCTTGTATTCTTCTTCTATCCACTGAATGCAAGCTTCAGTCCATTCTCTTTGAACTGTGATATGTTTATGAGATAGAAAACTTTGAATTTTATGACAAAGCATTCCTTCCCCATTCTGGATTTTTTGCCTTGCCGTCATCCTAATTAACTACAAAAACAATAGAAAAATTCATTACCTAATATATTCTTGGGTGGGCCAAAACGCCCCAAATTTGGAGCCATGATAACACTGTACACAAAATGTTGTAAAGAGAATCCTGGAGACGTTTATACATATAAGTAACAAATAGCACCTAGCAGGTAAATCACATTATATAGCCTT
Source organism: Aurelia sp. 4 Dawson et al 2005 (assembly GCA_964019985.1). Taxonomy (NCBI): domain Eukaryota; kingdom Metazoa; phylum Cnidaria; class Scyphozoa; order Semaeostomeae; family Ulmaridae; genus Aurelia; species Aurelia sp. 4 Dawson et al 2005. Next base: position 20,498,023 of record OZ026504.1, read on the forward strand.
TAGGAGCAAGTTGAAACCTCCCTCCGGAGGGAATTTGATCACAGTAAACAGCAGTACATATCACTCTTGCTTCGCCATTTTTGCTATATAACCCTAACCCTAACCCCAGCCATTTTCGCGATATAATAGTTTAAAAACGTGAAGATAGCATGACCTAACAACATGATGAGAGGAAGATTTAAAGCTATGACGGTAGGCTGAATCGAAAGCTTAAAAACAAAATTATTCATTCAGAATATGACGCGATGATAATTCATGAACATAAAGAGAGGATGATTCAAAAGATGACATCATAATAATTTAAGAATGATCTAAAGATTTAAAGAGAATATGGACTGAAAATCTAAGGGAAGATGATTTAAAATATAGCGAGAGAGGGTGATTGAAAAATACGGAGAGCAGATGATAGAGAGGATGGTTTAAAAATATAAAGAGAGAACGATTTAAAGACATAAAGAGAGAATGACAATCTAAAAGAACATTTTGAACTACGTTGAGCTGATCATTTCATCATTGAAGGGAATATCTTAGAGACAGTTTCCCTACATTTTTCTATTTTGCTATCTCTGCAGTGTCTCTCAGCTCCCACTCAAATTCAAAAACCAAGTGCTTCACCAATATTATGTGACTTTAATCTCTGGAAAGGATCTGAAGTATACTGTACAGTGATATTAATTGTGAAGTGAAGATAAATTGTTTTGATTTCCAATTTTTACAGTATCAAAGTAATAATTGACCAATTAAAACCTTTGAAATGTATAGTGGACTATATCTTCCAATGGAATGGTGGCAGGGGGGCATGTACCTCACCTGCGATGAAAGAAGAAGGGGTGCTGAAGAGACTCAACATTTTTAGGGGGCGTAAGATGCCTGAAAGCTGGGTTCACCCTCAATCGAGTTAGAATGAATAAATGCGACAGAAAAAAATGTGGGAAATAGTTTTCTCGATTTGAGACTTTGTAGGTGACTTTGAAGATGTTTTGATGGAACTAGACATGTACCCACTTGATATGGAAGCGATGCGCCTGTAAAGTATTTAGGTGTCACGCTATTCCAATTCTAGGGCGTTTTTATTCAACTGTGAGAAAACCAAACTTTAAATCCAGAAAAACAATGTCATTGAACATCTTCCACAAATGATTGCTTTGTAAAATTGACATCAAGCAAGCCTGTCGAATCTGTGATGGTAGAATGGAAGGTGTGGTGAACCGCAGTCTCCAGGAAGAAGGTTCACAACTCTGATATCATTTGTAACTTTGTTACCTAACTTGAACTGTGGTAGTGTGTTAGTAGTTGGACTGAATTCCTACTTCTATTAGTTGGACTGAAAAGTGGAAGCAGAGGACGTCAAACATTTGAGTGGGACAGTGAATATCAATTTCTCGCAGCAGAGGGCTTTTATTTCATTTTTGCTTTATGCCAAAAGGCATTTGTTTTTAATACTCTATCTTCAAAATTTCCCCAATTCGCATCTCAATGTAACAAGGACAGAGTTTGTAAGGCAATAGCAGCAGTTCCTTTTATTGACACCTAAATTGAAAGAGATTTGCGATTGCAGACAAAGGAAATTCCATCAAGCGGAAATTCAAAACAAATGAAGACGCAAAGTTTCTCTGAAACCCAAGTAACTATCTCGCTTGTTGTGCATTCCAGAAATGGTTTTTAAGAGCTAACATGAGCGCATATTGAAAGAAGGGACATATATCTAAGCATTTACCGCGGGCATTTTATTTTTGCTGTTCAGATGATGAGAAGTAAGTGCTTTGATGGCACCCAAAAAATACGAGAATTGAATCGCCTCCAAATCGGTTCCTATACCAAACAAGTAAAATGCCCGTGGTAGATATCTAGATATATCATTCTTCTTTCAATATACTGTCATGTTCGCTCTTAAAAGCCATTTCTGGAATGCACAACAAGCGAGATGGCTACCTGGGTTTCAGAGAAACTTTGCGACTTCGTTTGTTTTGAATTTCCGCTTGGGGAATTTCCTTTGTCTGCAATCGCAAATCTCTTTCAATTTCGGTGTCAATAAAAGGAACTGCAGCTATTGCCTTACAAATCTGCCCTTGTTTCTCAATGTTGCATTCCCTGCCCAGTTAAAATGGTGAATTTTTCATAAAAGGGTTCCTTAACAAAGATGCCAGGGCCATGGTCTCAAAGATTTTTGTTCATTCAGCTCTCACAGAGATTTGGTCTTATCCACAAATGGTATGAATTTTGTTCCAATGGGAATGTGGAAGAACCAGAATCTGACTTCAAAGCATCCTCTAAAGAAGGAACAGTCTTTAAAAGCCTTGGCATAACAGACAACAGTCACAAGTTTTTGTTTCCTTTTGTTTTTGCTTTCAATTTATTATGAGTGGGCTTGTCAGGATTTCTAGCTACTGAAATCTAATTTAGGCCCACTGTGCATGCCGCATCCAGGCATGGGACCCCTCGTTTAAAGTTCATGGGATGACAAGATGAGTTGTGAGGTCAGGCCTCCAAGGTCATCCATCCGGAGCTTGACCTCACTCGACCAAGCTTAACTTCAGTCACCTGACAAAGACTGTATAAGCCACTTGGCCACTCACCCGGCGAGCATGAGTCCGAGTCTGCAGCCAAAGTTTCTAGGGGGTGCCAAAACATTGTCCACCCTGCCTATTGGGAGCCACCTACACCACTAATATCTTCAAATCAACATGATATAGGTTAGAGTTACACTATATCGGATCGCTATTTGAGTGAAGCAGAGCAGAGTGATTTTCACTCTGTAGTGATATTTGGGGTAGCAGTTAGACTACAATGCTTGGCTTGCTACTATTCATCTCAACACTGCCAAATCTCAATATCATGGCCATGCTTTACAAAAGATAATTTATCTGACACTTTTTGCCAAGGCAGCTCCAAAGTTGTCTTCATTCATCTCAGTATCAATAATTCATTTTACACATACCATTCATCAGTGAAAGTACTCCCTTGAGCATTTGCATACCTGGAAAAGTGGCCTTGAAGATACCTAATCCTCAACCTATTGATAGAGCCATCCATGGTTGATCAATTGAAGAAAACAGATACACAAATACACATGCGAACTCATTCTGAGAGACCTGATAATAAATCATTCTTAAGAAATGATTCAATAAAGCCAAAAGTGTGTAGATGTGTAAAATAAATTGTTGATATTGAGATGAATGACACTGATTTCAGAGCTCTCTTGCTGGCAACGATTACATAAATGATATCTTGGGAAAACACATCTGTTGTGCCATCTTTACGTTACTCACTGTGCATCAAGAATTTGATCCATAATAAATGATAATAATAATACTAATAATAATAAATGATAGGAATCAAATGTTTTGGCCGATATTTGCTCATGGCCTATGGCCACAAACTTTCAAAGCCTCATTTCCATGGACCAATCATACAACGAATAAGTGTGGAAGACAAAAGAAACGTGTGAAGATTTCTCAAAATTTTACCTACATTCATAAAACGCAGCCAGGACAAAAAACTGCTGGAAATATCCCAAATTTTTTTTAAGATATCTACTCACCAGATGTTTGGGTATCCAGGTTTGGATGCCAGTTTAAATATCTCAAGGTTTGGTGGAGATATAGCGTTTTCCAATGGGCAAAATCAGCCAAGGCTTGCCAAGCCTTGTTTATGCCACTTGAAGTCACGTGATAAACCTCTTGATAAAATCTCCATTCAATGTTATAACTTATAGGTATATTTTCATGCCATGAATGCATAGAGTAGCAAAGTACAGGAATTTCCCAAGAGAATTGCCTATAGAAATTGAAGGGGCATAGAATCTGGAACCATTGAATCTTGAACCAAAGAAACTGTGGTGGAAGGACAATGGCAAGAAAAACTGGAAACATAGATATTTGATTTTCTGGGATCATTCCTCCAACAATTACTATTGTTCTTACCATTGTCTCTCGCCCAGAATTTCTTTTATTTAATGTTAGTACCATAAACAACAATTTTGTGTGTCAGTGTTGGGAATAATTGATATCTGTTGACTACTACAATGAGACATTGAATATTTCATTGTTTTAAGGCCTCTTTCTGTGCCAAAACTTGCCCAAAAAGCCAAACAAGTTATTTCTCTGCACCGAAGATCATCTGGAAACCGGCTCTCAGATTCACCCTGGCTCCCAGGGTGCATTCCATGCACTTAGGCCGGAAGATCTTCCATATTGACCCAATTTTTTTGTTGGCGTAGTGGCGTCATTTCTTCAGTAAAATCAGTTCTTGGTGTGAAAGTGCTTGAAACTCTGCCTACCTTGGCGTGAATGTTAAGCTTTCCTTGATCTTTTAGCAGTTTCCTTTGATATAAGAAACTAAGACTTTGGGCCAGTACTCCTTATGGCATAAAATTTCGATTTTTTAGCACCTCTCTCTATGAAAATACCTGACTTATGATTATGAAAGCTCAGGGCTTGCGAAGGCTTTCTTTGGCGTAACTTTTACATGGAATGCACCCTGGCCTGGCTCAACCCTTACCTTAACCCTAGAACCCCTTTTCCAAAACCCAACCCTGACCCCAAACCTTACATTATGAAACAGAGCGTGCCGGTTTTGAAAGCTGGTCGGTTAACGCGCAGACTAGCTAAACGTTCTCTGGAACTCTGACAGGTTTAACATTCAAACCTTCGTTTCGATCATCAACCAAGCCTATCCGCCCCTTTGCTACCAAGTACCTGTATTACTTACGTACGGGATATCAAGTTTTCGTTTCTACCACAATGCTGACTTCGTTGTTATTTTCAGCAGCTAATGGAACTCTCATCCTTCCTAAATAGTTTTAATTGCAACATAAAAAAACATCTTTCATTCCTTCACATTCACGTCCAGCCACCTTGATACATTCTGCTGAAACAGTTGTTGTTGTTGTTGATGCCGTTTGCCGTTCCTGTTGGAACTGTTGTTGTTGCAGGGACACAGGTTATCTACCAGAGGCAGACAGGCAGTCTACCGGAAGGAGACAGGGTGTCTAAAGGAGGGAGACAAGGTGTCTACCACAGGGAGAATGGGTTTCTACCAAAGGGAGACAGGCTGTCTACCGGAGGCAGACAAAGGATGTCTACCAGAGGGAGACAAATGGTCTCTCCCTGAGGGACACAGGCTGTCTACCAGAGGGAGACAGCAAGTCTCCCAAAGGGAGAAAAAGGATTATAACAGAGGGAGACAAAGAGTGTCTCCCAGAGGGAGACAGGGTGTCTACCAGAGGGAGACAAAGAATGTCTACCAGAGGGAGACAGGTTGTCTACCAGATGGAGACAGGATGTCTTGCAGAGGGTGATAAATGATGTCTACAAGAAGGAGACAATGGGTGTCTCCCAGAGGGAGACAGGCTGTCTACCGGAGGGAGACAGAATGCCTACCAGTGGGAGACAGGTTGACTACCAGACGGAGACTGTCTACCGGAGAGAGACAGGGTGTCTCGCAGAAGGAGACAAAAGATGTCTACCAGAGGGAGACAAAGGATGTCTACCAGAAGGAGACAGGTTGTCTACCAGAGGGAGACAGGGTGTATCCCGGAGGGAGACAAAGGATATATACCTGAGGGAGACAAAGAGTGTCTCCCAGAGGGAGACAGGGTGTCTACCAGAGGGAGACAGGATGCCTACCAGTGGGAGACAGGTTGACTACCAGACGGAGACTGTCTACCGGAGGGAGACAGGGTGTCTCGCAGAGGCTGACAAAGGATGTCTACCAGAAGGAAACAAAGGGTGTCTCCCAGAGGGAGACAGGCTGTCTACAGGAGAGAGACAGGGTGTCTCGCAGAAGGAGATAAAGGATGTCTACCAGAAGGAGACAGGTTGTCTACCAGAGGGAGACAGGCTTTCTACCAGAGGGAGACAGGCTATCTGCCGGAGGGAGACAGGGTGTCTCGAAGAAGGTGACAAAGGATGTCTACCAGAAAGAGACAAAAGGTGTCTCCCAGAGGGAGACAGAGGCTCTCTCCCGGAGGGAGACAGGTTGTCTTAAAGAGGGAGACAGAGTTTGTCTCCCGGATGGAGACAAAGGGTGTCTCCCAGAGGGAGACAGAGGTTGTATCCCGGAGGGAGATAAAGGTTGTCTCCCAGAGAGAGACAGAGGCTGTCTCCCAGAGGGACACAGAAGTTGTCTCCCGGAGGGAGACAAAGGGTGTCTCTCGTAAGACAGAGGTTGTCTCCCAGAGGGAGACAAAGGGTGTCTCCAAGAGGGAGACAGAGGTTGTCTCATGGAAGGAGTCAGAGGTTGTCTCCCGGAGGGAGACAAAGGGTGTCTCCCAGGTGGAGACAAAGGGTGGCTCGCTGGTGGAGACAAAGGATGTCTCCCGGAGGGAGACATGTTGTCTACAAGAGGGAGACAGAAGTTGTCTCCCGGAGGGAGACAAAGGGTGTCTCCCAGAGGGAGGCAGAGGTTGTCTCCCAGAGGGAGACAAAGGGTGTCTTCTGGCGGAAGAAAAAGGGTGTCTCCCATAGGGAGGCAGAGGGTGTCTCTCAGAGGGAGACAGAGGTTGTCTCCCACAGGGAGACAGAGGTTCTCTCCCGGAGGGAGACAAAGGTTGTCTCCCAGTGGGAGACAATGGGTGTCTTCCAGAGGGAGACAATGTGTGTCTCCCAAAGGGAGACAGGTTGTTTCCCCGAGGGAGACCGGTTGTCTCCCAGAAGGGGACAGAGATTGTCTCACGGATGGTGAAAAAGGGTGTCTCTCAGAGAGAGACAGAGGTCTCAACAACGCTCAATAACGCGGTGATTGGTAAAGCCAGCATACTTGGTTGCTAGGGCATTTCTTAGAATAGCCACGGCCCCCTGAAAAGTAGTCCTCACACTGACGGGGCTACCATGCCTAAATTAATAAAATGAAAGAGGTTGTCTCCCGGAATGAGTTAGAGTTTGTTTACCAGAGGGAGAGAAAGGGTGTCTCATGGAGGGAGACAAAGGGTGTCTCCTAGAGAGAGACAGAGGTTGTCTCCCAGAGGGAGTCAAAGTTTGTCTCCCGGAGGGAGACAAAGGTTGTCTCCCAAAGGAAGACAGAGGTTGTCTCCCAGCAGGAAACAGAAGTTGCCTCCCGGAGGGACATAGAGGTTGTCTCCCAGAAGGAGACAGGGTGTCTCCCAGAGGGAGACAGAGGTTGTCTCCCGGAGGGAGACAAAGGTTGTGTCCAGGGGGAAACAGAGGTTGTCTCCAGGAGGAAGTCAGAGTTTGTCTCCAGGAGGGAGACAAAGGGTGTCTCGCAGAGGGAGACAAGGGTTGTCTCCAATAGGGAAACAAATGGTGTCTCACAGGGGGAGACAAAGGTTGTCTCCCAGAGGGAGATAGGTTGTCTCCCGGAGGGAGACAAATGTTGTCTCCCGGAGGGAGACATAGGTTGTCTCTCGGGGGGAGACAAAGGTTGTCTCCCAGAGGGAGACAAAGGTTTTCTCCCGGAGGGAGACAAAGGTTGTTTCCAAGAGGGAGAGAAAGGTTGTCTCCCCGAGGGAGACAAATATTGTCTCCAGGAGGGAGACAAAGGTTGTCTCCAACAGGGAGACAAAGGTTGTCTCCCGTAAAGAGGCATGTTGTCTCCCGGAGGGAAACAAATGTTGTCTCCTAGAGGGAGACAAATGTTGTCTCCAAGAGGGAGACAAAGGTTGTCTCCCGGAGATAGTCAAAGGTTGTCTCCCGGAGGGAGACAAAGGTTGTCTCCAGGAGGGAGACAAAGATTTTCTCCCGGAGGGAGTCAAATGTTGTCTCCAAGAGGGAGACAAAGGTTCTTTCCCGGAGGGAGACAAAGGTTGTCTCCCAGAGGGAGAAAAATGTTGTCTCCCGGAGGGAGACAAAGGTTATCTCCGAGAGGGAGACAAAGGTTGTCTCCCGGAGGGAGACAAAGATTTTCTCCAGGAGGGAGATAAAGGTTGTCTCCCGCAGGGTGATCGAGGTTGTCTCCCGGAGGGAGACAAAGGTTGTCTCCAGGAGGGAGACAAATGTTGTCTCCCGGAGGGAGACTAAGGTTGTCTCCCAGAGGGAGACAAATGTTGTCTCCCGGAGGGAGACAAATGTTGTCTCCCCGGGGGAGACAAAGGTTGTCTCCTGGAGGGAGACAAAGGTTGTCTCCCGGAGGGAGACAAATGTTGTCTCCCGGAGGGAGACAAATGTTGTCTCTCGGAGGGAGACAAAGGTTGTCTCCCAGAGGGAGACAAAGATTGTCTCCCGGAGGGAGACAAAGGTTGTCTCCCGGAGGGAGACAATTGTTGTCACACAGAGGGAGACAAATGTTGTCTCCGGGAGGGAGACAAAGGTTGTCTCCCGGAGGGAGACAAATGTTGTCTCAAAGGTTGTCTCCCGGAGGGAGACAAAGGTTGTATCCCGGGGGGAGACAAAGGTTGTCTCCCGGAGGGAGACAAATGTTGTCTCCAGGAGGGAGACAAATAGTGTCTCCCGGAGGGATACAAAGGTTGTCTCCCGGAGGGAGACTAAGATTGTCTCCCAGAGGGAGAGAAAAGGTTGTCTCCTGGAGGGAAACATACGTTATCTCCCGGAGGGAGACAAATGTTGTCTCCCGGAAGGAGAAAAAGGTTGTCTCCTGGAGGGAGACAAATGTTGCCTCCCAAAGGGAGACAAAGGTTGACTCCCGGAGGGAGACAAATGTTGTCTCCCGGAGGGAGACTAAGGTTGTCTCCCAGAGGGAGACAAATGTTGTCTCCCGGAGGGAGACAAAGGTTGTCTCCCGGAGGTAGACTAAGGTTGTCTCCCAGAGGGAGACAAATGTTGTCTCCCGGAGTGAGACAAAGGTTGTTTCCCGGAGGTAGACAAATGTTGCCTCCCAAAGGGAGACAAAGGTTGTCTCCCGGAGGGAGACAATTGTTGTCACACAGAGGGAGACAAATGTTGTCTCCGGGAGGGAGACAAAGGTTGTCTCCCGGAGGGATACAAAGGTTGTCTCCCGGTGGGAGACTAAGGTTGTCTCCCAGAGGGAGACAAATGTTGTCTCCCAGAGGGAGACAAAGGTTGTCTCCCGGAGGTAGACAAATGTTGCCTCCCAAAGGGAGACAAAGGTTGTCTCTTGGAGGGAGACAAAGGTTGTCTCCCGGAGGGAGACAAATGTTGTCTCCCGGAGGGAGACAAAGGTTGTCTCCCAGTGGGAGACAAAGATTGTCTCCCGGTGGGAGGCAAAGGTTGTCTCCCGGAGGGAGACAAATGTTGTCTCCCAGAGGGAGACAAATGTTGTCTCCCGGAGGGAGACAAAGGTTGTCTCCCGGAGGGAGACAAATGTTGTCACACAGAGGGAGACAAATGTTGTCTCCCGGAGGGAGACAAAGGTTGTCTCCCGAGGGGAGACAAAGGTTGTTTCCCGGAGGGAGACAAATGTTGTCTCCCCGGGGGAGACAAAGGTTGTCTCCCGGAGGGTGACAAAGGTTGTCTTCCGGAGGTAGACAAAGGTTGTCTCCCAGAGGGAGACAAATGTTGCCTCCCAAAGGGAGACAAAGGTTGTCTCTCGGAGGGAGACAAAGGTTGTCTCCCGGAGGGAGACAAATGTTGTCTCCCGGGGGGAGACAAAGGTTGTCTCCCAGAGGGAGACAAAGATTGTCTCCCGGAGGGAGACAAAGGTTGTCTCCCGGAGGGATTCAATTGTTGTCACACAGAGGGAGACAAATGTTGTCTCCGGGAGGGAGACAAAGGTTGTCTCCCGGAGGGAGACAAATGTTGTCTCAAAGGTTGTCTCCCGGAGGGAGACAAATGTTGTCTCCCCGGGGGAGACAAAGGTTGTCTCCCGGAGGGTGATAAAGGTTGTCTCCCGGAGGTAGACTAAGGTTGTCTCCCAGAGGGAGACAAATGTTGTCTCTCGGAGGGAGACAAAGGTTGTCTCCCGGAGGGAGACAAATGTTGTCTCCCGGAGGGAGACAAAGGTTGTCTCCCAGAGGGAGACAAAGATTGTCTCCCGGAGGGAGACTAAGGTTGTCTCCCAGAGGGAGACAAATGTTGTCTCCCGGAGGGAGACAAAGGTTGTCTCCCGGAGGTAGACAAATGTTGCCTCCCAAAGGGAGACAAAGGTTGTCTCTCGGAGGGAGACAAAGGTTGTCTCCCGGAGGGAGACAAACGTTGTCTCCCGGAGGGAGACAAAGGTTGTCTCCCAGTGGGAGACAAAGATTGTCTCCCGGTGGGAGGCAAAGGTTGTCTCCCGGAGGGAGACAAATGTTGTCTCCCAGAGGGAGACAAATGTTGTCTCCCGGAGGGAGACAAAGGTATGATATGATATGAATGATATATGATATGAATAAATATTTATACACGAAAATTAAACCCTTCAGCATCTAATAATACTTATATACAATCTTAAAACTAACGAAAAATTTCCAAATGTTAATATTGCTGTTCTTCCAGGGGGTCGTGTTTTGAAGTTAAGGTTTTTGATCAGCCAGTAGGTGTGCTTTCAATTGTTTTTTAAAGCAACCGAGAGTTGGGGCCTCTCGTATATCAACAGGCGTGTCATTCCACATTTTTAGAGCCGAATATTTAAAGCCCTTTTTTGCATGTTCTGTATTTAGCCTTGGGATCTGAAGATCATGGCAGTTTCTTGTTACATAGCTTGAGTGCATTGATCTTTGCTCAAATTTGTCCCAAAGGCTTTCAGGGCTTAGTTTATTCTTAATCTTATAGGTCATAACTGACCGATCAAAGGAAATAAGATTATTGACGTTCAGCCAATCACAGGACCAGTTGTCTTTTAATCTGGCATTTTCGATTATCGACTGGGCTCTATTTTGTAATCGTTGGAGAGCTTCGAGTTTTCTCGTTGGAAGACTGCCCCAGATTACATCTGCGTAGCGTAGGTGACTTTCAACAATAGCGTAATATACACTACATAGCTTCGACTGAGGGAGGATATTTTTCAGTTTCTTCAGTGAAGCAAGTCCCCCACAAATCTTGTTCTTAACAGTTTTAAATTGCTCGTCCCATTTCAGATTTTCATCAACCATTACTCCTAACGATTTGGTTTTGGAAACTCGTTTGATTTCAGAGTCATTCAACTTTAACCCATTCGGTATATTTACATCTTTTGTTTTCCGAGGGTGGCCTATAATCAAGTACTCTGTTTTTGAGGGGTTAGGACTAAGCTTATTTACTCTCAGCCATTCAGAAATGTTAAGTAACTCCTCTTGCGCATCCGCTACTAATTTCTCGATGTCATTTGATGCTATTGTCACATTAGTATCATCAGCATAGATATTTGCCTTCGAAAATTCTAGGCTACGTTCAAAATCATTTAGATATATTATGAAGAGAAGGGGGCCTAAGCAAGAACCTTGGGGTATGCCGCATTGAATTTCTCTCACCTTAGATTTTTTACCGTTTAGGGAACAGTATTGCTGTCTATTATCAAGGTACGATTTGAACCAGTTTCCAGGGATCCCTTTGATCCCGTATGCTCTCAGTTTTTCAACCATGATTGTGTGATCGACCGTATCGAATGCTTTCTTAAGGTCCAGAAAAATCGTCAGATTCAGTTTTTTGCAGTTGATGTTTTCATACCAAGAATCGGTGCTACAAATTAAGGATGTCACAGTGGAGTATAGTTTTTGAAATGCCGATTGGTTTCTTGTGATCACTTTCTTTGCCGCCAGGAAATCAAAAAGCTGGTCATGAACTATTCTCTCCAAGATCCTCGAGAAAACCGAAATGACTGATATAGGCCTATAATTATTAACATCTTTCCTAGCGCCTGACTTAAAAATGGGAGTAACTCTGGCAATTTTCCAAATATCTGGGAAGACTCCACCCATAAGCGACGAATTAAAAATCATTGTCAGAGGTTTTGATACCAGATCCCCTACATCTTTAATGATAGTAGTGGAGACCTTATCTGGACCTGCTGCTTTTCCATTCTTCAACTTTCCAATAGCATTCGCCATATAAGTTTCATCTACAGATTTAAACACCATTTCATTTGACTCTGGATTGATGTAGCGGAGGCAGTCATCACCTGGCTTAGAAATAATCTTCTCCGCCAGTTTTGGACCCACCGAAACAAAGTGATGGTTCATTGCCTCCACTACATCACGTTCTCGTGTTAGATATTTACCATCTATTTCTAAACTAGAGAGTGAAACTGTATTAACATTTTTGTCTAGGACTTTATTTATTGTCCGCCACATTTTCTTAGGGTCTCCTATATTTTCTTCGATTAACCCATGGTAATAATCCCTGATAGAAATGCGCATCTCATTTGTTACTTGATTACGCTTCCTCTTGTAGGCGGACCACATTTCAGTAGATTTCTCCGCTTGCACCTTCAGTCTGTCTCTTTCAAGCATTAAATTTCTCAAAGAAGGGGTAAGCCATGGAGCAAATTCACTGCGAGCCCTTTTTCTTCGTAGTGGTGCATGAAGATCCAAAATAGATTCGAATACCTCCTGAAACGTGGCCGCCATACCTGCGGGATTATCACTAAACGGAGTTAGAATAGCTTCCCAATCTACCTGCTCAATGTCGTTTCGGAAAAGTGCTTTGTTGTATTTTGTCATACTGCGAGATTCGATTACGTTTGGTTTCTTTTTCTTAAATCTTCGCCAAGCATTGATTTTCCGAATTCCATACACCAGGTAGTGGTCCACCATGCCAGTCTTAACTACATCTGCTTCTATGATGTATTTGGAATTGGAGGAAGAGAAATGGTCAATGAGTGTTTTGCTTGTTCGTTGCTCTCCAGATTCTGTTGTTGTCATAGCAACCCGCGTATAGCTTTTTATTAACTGTTCGAGTTGATACTCGGAGTAAACCAACTTGAGCTGTTTAGCATTTGCATTTTTGCTACATTTGAAATCACAGTTGGTGTCCCCGATCAAAATAATTTCCTTCTCTTCCCTATCTAGTTCTTTTAAAATTCCCCTTAGGTTCTCAAATGCAAGTTCATCGACACCGGCAGTTGGGGGCCGATACCAACAAACAAGATGAAAGGATCTTGCATGGATATTTTGAGAAACTTCAAGAGAAATGAGTTCGAGTCTATCACTGTTTAGCTTTATAATGGGTTCTGGGAGATTTTCCTTTATATACACAGCTATTCCTCCCCCATTGCTATTTCTATCGTTTCGATATATCCTATACCCTCCTATGGAGACTTCAGAGTCTGTTACATTACTGTCAAGACGTGTCTCGCTAAGGCCAATGACATCAATATCATTATCATGCAGGATGATTTCAAGTTCAGGTTTATGTTTTCGAAGGGAAACTATATTCAGGAAAGCAATTTTAAGACCATTTCTCTTCCTTGGACGAAAGCTACTTCTGTTGATTACATTGTTCCTAGGGCTGATACACCCCTAGCAATATTTGATAAACTTACTGAGATTACCGGAGAATTTACGTACCCCACCGTCATTAAGGTGTAAACCATCTTTCCATAAATTGCTGTATATGATGTTATCGTTATTCATAATGTCCATACCTCTAATGCTCAACTCTTCACTAAGGAGTTCGTTTACTTTTCTTGCTTTCGCATTCAGAGTCTGGTCATCCTTCCTTTTAAAGATAGAAGAGTATGCCACGCGTGCTGATGGATTCTTTTTCTGAACTGTCTCCATGGTATTAACAATGACTTTCGCTAAATCTGAGGGTGAGTTGTCCCGTAGGTTGTTTGTCCCCGCATGTACTATGATGACATCAAATTCGTCGCTGGTATCTGCCTTTTTCTTCGCTTCTTCGATTTTCATCCCTGGTTTGAAACGGACTTCGACATCTCTGTGATCATTCTCTAATTTTTCTCCATTCACATGTCTAAGTTGGGAGTCTCCTACCACTAATACTTTGAGCTTTTTTCCAGTAGAGCTTTCCTCCCTTTTTCTTGCTCCTCCAGTTTCAGCATTTCTCGATTTTTTTGCTTGCAGTTTCATCTTGTCTGTATCTTTGGCATTGTTTTTATTCTGCGCTGGTTTGTTCACATTGCCGTCCTTCCTTTTATTCATTGTGTCAGCCATTGTAGCAGTGGCTTTGTCTTTTGCCCCGGCCTTTCTTTCATTATCTGATGTCGGTTGTTCTTTTGACAATGCCGTCATATTGTTATCATTGTTGTGACGTTCTGCTGCGTTAACCAATTCAGATCTTATGGCTATTGTTCTTATTGAATCTTTTTGTTCTGGACTATTCTGTGACAATACCATGTTTTCAATTTTCAACTTCAAACCGACCTACCGAACTACCGACCTATATCTGTCCTGCCTGTTTTAGCCAGGGTTTTTGAAAAGCTTATCTTTAACCAGCTGTACGATTATTTGGACAAAAACAAACATCTATTTTCAAACCAATCTGGCTTCAGAGCCCTTCATTCTGTTGTCACTTGCCTTCTAAACAACACAGATGACTGGTATGTGAACATGGACAATGGCAGATACACCGCAAATATTTTTATTGATCTAAAGAAAGCATTTGACACTGTCGACCATGACATTTTACTTGCAAAGTTGAGAAAGTATGGTGTGGAAAATCTAGAACTTACATGGTTTACGTCATATCTAACCTCTCGAAAGCAATTCTGCAAAGTTAATGGGATATGTTCTAAAACCGAAGATATTCGCTGCGGTGTGCCCCAGGGTTCTTGTCTAGGCCCTCTGTTGTTTCTGATTTATATCAATGATCTTCCATTCTCTCTGAACAAAGGTAGAGTGACCATGTACGCCGACGACACCAGTATTTCTTATTCTTCTTCGAGCTTAGCAGATATAAACCAAACTTTAAACAGTGAGCTAAACGAGTTGAAGCAATGGTTGCAAGGTAATAAACTTTCTTTGAATGTTCTAAAAACACAAGCTCTGATTGTAGGTTCGCAGCCCAAAATTAAGAAAATCAGTGATAAAACCGTTGATCATCCACAGTTTTTTATTGGTGACTCTCAAGTTGAAAATGTTGACCGAACAAAGTATCTGGGTGTGATGATCGATAGGAGCTTGAATTGGGATGAACACATTAACAATCTTCGTACCAAGGTTTCTCGTGCAATCGGGTTTTTGAAATATTCCAGAAAATTTTTACCTCAAAACACGTTGAGTGAAATGTATCGGGGTATCGTTGAGCCCCATTTTCGGTTCTGCTGTTCAGTATGGGGGTGTTGTGGGGTGACTAAACTGCAAACGTTGAAAAAGTTGCAGAATCGAGCAGCTAGAATTGTGGTTAAAAGCAGTTTTGATGCGCCTGCTATGCCAATAATTCGCAGTTTGAATTGGCCAACAGTGGATGATATTATTAGGAGCGAAATAGCGACAACTATGTACAAATCGTTAAATGGCCTCGTCCCAGAGTACCTTTCCAACCTGTTTAGTAAAACTTCGACTCGATATGCTAGAAAACTGAGAAATACTGATACTGATCTTTCGCTTCCATTACGAAAGACCAACAATGGGCAGAGGGCTATTTCTTTTCGTGGACCTAAGCTTTGGAATCAACTTGAACGCGACGCCAAACAGGCACCTTCCCTTGCCACCTTTAAGAGAAGAATCAAAAACAAACTATGATGACCTTTCCTATTTCGTAGTATCTATCTTCCTATTTGTAAATGCATTGCCACGGCCCCCTGAAAAGCAGTTCGCACGGACTGACGGGGCTACCGTGCCTAAATAAGTAAAAATGAAATGAAATGAAAATGAAATGAAGGTTGTCTCTCGGGGGGAGACAAAGGTTGTCTCCTGGAGGGAAACAAATGTTGTCTCCCGGAAGGAGACAAAGGTTGTCTCCCGGAGGGAGACAAAGGTTGTCTCTAAGGTTGTCTCTCGGGGGGAGACAAAGGTTGTCTCCTGGAGGGAAACAAATGTTGTCTCCCGGAAGGAGACAAAGGTTGTCTCCCGGAGGGAGACAAAGGTTGTCTCCCGAGGGGAGACAAAGGTTGTCTCCCGGGGGGAGACAAATGTTGTCTCCCGGGAGGAGACAAATGTTGTCTCTCAGAGGGAGACAAAGGTTGTCTCCCGGAGGGAGACAAATGTTGTCTCCCGGAGGGAGATAAATGTTGTCTCCCGGAGGGAGACAAAGGTTGTCTCCCGAAGGGAGACAAAGGTTGTCTCCTGGAGGGAGACAAATGTTGTCTCCCGGAGGGAGATAAATGTTGTCTCCCGGAGGGAGACAAAGGTTGTCTCCCGGAGGGAGACAAAGGTTGTCTCCCGGGGGGAGACAAAGGTTGTCTCCCGGAGGGAGACATATATTGTCTCTTGGAGGGAGACAAAGGTTGTCTCCCGGAGGGAGACAAATGTTGTTTCCCGGAGAGAGACAAATGTTGTCTCCCCGGGGGAGACAAAGGTTGTCTCCCGGAGGGTGACAAAGGTTGTCTCCCGGAGAGAGACAAATGTTGTCTCTTGGAGGGAGACAAATGTTGTCTCCCGGAGGGAGACAAAGGTTGTCTCTTGGAGGGAGACAAATGTTGTCTCCCGGAGGGAGACAATGGTTGTCTCCCGGAGGGAGACAAAGGTTGTCTCCCGGAGGGAGACAAATGTTGTCTCCCGTAGGGAGACAAATGTTGTCTCTTGGAGGGAGACAAAGGTTGTCTCCCGGGGGGAGACAAATGTTGTCTCCCGGAGGGAGACAAATATTGTCTCCCGGAGGGAGACAAAGGTTGCCTCTAAGGTTGTCTCTCGGGGGGAGACAAAGGTTGTCTCCTGGAGGGAAACAAATGTTGTCTCCCGGAAGGAGACAAAGGTTGTCTCCCGGAGGGAGACAAAGGTTGTCTCCCGAGGGGAGACAAAGGTTGTCTCCCGGGGGGAGACAAATGTTGTCTCCCGGGAGGAGACAAATGTTGTCTCTCAGAGGGAGACAAAGGTTGTCTTCCGAAGGGAGACAAAGGTTGTCTCCTGGAGGGAGACAAATGTTGTCTCCCGGAGGGAGATAAATGTTGTCTCCCGGAGGGAGACAAAGGTTGTCTCCCGGAGGGAGACAAAGGTTGTCTCCCGGGAGGAGACAAAGGTTGTCTCCCGGAGGGAGACAAATGTTGTCTCCCCGGGGGAGACAAAGGTTGTCTCCCGGAGGGTGACAAAGGTTGTCTCCCGGAGAGAGACAAATGTTGTCTCTTGGAGGGAGACAAATGTTGTCTCCCGGAGGGAGACAAAGGTTGTCTCTTGGAGGGAGACAAATGTTGTCTCCCGGAGGGAGACAATGGTTGTCTCCCGGAGGGAGACAAAGGTTGTCTCCCGGAGGGAGACAAATGTTGTCTCCCGTAGGGAGACAAATGTTGTCTCTTGGTGGGAGACAAAGGTTGTCTCACGGAGGGAGACAGATGTTGTTTCCCGGAGGGAGACAAATGTTGTCTCCCCGGGGGAGACAAAGGTTGTCTCCCGGAGGGATACAATTGTTGTCTACCGGAGGGAGACAAATGTTGTCTCCCAGATGGAGACAAAGGTTGTCTCCCGGAGGGATACAAATGTTGTTTCCAGGAGGGAGACAAATGTTGTCTCCAAGAGGGAGACAAAGGTTGTGTCCCGGAGGAAGACAAAGATTGTCTCCAGGAAGGGAGACAAATGTTGTCTCCCGGAGGGAGACAAAGGTTGTCTCCCGGAGGGAGACAAATGTTGTCTCCCGGAGGGAGATAAATGTTGTCTCCCGGAGGGAGACAAAGGTTTTCTCCCGGAGGGAGACAAAGGTTGTCTCCCGGAGGGAGACAAATGTTGTCTCCCGGAGGGAGATAAATGTTGTCTCCCGGAGGGAGACAAAGGTTGTCTCCCGGAGGGAGAGAAAAGGTTGTCTCCTGGAGGGAAACATAGGTTATCTCCCGGAGGGAGACAAATGTTGTCTCCCGGAGGGAGACAAAGGTTGTCTCCCGGAGGGAGACAAATGTTGTCTCCCGGAAGGAGAAAAAGGTTGTCTCCTGGAGGGAGACAAATGTTGCCTCCCAAAGGGAGACAAAGGTTGACTCCATGAAGGGAGACAAATGTTGTCTCCCGGAGGGAGACTAAGGTTGTCTCCCAGAGGGAGACAAATGTTGTCTCCCGGAGGGAGACAAAGGTTGTCTCCCGGAGGTAGACTAAGGTTGTCTCCCAGAGGGAGACAAATGTTGTCTCCCGGAGGGAGACAAAGGTTGTCTCCCGGAGGTAGACAAATGTTGCCTCCCAAAGGGAGACAAAGGTTGTCTCTCGGAGGGAGACAAAGGTTGTCTCCCGGAGGGAGACAAATGTTGTCTCCCGGAGGGAGACCAAGGTTGTCTCCCACAGGGAGAAAAAGATTGTCTCCCGGAGGGAGACAAAGGTTGTCTCCCGGAGGGAGACAATTGTTGTCACACAGAGGGAGACAAATGTTGTCTCCGGGAGGGAGACAAAGGTTGTCTCCCGGAGGGAGACAAATGTTGTCTGAAAGGTTGTCTCCCGGAGGGAGACAAATGTTGTCTCCCGTAGGGAGACAAATGTTGTCTCTTGGAGGGAGACAAAGGTTGTCTCCCGGAGGGAGACAGATGTTGTTTCCCGGAGGGAGACAAATGTTGTCTCCCCGGGGGAGACAAAAGTTGTCTCCCGGAGGGATACAAATGTTGTCTTCCGGAGGGAGACAAATGTTGTCTCCCAGATGGAGACAAAGGTTGTCTCCCGGAGGGATACAAATGTTGTTTCCAGGAGGGAGACAAATGTTGTCTCCAAGAGGGAGACAAAGGTTGTGTCCCGGAGGGAGACAAAGATTGTCTTCCGCAGGGAGACAAATGTTGTCTCCCGGAGGGAGACAAAGGTTGTCTCCCGGAGGGAGACAAATGTTGTCTCTCGGAGGGAGATAAATTTTGTCTCCCGGAGGGAGACAAAGGTTGTCTCCCGGAGGGAGACAAAGGTTGTCTCCCGGAGGGAGACAAATGTTGTCTCCCGGAGGAAGACAAATGTTGTCTCCCGGAGGGAGAGAAAAGGTTGTCTCCTGGAGGGAAACATAGGTTATCTCCCGGAGGGAGACAAATGTTGTCTCCCGGAGGGAGACAAAGGTTGTCTCCCGGAGGGAGACAAATGTTGTCTCCCGGAAGGAGAAAAAGGTTGTCTCCTGGAGGGAGACAAATGTTGCCTCCCAAAGGGAGACAAAGGTTGACTCCCGGAGGGAGACAAATGTTGTCTCCCGGAGGGAGACTAAGGTTGTCTCCCAGAGGGAGACAAATGTTGTCTCCCGGAGGGAGACAAAGGTTGTCTCCCGGAGGTAGACTAAGGTTGTCTCCCAGAGGGAGACAAATGTTGTCTCCCGGAGGGAGACAAAGGTTGTCTCCCGGAGGTAGACAAATGTTGCCTCCCAAAGGGAGACAAAGGTTGTCTCTCGGAGGGAGACAAAGGTTGTCTCCCGGAGGGAGACAAATGTTGTCTCCCGGAGGGAGACAAAGGTTGTCTACCGGAGGGAGACAAATGTTGCCTCCCGGAGGGAGACAAAGGTTGTCTCCCAGAGGGAGACAAAGATTGTCTCCCGGAGGGAGACAAAGGTTGTCTCCCGGAGGGAGACAATTGTTGTCTGAAAGGTTGTCTCCCGGGGGGAGACAAAGGTTGTCTCCCGGGGGGAGACAAAGGTTGTCTCCCGGAGGGAGACAAATGTTGTCTCCAGGAGGGAGACAAATTGTGTCTCCCGGAGGGAGACAAAGGTTGTCTCTAAGGTTGTCTCTCGGGGGGAGACAAAGGTTGTCTCCTGGAGGGAAACAAATGTTGTCTCCCGGAAGGAGACAAAGGTTGTCTCTCGGAGGGAGACAAAGGTTGTCTCCCGAGGGGAGACAAAGGTTGTCTCCCGGGGGGAGACAAATGTTGTCTCCCGGAGGGAGACAAATGTTGTCTCTCAGAGGGAGAAAAAGGTTGTCTCCCGGAGGGAGACAAATGTTGTCTCCCGGAGGGAGATAAATGTTGTCTCCCGAAGGGAGACAAAGGTTGTCTCCCTAAGGGAGACAAAGGTTGTCTCCCGGAGGGAGAGAAAAAATGTTGTCTCCTGTAGGGAGACAAATTATGCCTCCCAGAGGGAGACAAAGGTTGTCTCCGTGAGTGAGACAAATGTTGTCTCCCGTAGGGAGACAAATGTTGTCTCTTGGAGGGAGACAAATGTTGTCTCCCGGAGGGAGACAAAGGTTGTCTCTTGGAGGGAGACAAATAGTGTCTCCCGGAGGGATACAAAGGTTGTCTCCCGGAGGGAGACTAAGGTTGTCTCCCAGAGGGAGACAAATGTTGTCTCCCGGAGGGAGACAAAGGTTGTCTCCCGGAGGTAGACAAATGTTGCCTCCCAAAGGGAGACAAAGGTTGTCTCTCGGAGGGAGACAAAGGTTGTCTGGCGGGGGGAGACAAATGTTGTCTCCCGGGAGGAGACAAATGTTGTCTCTCAGAGGGAGACAAAGGTTGTCTCCCGGAGGGAGACAAAGGTTGTCTCCCGGAGGGAGACAAATGTTGTCTCCCGGAAGGAGAAAAAGGTTGTCTCCTGGAGGGAGACAAATGTTGCCTCCCAAAGGGAGACAAAGGTTGACTCCCGGAGGGAGACAAATGTTGTCTCCCGGAGGGAGACTAAGGTTGTCTCCCAGAGGGAGACAAATGTTGTCTCCCGGAGGGAGACAAAGGTTGTCTCCCGGAGGTAGACTAAGGTTGTCTCCCAGAGGGAGACAAATGTTGTCTCCCGGAGGGAGACAAAGGTTGTCTCCCGGAGGTAGACAAATGTTGCCTCCCAAAGGGAGACAAAGGTTGTTTTCGGAGGGAGACAAGGGTTGTCTCCCGGAGGGAGACAAATGTTGTCTCCCGGAGGGAGACCAAGGTTGTCTCCCACAGGGAGAAAAAGATTGTCTCCCGGAGGGAGACAAAGGTTGTCTCCCGGAGGGAGGCAATTGTTGTCACACAGAGGGAGACAAATGTTGTCTCCGGGAGGGAGACAAAGGTTGTCTCCCGGAGGGAGACAGATGTTGTTTCCCGGAGGGAGACAAATGTTGTCTCCCCGGGGGAGACAAAAGTTGTCTCCCGGAGGGATACAAATGTTGTCTTCCGGAGGGAGACAAATGTTGTCTCCCAGATGGAGACAAAGGTTGTCTCCCGGAGGGATACAAATGTTGTTTCCAGGAGGGAGACAAATGTTGTCTCCAAGAGGGAGACAAAGGTTGTGTCCCGGAGGGAGACAAAGATTGTCTTCCGCAGGGAGACAAATGTTGTCTCCCGGAGGGAGACAAAGGTTGTCTCCCGGAGGGAGACAAATGTTGTCTCTCGGAGGGAGATAAATTTTGTCTCCCGGAGGGAGACAAAGGTTGTCTCCCGGAGGGAGACAAAGGTTGTCTCCCGGAGGGAGACAAATGTTGTCTCCCGGAGGAAGACAAATGTTGTCTCCCGGAGGGAGAGAAAAGGTTGTCTCCTGGAGGGAAACATAGGTTATCTACCGGAGGGAGACAAATGTTGTCTCCCGGAGGGAGACAAAGGTTGTCTCCCGGAGGGAGACAAATGTTGTCTCCCGGAAGGAGAAAAAGGTTGTCTCCTGGAGGGAGACAAATGTTGCCTCCCAAAGGGAGACAAAGGTTGACTCCCGGAGGGAGACAAATGTTGTCTCCCGGAGGGAGACTAAGGTTGTCTCCCAGAGGGAGACAAATGTTGTCTCCCGGAGGGAGACAAAGGTTGTCTCCCGGAGGTAGACTAAGGTTGTCTCCCAGAGGGAGACAAATGTTGTCTCCCGGAGGGAGACAAAGGTTGTCTCCCGGAGGTAGACAAATGTTGCCTCCCAAAGGGAGACAAAGGTTGTCTCTCGGAGGGAGACAAAGGTTGTCTCCCGGAGGGAGACAAATGTTGTCTCCCGGAGGGAGACAAAGGTTGTCTACCGGAGGGAGACAAATGTTGCCTCCCGGAGGGAGACAAAGGTTGTCTCCCAGAGGGAGACAAAGATTGTCTCCCGGAGGGAGACAAAGGTTGTCTCCCGGAGGGAGACAATTGTTGTCTGAAAGGTTGTCTCCCGGGGGGAGACAAAGGTCTTCTCCCGGGGGGAGACAAAGGTTGTCTCCCGGAGGGAGACAAATGTTGTCTCCAGGAGGGAGACAAATTGTGTCTCCCGGAGGGAGACAAAGGTTGTCTCTAAGGTTGTCTCTCGGGGGGAGACAAAGGTTGTCTCCTGGAGGGAAACAAATGTTGTCTCCCGGAAGGAGACAAAGGTTGTCTCTCGGAGGGAGACAAAGGTTGTCTCCCGAGGGGAGACAAAGGTTGTCTCCCGGGGGGAGACAAATGTTGTCTCCCGGAGGGAGACAAATGTTGTCTCTCAGAGGGAGACAAAGGTTGTCTCCCGGAGGGAGACAAATGTTGTCTCCCGGAGGGAGATAAATGTTGTCTCCCGAAGGGAGACAAAGGTTGTCTCCCTAAGGGAGACAAAGGTTGTCTCCCGGAGGGAGAGAAAAAATGTTGTCTCCTGTAGGGAGACAAATTATGCCTCCCAGAGGGAGACAAAGGTTGTCTCCGTGAGTGAGACAAATGTTGTCTCCCGTAGGGAGACAAATGTTGTCTCTTGGAGGGAGACAAATGTTGTCTCCCGGAGGGAGACAAAGGTTGTCTCTTGGAGGGAGACAAATAGTGTCTCCCGGAGGGATACAAAGGTTGTCTCCCGGAGGGAGACTAAGGTTGTCTCCCAGAGGGAGACAAATGTTGTCTCCCGGAGGGAGACAAAGGTTGTCTCCCGGAGGTAGACAAATGTTGCCTCCCAAAGGGAGACAAAGGTTGTCTCTCAGAGGGAGACAAAGGTTGTCTGGCGGGGGGAGACAAATGTTGTCTCCCGGGAGGAGACAAATGTTGTCTCTCAGAGGGAGACAAAGGTTGTCTCCCGGAGGGAGACAAATTATGTCTCCCGGAGGGAGATAAATGTTGTCTCCTGGAGGGAGACAAAGGTTGTCTCCCGAAGGGAGACAAAGGTTGTCTCCTGGAGGGAGACAAATGTTGTCTCCCAGAGGGAGACAAAGGTTGTCTCCCGGAGGGAGACAAATGTTGTATCCCGGAGGGAGATAAATGTTGTCTCCCGGAGGGAGACAAAGGTTGTCTCCCGGAGAGAGACAAAGGTTGTCTCCCGGAGGGAGATAAATGTTGTCTCCCGGAGGGAGACAAATGTTGTCTCCCGGAGGGAGATAAATGTTGTCTCCCGGAGGGAGACAAAGGTTGTCTCCCGGAGGGAGAGAAAAGGGTGTCTCCTGGAGGGAAACATAGGTTATCTCACGGAGGGAGAAAAAGGTTGTCTCCTGGAGGGAGACAAATGTTGCCTCCCAAAGGGAGACAAAGGTTGACTCCCGGAGGGAGACAAATGTTGTCTCCCGGAGGGAGATAAATTTTGTCTCCCGGAGGGAGACAAAGGTTGTCTCCCGGAGGGAGACAAAGGTTGTCTCCCGGAGGGAGACAAATGTTGTCTCCCGGAGGGAGACAAATGTTGTCTCCCGGAGGGAGATAAATGTTGTCTCCCGGAGGGAGACAAAGGTTGTCTCCCGGAGGGAGAGAAAAGGTTGTCTCCTGGAGGGAAACATAGGTTATCTCCCGGAGGGAGACAAATGTTGTCTCCCGGAGGGAGACAAAGGTTGTCTCCCGGAGGGAGACAAATGTTGTCTCCCGGAAGGAGAAAAAGGTTGTCTCCTGGAGGGAGACAAATGTTGCCTCCCAAAGGGAGACAAAGGTTGACTCCCGGAGGGAGACAAATGTTGTCTCCCGGAGGGAGACTAAGGTTGTCTCCCAGAGGGAGACAAATGTTGTCTCCCGGAGGGAGACAAAGGTTGTCTCCCGGAGGTAGACTAAGGTTGTCTCCCAGAGGGAGACAAATGTTGTCTCCCGGAGGGAGACAAAGGTTGTCTCCCGGAGGTAGACAAATGTTGCCTCCCAAAGGGAGACAAAGGTTGTCTCTCGGAGGGAGACAAAGGTTGTCTCCCGGAGGGAGACAAATGTTGTCTCCCGGAGGGAGACAAAGGTTGTCTACCGGAGGGAGACAAATGTTGCCTCCCGGAGGGAGACAAAGGTTGTCTCCCAGAGGGAGACAAAGGTTGTCTCCCGGAGGGAGACAAAGGTTGTCTCCCGGAGGGAGACAATTGTTGTCTGAAAGGTTGTCTCCCGGAGGGAGACAAAGGTTGTCTCCCGGGGGGAGACAAAGGTTGTCTCCCGGGGGGAGACAAAGGTTGTCTCCTGGAGGGACACAAATGTTGTCTCCCGGAAGGAGACAAAGGTTGTCTCCCGGAGGGAGACAAAGGTTGTCTCCCGAGGGGAGACAAAGGTTGTCTCCCGGGGGGAGACAAATGTTGTCTCCCGGAGGGAGACAAATGTTGTCTCTCAGAGGGAGACAAAGGTTGTCTCCCGGAGGGAGACAAATGTTGTCTCCCGGAGGGAGATAAATGTTGTCTCCCGAAGGGAGACAAAGGTTGTCTCCCGGAGGGAGACAAAGGTTGTCTCCCGGAGGGAGACAAATGTTGTCTCCCGGAGGGAGACAAATGTTGTCTCCCGGAGGGAGATAAATGTTGTCTCCCGGAGGGAGACAAAGGTTGTCTCCCGGAGGGAGAGAAAAGGTTGTCTCCTGGAGGGAAACATAGGTTATCTCCCGGAGGGAGACAAATGTTGTCTCCCGGAGGGAGACAAAGGTTGTCTCCCGGAGGGAGACAAATGTTGTCTCCCGGAAGGAGAAAAAGGTTGTCTCCTGGAGGGAGACAAATGTTGCCTCCCAAAGAGAGACAAAGGTTGACTCCCGGAGGGAGACAAATGTTGTCTCCCGGAGGGAGACTAAGGTTGTCTCCCAGAGGGAGACAAATGTTGTCTCCCGGAGGGAGACAAAGGTTGTCTCCCGGAGGTAGACTAAGGTTGTCTCCCAGAGGGAGACAAATGTTGTCTCCCGGAGGGAGACAAAGGTTGTCTCCCGGAGGTAGACAAATGTTGCCTCCCAAAGGGAGACAAAGGTTGTCTCTCGGAGGGAGACAAAGGTTGTCTCCCGGAGGGAGACAAATGTTGTCTCCCGGAGGGAGACAAAGGTTGTCTACCGGAGGGAGACAAATGTTGCCTCCCGGAGGGAGACAAAGGTTGTCTCCCAGAGGGAGACAAAGGTTGTCTCCCGGAGGGAGACAAAGGTTGTCTCCCGGAGGGAGACAATTGTTGTCTGAAAGGTTGTCTCCCGGAGGGAGACAAAGGTTGTCTCCCGGGGGGAGACAAAGGTTGTCTCCCGGGGGGAGACAAAGGTTGTCTCCTGGAGGGAAACAAATGTTGTCTCCCGGAAGGAGACAAAGGTTGTCTCCCGGAGGGAGACAAAGGTTGTCTCCCGAGGGGAGACAAAGGTTGTCTCCCGGGGGGAGACAAATGTTGTCTCCCGGAGGGAGACAAATGTTGTCTCTCAGAGGGAGACAAAGGTTGTCTCCCGGAGGGAGACAAATGTTGTCTCCCGGAGGGAGATAAATGTTGTCTCCCGAAGGGAGACAAAGGTTGTCTCCCGAAGGGAGACAAAGGTTGTCTCCCGGAGGGAGACAAATGTTGTCTCCTGTAGGGAGACAAATAATGTCTCCCAGAGGGAGACAAAGGTTGTCTCCGTGAGTAAGACAAATGTTGTCTCCCGTAGGGAGACAAATGTTGTCTCTTGGAGGGAGACAAATGTTGTCTCCCGGAGGGAGACAAAGGTTGTCTCTTGGAGGGAGACAAATAGTGTCTCCCGGAGGGATACAAAGGTTGTCTCCCGGAGGGAGACTAAGGTTGTCTCCCAGAGGGAGACAAATGTTGTCTCCCGGAGGGAGACAAAGGTTGTCTCCCGGAGGTAGACAAATGTTGCCTCCCAAAGGGAGACAAAGGTTGTCTCTCGGAGGGAGACAAAGGTTGTCTGCCGGGGGGAGACAAATGTTGTCTCCCGGGAGGAGACAAATGTTGTCTCTCAGAGGGAGACAAAGGTTGTCTCCCGGAGGGAGATAAATGTTGTCTCCCGGAGGGAGACAAAGGTTGTCTCCCGGAGAGAGACAAAGGTTGTCTCCCGGAGGGAGATAAATGTTGTCTCCCGGAGGGAGACAAATGTTGTCTCCCGGAGGGAGATAAATGTTGTCTCCCGGAGGGAGACAAAGGTTGTCTCCCGGAGGGAGAGAAAAGGGTGTCTCCTGGAGGGAAACATAGGTTATCTCCCGGAGGGAGACAAATGTTGTCTCCCGGAGGGAGACAAAGGTTTTCTCCCGGAGGGAGACAAATGTTGTCTCCCGGAAGGAGAAAAAGGTTGTCTCCTGGAGGGAGACAAATGTTGCCTCCCAAAGGGAGACAAAGGTTGACTCCCGGAGGGAGACAAATGTTGTCTCCAAGAGGGAGACTAAGGTTGTCTCCCAGAGGGAGACAAATGTTGTCTCCCGGAGGGAGACAAAGGTTGTCTCCCGGAGGTAGAATAAGGTTGTCTCCTAGAGGGAGACAAATGTTGTCTCCCGGAGGGAGACAAAGGTTGTCTCCCGGAGGTAGACAAATGTTGCCTCCCAAAGGGAGACAAAGGTTGTCTCTCGGAGGGAGACAAAGGTTGTCTCCCGGAGGGAGACAAATGTTGTCTCCCGGAGGGAGACAAAGGTTGTCTCCCAGAGGGAGACAAAGATTGTCTCCCGGAGGGAGACAAAGGTTGTCTTCCGGAGGGAGACAATTGTTGTCACACAGAGGGAGACAAATGTTGTCTCCGGGAGGAAGACAAAGGTTGTCTCCCGGGGGGAGACAAATGTTGTCTGAAAGGTTGTCTCCCGGAGGGAGGCAAAGGTTGTCTCCCGGGGGGAGACAAAGGTTGTCTCCCGGAGGGAGACAAATGTTGTCTCCAGAAGGGAGACAAATAGTGTCTCCCGGAGGGATACAAAGGTTGTCTCCCGGAGGGAGACTAAGGTTGTCTCCCAGAGGGAGACAAATGTTGTCTCCCGGAGGGAGACAAAGGTTGTCTCCCGGAGGTAGACAAATGTTGCCTCCCAAAGGGAGACAAATGTTGTCTCTCGGAGGGAGACAAAGGCTGTCTCCCGGAGGGAGACAAATGTTGTCTCCCGGAGGGAGACAAAGGTTGTCTCCCGGAGGGAGAGAAAAGGGTGTCTCCTGGAGGGAAACATAGGTTATCTCCCGGAGGGAGACAAATGTTGTCTCCCGGAGGGAGACAAAGGTTTTCTCCCGGAGGGAGACAAATGTTGTCTCCCGGAAGGAGAAAAAGGTTGTCTCCTGGAGGGAGACAAATGTTGCCTCCCAAAGGGAGACAAAGGTTGACTCCCGGAGGGAGACAAATGTTGTCTCCAAGAGGGAGACTAAGGTTGTCTCCCAGAGGGAGACAAATGTTGTCTCCCGGAGGGAGACAAAGGTTGTCTCCCGGAGGTAGAATAAGGTTGTCTCCTAGAGGGAGACAAATGTTGTCTCCCGGAGGGAGACAAAGGTTGTCTCCCGGAGGTAGACAAATGTTGCCTCCCAAAGGGAGACAAAGGTTGTCTCTCGGAGGGAGACAAAGTTTGTCTCCCGGAGGGAGACAAATGTTGTCTCCCGGAGGGAGACAAAGGTTGTCTCCCAGAGGGAGACAAAGATTGTCTCCCGGAGGGAGACAAAGGTTGTCTTCCGGAGGGAGACAATTGTTGTCACACAGAGGGAGACAAATGTTGTCTCCGGGAGGAAGACAAAGGTTGTCTCCCGGGGGGAGACAAATGTTGTCTGAAAGGTTGTCTCCCGGAGGGAGGCAAAGGTTGTCTCCCGGGGGGAGACAAAGGTTGTCTCCCGGAGGGAGACAAATGTTGTCTCCAGAAGGGAGACAAATAGTGTCTCCCGGAGGGATACAAAGGTTGTCTCCCGGAGGGAGACTAAGGTTGTCTCCCAGAGGGAGACAAATGTTGTCTCCCGGAGGGAGACAAAGGTTGTCTCCCGGAGGTAGACAAATGTTGCCTCCCAAAGGGAGACAAATGTTGTCTCTCGGAGGGAGACAAAGGCTGTCTCCCGGAGGGAGACAAATGTTGTCTCCCGGAGGGAGACAAAGGTTGTCTCCCAGTGGGAGACAAAGGTTGTCTCCCGGTGCGAGGCAAAGGTTGTCTCCCGGAGGGAGACAAATGTTGTCTCCCAGAGGGAGACAAATGTTGTCTCCCAGAGGGAGACAAAGGTTGTCTCCCGGAGGGAGACAAATGTTGTCACACAGAGGGAGACAAAGGTTGTCTCCCGGACGGAGACAAAGGTTGTCTCCCGGAGGGAGACAAAGGTTGTCTCTAAGGTTGTCTCTCGGGCTGAGACAAAGGTTGTCTCCTGGAGGGAAACAAATTTTGTCTCCCGGAAGGAGACAAAGGTTGTCTCCCGGAGGGAGACAAAGGTTGTCTCCCGAGGGGAGACAAAGGTTGTCTCCCGGGGGGAGACAAATGTTGTCTCCCGGGAGGAGACAAATGTTGTCTCTCAGAGGGAGACAAAGGTTGTCTCCCGGAGGGAGACAAATGTTGTCTCCTGGAGGGAAACATAGGTTATCTCACGGAGGGAGACAAATGTTGTCTCCCGGAGGGAGACAAAGGTTGTCTCCCGGAGGGAGACAAATGTTGTCTCCCGGAAGGAGAAAAAGGTTGTCTCCTGGAGGGAGACAAATGTTGCCTCCCAAAGGGAGACAAAGGTTGACTCCCGGAGGGAGACAAATGTTGTCTCCAAGAGGGAGACTAAGGTTGTCTCCCAGAGGGAGACAAATGTTGTCTCCCGGAGGGAGATAAATGTTGTCTCCCGGAGGGAGACAAAGGTTGTCTCCCGGAGGGAGAGAAAAGGTTGTCTCCTGGAGGGAAACATAGGTTATCTCCCGGAGGGAGACAAATGTTGTCTCCCGGAGGGAGACAAAGGTTGTCTCCCGGAGGGAGACAAATGTTGTCTCCCGGAAGGAGAAAAAGGTTGTCTCCTGGAGGGAGACAAATGTTGCCTCCCAAAGGGAGACAAAGGTTGACTCCCGGAGGGAGACAAATGTTGTCTCCCGGAGGGAGACTAAGGTTGTCTCCCAGAGGGAGACAAATGTTGTCTCCCGGAGGGAGACAAAGGTTGTCTCCCGGAGGTAGACTAAGGTTGTCTCCCAGAGGGAGACAAATGTTGTCTCCCGGAGGGAGACAAAGGTTGTCTCCCGGAGGTAGACAAATGTTGCCTCCCAAAGGGAGACAAAGGTTGTCTCTCGGAGGGAGACAAAGGTTGTCTCCCGGAGGGAGACAAATGTTGTCTCCCGGAGGGAGACAAAGGTTGTCTCCCAGAGGGAGAAAAAGATTGTCTCCCGGAGGGAGACAAAGGTTGTCTCCCGGAGGGAGACAATTGTTGTCACACAGAGGGAGACAAATGTTGTCTCCGGGAGGGAGACAAAGGTTGTCTCCCGGAGGGAGACAAATGTTGTCTGAAAGGTTGTCTCCCGGAGGGAGACAAATGTTGTCTCCCGTAGGGAGACAAATGTTGTCTCTTGGAGGGAGACAAAGGTTGTCTCCCGGAGGGAGACAGATGTTGTTTCCCGGAGGGAGACAAATGTTGTCTCCCCGGGGGAGACAAAAGTTGTCTCCCGGAGGGATACAAAGGTTGTCTCTTGGAGGGAGACAAATGTTGTCTCCCGGAGGGAGACAATGGTTGTCTCCCGGAGGGAGACAAAGGTTGTCTCCCGGAGGGAGACAAATGTTGTCTCCCGTAGGGAGACAAATGTTGTCTCTTGGTGGGAGACAAAGGTTGTCTCACGGAGGGAGACAAATGTTGTTTCCCGGAGGGAGACAAATGTTGTCTCCCCGGGGGAGACAAAGGTTGTCTCCCGGAGGGATACAATTGTTGTCTACCGGAGGGAGACAAATGTTGTCTCCCAGATGGAGACAAAGGTTGTCTCCCGGAGGGATACAAATGTTGTTTCCAGGAGGGAGACAAATGTTGTCTCCAAGAGGGAGACAAAGGTTGTGTCCCGGAGGAAGACAAAGATTGTCTCCAGGAAGGGAGACAAATGTTGTCTCCCGGAGGGAGACAAAGGTTGTCTCCCGGAGGGAGACAAATGTTGTCTCCCGGAGGGAGATAAATGTTGTCTCCCGGAGGGAGACAAAGGTTTTCTCCCGGAGGGAGACAAAGGTTGTCTCCCGGAGGGAGACAAATGTTGTCTCCCGGAGGGAGATAAATGTTGTCTCCCGGAGGGAGACAAAGGTTGTCTCCCGGAGGGAGAGAAAAGGTTGTCTCCTGGAGGGAAACATAGGTTATCTCCCGGAGGGAGACAAATGTTGTCTCCCGGAGGGAGACAAAGGTTGTCTCCCGGAGGGAGACAAATGTTGTCTCCCGGAAGGAGAAAAAGGTTGTCTCCTGGAGGGAGATAAATGTTGCCTCCCAAAGGGAGACAAAGGTTGACTCCCGGAGGGAGACAAATGTTGTCTCCCGGAGGGAGACTAAGGTTGTCTCCCAGAGGGAGACAAATGTTGTTTCCCGTAGGGAGACAAAGGTTGTCTCCCGGAGGTAGACTAAGGTTGTCTCCCAGAGGGAGACAAATGTTGTCTCCCGGAGGGAGACAAAGGTTGTCTCCCGGAGGTAGACAAATGTTGCCTCCCAAAGGGAGACAAAGGTTGTCTCTCGGAGGGAGACAAAGGTTGTCTCCCGGAGGGAGACAAATGTTGTCTCCCGGAGGGAGACCAAGGTTGTCTCCCACAGGGAGAAAAAGATTGTCTGCCGGAGGGAGACAAAGGTTGTCTCCCGGAGGGAGACAATTGTTGTCACACAGAGGGAGACAAATGTTGTCTCCGGGAGGGAGACAAAGGTTGTCTCCCGGAGGGAGACAAATGTTGTCTGAAAGGTTGTCTCCCGGAGGGAGACAAATGTTGTCTCCCGTAGGGAGACAAATGTTGTCTCTTGGAGGGAGACAAAGGTTGTCTCCCGGAGGGAGACAGATGTTGTTTCCCGGAGGGAGACAAATGTTGTCTCCCCGGGGGAGACAAAAGTTGTCTCCCGGAGGGATACAAATGTTGTCTTCCGGAGGGAGACAAATGTTGTCTCCCAGATGGAGACAAAGGTTGTCTCCCGGAGGGATACAAATGTTGTTTCCAGGAGGGAGACAAATGTTGTCTCCAAGAGGGAGACAAAGGTTGTGTCCCGGAGGGAGACAAAGATTGTCTTCCGCAGGGAGACAAATGTTGTCTCCCGGAGGGAGACAAAGGTTGTCTCCCGGAGGGAGACAAATGTTGTCTCTCGGAGGGAGATAAATTTTGTCTCCCGGAGGGAGACAAAGGTTGTCTCCCGGAGGGAGACAAAGGTTGTCTCCCGGAGGGAGACAAATGTTGTCTCCCGGAGGGAGACAAATGTTGTCTCCCGGAGGGAGATAAATGTTGTCTCCCGGAGGGAGACAAAGGTTGTCTCCCGGAGGGAGAGAAAAGGTTGTCTCCTGGAGGGAAACATAGGTTATCTCCCGGAGGGAGACAAATGTTGTCTCCCGGAGGGAGACAAAGGTTGTCTCCCGGAGGGAGACAAATGTTGTCTCCCGGAAGGAGAAAAAGGTTGTCTCCTGGAGGGAGACAAATGTTGCCTCCCAAAGGGAGACAAAGGTTGACTCCCGGAGGGAGACAAATGTTGTCTCCCGGAGGGAGACTAAGGTTGTCTCCCAGAGGGAGACAAATGTTGTCTCCCGGAGGGAGACAAAGGTTGTCTCCCGGAGGTAGACTAAGGTTGTCTCCCAGAGGGAGACAAATGTTGTCTCCCGGAGGGAGACAAAGGTTGTCTCCCGGAGGTAGACAAATGTTGCCTCCCAAAGGGAGACAAAGGTTGTCTCTCGGAGGGAGACAAAGGTTGTCTCCCGGAGGGAGACAAATGTTGTCTCCCGGAGGGAGACAAAGGTTGTCTACCGGAGGGAGACAAATGTTGCCTCCCGGAGGGAGACAAAGGTTGTCTCCCAGAGGGAGACAAAGATTGTCTCCCGGAGGGAGACAAAGGTTGTCTCCCGGAGGGAGACAATTGTTGTCTGAAAGGTTGTCTCCCGGGGGGAGACAAAGGTTGTCTCCCGGGGGGAGACAAAGGTTGTCTCCCGGAGGGAGACAAATGTTGTCTCCAGGAGGGAGACAAATTGTGTCTCCCGGAGGGAGACAAAGGTTGTCTCTAAGGTTGTCTCTCGGGGGGAGACAAAGGTTGTCTCCTGGAGGGAAACAAATGTTGTCTCCCGGAAGGAGACAAAGGTTGTCTCTCGGAGGGAGACAAAGGTTGTCTCCCGAGGGGAGACAAAGGTTGTCTCCCGGGGGGAGACAAATGTTGTCTCCCGGAGGGAGACAAATGTTGTCTCTCAGAGGGAGACAAAGGTTGTCTCCCGGAGGGAGACAAATGTTGTCTCCCGGAGGGAGATAAATGTTGTCTCCCGAAGGGAGACAAAGGTTGTCTCCCTAAGGGAGACAAAGGTTGTCTCCCGGAGGGAGAGAAAAAATGTTGTCTCCTGTAGGGAGACAAATTATGCCTCCCAGAGGGAGACAAAGGTTGTCTCCGTGAGTGAGACAAATGTTGTCTCCCGTAGGGAGACAAATGTTGTCTCTTGGAGGGAGACAAATGTTGTCTCCCGGAGGGAGACAAAGGTTGTCTCTTGGAGGGAGACAAATAGTGTCTCCCGGAGGGATACAAAGGTTGTCTCCCGGAGGGAGACTAAGGTTGTCTCCCAGAGGGAGACAAATGTTGTCTCCCGGAGGGAGACAAAGGTTGTCTCCCGGAGGTAGACAAATGTTGCCTCCCAAAGGGAGACAAAGGTTGTCTCTCGGAGGGAGACAAAGGTTGTCTGCCGGGGGGAGACAAATGTTGTCTCCCGGGAGGAGACAAATGTTGTCTCTCAGAGGGAGACAAAGGTTGTCTCCCGGAGGGAGACAAATTATGTCTCCCGGAGGGAGATAAATGTTGTCTCCTGGAGGGAGACAAAGGTTGTCTCCCGAAGGGAGACAAAGGTTGTCTCCTGGAGGGAGACAAATGTTGTCTCCCAGAGGGAGACAAAGGTTGTCTCCCGGAGGGAGACAAATGTTGTCTCCCGGAGGGAGATAAATGTTGTCTCCCGGAGGGAGACAAAGGTTGTCTCCCGGAGAGAGACAAAGGTTGTCTCCCGGAGGGAGATGAATGTTGTCTCCCGGAGGGAGACAAATGTTGTCTCCCGGAGGGAGATAAATGTTGTCTCCCGGAGGGAGACAAAGGTTGTCTCCCGGAGGGAGAGAAAAGGGTGTCTCCTGGAGGGAAACATAGGTTATCTCACGGAGGGAGACAAATGTTGTCTCCCGGAGGGAGACAAAGGTTGTCTCCCGGAGGGAGACAAATGTTGTCTCCCGGAAGGAGAAAAAGGTTGTCTCCTGGAGGGAGACAAATGTTGCCTCCCAAAGGGAGACAAAAGTTGACTCCCGGAGGGAGACAAATGTTGTCTCCAAGAGGGAGACTAAGGTTGTCTCCCAGAGGGAGACAAATGTTGTCTCCCGGAGGGAGATAAATGTTGTCTCCCGGAGGGAGACAAAGGTTGTCTCCCGGAGGGAGAGAAAAGGTTGTCTCCTGGAGGAAAACATAGGTTATCTCCCGGAGGGAGACAAATGTTGTCTCCCGGAGGGAGACAAAGGTTGTCTCCCGGAGGGAGACAAATGTTGTCTCCCGGAAGGAGAAAAAGGTTGTCTCCTGGAGGGAGACAAATGTTGCCTCCCAAAGGGAGACAAAGGTTGACTCCCGGAGGGAGACAAATGTTGTCTCCCGGAGGGAGACTAAGGTTGTCTCCCAGAGGGAGACAAATGTTGTCTCCCGGAGGGAGACAAAGGTTGTCTCCCGGAGGTAGACTAAGGTTGTCTCCCAGAGGGAGACAAATGTTGTCTCCCGGAGGGAGACAATGGTTGTCTCCCGGAGGTAGACAAATGTTGCCTCCCAAAGGGAGACAAAGGTTGTCTCTCGGAGGGAGACAAAGGTTGTCTCCCGGAGGGAGACAAATGTTGTCTCCCGGAGGGAGACAAAGGTTGTCTCCCAGAGGGAGAAAAAGATTGTCTCCCGGAGGGAGACAAAGGTTGTCTCCCGGAGGGAGACAATTGTTGTCACACAGAGGGAGACAAATGTTGTCTCCGGGAGGGAGACAAAGGTTGTCTCCCGGAGGGAGACAAATGTTGTCTGAAAGGTTGTCTCCCGGAGGGAGACAAATGTTGTCTCCCGTAGGGAGACAAATGTTGTCTCTTGGAGGGAGACAAAGGTTGTCTCCCGGAGGGAGACAGATGTTGTTTCCCGGAGGGAGACAAATGTTGTCTCCCCGGGGGAGACAAAAGTTGTCTCCCGGAGGGATACAAATGTTGTCTTCCGGAGGGAGACAAATGTTGTCTCCCAGATGGAGACAAAGGTTGTCTCCCGGAGGGATACAAATGTTCTTTCCAGGAGGGAGACAAATGTTGTCTCCAAGAGGGAGACAAAGGTTGTGTCCCGGAGGGAGACAAAGATTGTCTTCCGCAGGGAGACAAATGTTGTCTCCGGGAGGGAGACAAAGGTTGTCTCCCGGAGGGAGACAAATGTTGTCTCCCGGAGGGAGATAAATTTTGTCTCCCGGAGGGAGACAAAGGTTGTCTCCCGGAGGGAGACAAAGGTTGTCTCCCGGAGGTAGACAAATGTTGCCTCCCAAAGGGAGACAAAGGTTGTCTCTCGGAGGGAGACAAATGTTGTCTCCCGGAGGGAGACAAATGTTGTCTCCCGGAGGGAGACAAAGGTTGTCTACCGGAGGGAGACAAATGTTGCCTCCCGGAGGGAGACAAAGGTTGTCTCCCAGAGGGAGACAAAGGTTGTCTCCCGGAGGGAGACAAAGGTTGTCTCCCGGAGGGAGACAATTGTTGTCTGAAAGGTTGTCTCCCGGAGGGAGACAAAGGTTGTCTCCCGGGGGGAGACAAAGGTTGTCTCCCGGGGGGAGACAAAGGTTGTCTCCTGGAGGGAAACAAATGTTGTCTCCCGGAAGGAGACAAAGGTTGTCTCCCGGAGGGAGACAAAGGTTGTCTCCCGAGGGGAGACAAAGGTTGTCTCCCGGGGGGAGACAAATGTTGTCTCCCGGAGGGAGACAAATGTTGTCTCTCAGAGGGAGACAAAGGTTGTCTCCCGGAGGGAGACAAATGTTGTCTCCCGGAGGGAGATAAATGTTGTCTCCCGAAGGGAGACAAAGGTTGTCTCCCGAAGGGAGACAAAGGTTGTCTCCCGGAGGGAGACAAATGTTGTCTCCTGTAGGGAGACAAATAATGTCTCCCAGAGGGAGACAAAGGTTGTCTCCGTGAGTGAGACAAATGTTGTCTCCCGTAGGGAGACAAATGTTGTCTCTTGGAGGGAGACAAATGTTGTCTCCCGGAGGGAGACAAAGGTTGTCTCTTGGAGGGAGACAAATAGTGTCTCCCGGAGGGATACAAAGGTTGTCTCCCGGAGGGAGACTAAGGTTGTCTCCCAGAGGGAGACAAATGTTGTCTCCCGGAGGGAGACAAAGGTTGTCTCCCGGAGGTAGACAAATGTTGCCTCCCAAAGGGAGACAAAGGTTGTCTCTCGGAGGGAGACAAAGGTTGTCTGCCGGGGGGAGACAAATGTTGTCTCCCGGGAGGAGACAAATGTTGTCTCTCAGAGGGAGACAAAGGTTGTCTCCCGGAGGGAGATAAATGTTGTCTCCCGGAGGGAGACAAAGGTTGTCTCCCGGAGAGAGACAAAGGTTGTCTCCCGGAGGGATACAAATGTTCTTTCCAGGAGGGAGACAAATGTTGTCTCCAAGAGGGAGACAAAGGTTGTGTCCCGGAGGGAGACAAAAATTGTCTTCCGCAGGGAGACAAATGTTGTCTCCCGGAGGGAGACAAAGGTTGTCTCCCGGAGGGAGACAAAGGTTGTCTCCCGGAGGTAGACAAATGTTGCCTCCCAAAGGGAGACAAAGGTTGTCTCTCGGAGGGAGACAAAGGTTGTCTCCCGGAGGGAGACAAATGTTGTCTCCCGGAGGGAGACAAAGGTTGTCTACCGGAGGGAGACAAATGTTGCCTCCCGGAGGGAGACAAAGGTTGTCTCCCAGAGGGAGACAAAGGTTGTCTCCCGGAGGGAGACAAAGGTTGTCTCCCGGAGGGAGACAATTGTTGTCTGAAAGGTTGTCTCCCGGAGGGAGACAAAGGTTGTCTCCCGGGGGGAGACAAAGGTTGTCTCCCGGGGGGAGACAAAGGTTGTCTCCTGGAGGGAAACAAATGTTGTCTCCCGGAAGGAGACAAAGGTTGTCTCCCGGAGGGAGACAAAGGTTGTCTCCCGAGGGGAGACAAAGGTTGTCTCCCGGGGGGAGACAAATGTTGTCTCCCGGAGGGAGACAAATGTTGTCTCTCAGAGGGAGACAAAGGTTGTCTCCCGGAGGGAGACAAATGTTGTCTCCCGGAGGGAGATAAATGTTGTCTCCCGAAGGGAGACAAAGGTTGTCTCCCGAAGGGAGACAAAGGTTGTCTCCCGGAGGGAGACAAATGTTGTCTCCTGTAGGGAGACAAATAATGTCTCCCAGAGGGAGACAAAGGTTGTCTCCGTGAGTGAGACAAATGTTGTCTCCCGTAGGGAGACAAATGTTGTCTCTTGGAGGGAGACAAATGTTGTCTCCCGGAGGGAGACAAAGGTTGTCTCCTTGAGGGAGACAAATAGTGTCTCCCGGAGGGATACAAAGGTTGTCTCCCGGAGGGAGACTAAGGTTGTCTCCCAGAGGGAGACAAATGTTGTCTCCCGGAGGGAGACAAAGGTTGTCTCCCGGAGGTAGACAAATGTTGCCTCCCAAAGGGAGAAAAAGGTTGTCTCTCGGAGGGAGACAAAGGTTGTCTGCCGGGGGGAGACAAATGTTGTCTCCCGGGAGGAGACAAATGTTGTCTCTCAGAGGGAGACAAAGGTTGTCTCCCGGAGGGAGATAAATGTTGTCTCCCGGAGGGAGACAAAGGTTGTCTCCCGGAGAGAGACAAAGGTTGTCTCCCGGAGGGAGATAAATGTTGTCTCCCGGAGGGAGACAAATGTTGTCTCCCGGAGGGAGATAAATGTTGTCTCCCGGAGGGAGACAAAGGTTGTCTCCCGGAGGGAGAGAAAAGGGTGTCTCCTGGAGGGAAACATAGGTTATCTCCCGGAGGGAGACAAATGTTGTCTCCCGGAGGGAGACAAAGGTTTTCTCCCGGAGGGAGACAAATGTTGTCTCCCGGAAGGAGAAAAAGGTTGTCTCCTGGAGGGAGACAAATGTTGCCTCCCAAAGGGAGACAAAGGTTGACTCCCGGAGGGAGACAAATGTTGTCTCCAAGAGGGAGACTAAGGTTGTCTCCCAGAGGGAGACAAATGTTGTCTCCCGGAGGGAGACAAAGGTTGTCTCCCGGAGGTAGAATAAGGTTGTCTCCTAGAGGGAGACAAATGTTGTCTCCCGGAGGGAGACAAAGGTTGTCTCCCGGAGGTAGACAAATGTTGCCTCCCAAAGGGAGACAAAGGTTGTCTCTCGGAGGGAGACAAAGGTTGTCTCCCGGAGGGAGACAAATGTTGTCTCCCGGAGGGAGACAAAGGTTGTCTCCCAGAGGGAGACAAAGATTGTCTCCCGGAGGGAGACAAAGGTTGTCTTCCGGAGGGAGACAATTGTTGTCACACAGAGGGAGACAAATGTTGTCTCCGGGAGGAAGACAAAGGTTGTCTCCCGGGGGGTGACAAATGTTGTCTGAAAGGTTGTCACCCAGAGGGAGTCAAAGGTTGTCTCCCGGGGGGAGACAAAGGTTGTCTCCCGGAGGGAGACAAATGTTGTCTCCAGAAGGGAGACAAATAGTGTCTCCCGGAGGGATACAAAGGTTGTCTCCCGGAGGGAGACTAAGGTTGTCTCCCAGAGGGAGACAAATGTTGTCTCCCGGAGGGAGACAAAGGTTGTCTCCCGGAGGTAGACAAATGTTGCCTCCCAAAGGGAGACAAATGTTGTCTCTCGGAGGGAGACAAAGGCTGTCTCCCGGAGGGAGACAAATGTTGTCTCCCGGAGGGAGACAAAGGTTGTCTCCCAGTGGGAGACAAAGGTTGTCTCCCGGTGCGAGGCAAAGGTTGTCTCCCGGAGGGAGACAAATGTTGTCTCCCAGAGGGAGACAAATGTTGTCTCCCAGAGGGAGACAAAGGTTGTCTCCCGGAGGGAGACAAATGTTGTCACACAGAGGGAGACAAAGGTTGTCTCCCGGACGGAGACAAAGGTTGTCTCCCGGAGGGAGACAAAGGTTGTCTCTAAGGTTGTCTCTCGGGCTGAGACAAAGGTTGTCTCCTGGAGGGAAACAAATTTTGTCTCCCGGAAGGAGACAAAGGTTGTCTCCCGGAGGGAGACAAAGGTTGTCTCCCGAGGGGAGACAAAGGTTGTCTCCCGGGGGGAGACAAATGTTGTCTCCCGGGAGGAGACAAATGTTGTCTCTCAGAGGGAGACAAAGGTTGTCTCCCGGAGGGAGACAAATGTTGTCTCCTGGAGGGAAACATAGGTTATCTCACGGAGGGAGATAAATGTTGTCTCCCGGAGGGAGACAAAGGTTGTCTCCCGGAGGGAGACAAATGTTGTCTCCCGGAAGGAGAAAAAGGTTGTCTCCTGGAGGGAGACAAATGTTGCCTCCCAAAGGGAGACAAAGGTTGACTCCCGGAGGGAGACAAATGTTGTCTCCAAGAGGGAGACTAAGGTTGTCTCCCAGAGGGAGACAAATGTTGTCTCCCGGAGGGAGATAAATGTTGTCTCCCGGAGGGAGACAAAGGTTGTCTCCCGGAGGGAGAGAAAAGGTTGTCTCCTGGAGGGAAACATAGGTTATCTCCCGGAGGGAGACAAATGTTGTCTCCCGGAGGGAGACAAAGGTTGTCTCCCGGAGGGAGACAAATGTTGTGTCCCGGAAGGAGAAAAAGGTTGTCTCCTGGAGGGAGACAAATGTTGCCTCCCAAAGGGAGACAAAGGTTACTCCCGGAGGGAGACAAATGTTGTCTCCCGGAGGGAGACTAAGGTTGTCTCCCAGAGGGAGACAAATGTTGTCTCCCGGAGGGAGACAAAGGTTGTCTCCCGGAGGTAGACTAAGGTTGTCTCCCAGAGGGAGACAAATGTTGTCTCCCGGAGGGAGACAAAGGTTGTCTCCCGGAGGTAGACAAATGTTGCCTCCCAAAGGGAGACAAAGGTTGTCTCTCGGAGGGAGACAAAGGTTGTCTCCCGGAGGGAGACAAATGTTGTCTCCCGGAGGGAGACAAAGGTTGTCTCCCAGAGGGAGAAAAAGATTGTCTCCCGGAGGGAGACAAAGGTTGTCTCCCGGAGGGAGACAATTGTTGTCACACAGAGGGAGACAAATGTTGTCTCCGGGAGGGAGACAAAGGTTGTCTCCCGGAGGGAGACAAATGTTGTCTGAAAGGTTGTCTCCCGGAGGGAGACAAATGTTGTCTCCCGTAGGGAGACAAAAGTTGTCTCTTGGAGGGAGACAAAGGTTGTCTCCCGGAGGGAGACAGATGTTGTTTCCCGGAGGGAGACAAATGTTGTCTCCCCGGGGGAGACAAAAGTTGTATCCCGGAGGGATACAAATGTTGTCTTCCGGAGGGAGACAAATGTTGTCTCCCAGATGGAGACAAAGGTTGTCTCCCGGAGGGATACAAATGTTCTTTCCAGGAGGGAGACAAATGTTGTCTCCAAGAGGGAGACAAAGATTGTGTCCCGGAGGGAGACAAAGATTGTCTTCCGCAGGGAGACAAATGTTGTCTCCCGGAGGGAGACAAAGGTTGTCTCCCGGAGGGAGACAAATGTTGTCTCCCGGAGGGAGATAAATTTTGTCTCCCGGAGGGAGACAAAGGTTGTCTCCCGGAGGGAGACAAAGGTTGTCTCCCGGAGGGAGACAAATGTTGTCTCCCGGAGGGAGACAAATGTTGTCTCCCGGAGGGAGATAAATGTTGTCTCCCGGAGGGAGACAAAGGTTGTCTCCCGGAGGGAGAGAAAAGGTTGTCTCCTGGAGGGAAACATAGGTTATCTCCCGGAGGGAGACAAATGTTGTCTCCCGGAGGGAGACAAAGGTTGTCTCCCGGAGGGAGACAAATGTTGTCTCCCGGAAGGAGAAAAAGGTTGTCTCCTGGAGGGAGACAAATGTTGCCTCCCAAAGGGAGACAAAGGTTGACTCCCGGAGGGAGACAAATGTTGTCTCCCGGAGGGAGACTAAGGTTGTCTCCCAGAGGGAGACAAATGTTGTCTCCCGGAGGGAGACAAAGGTTGTCTCCCGGAGGTAGACTAAGGTTGTCTCCCAGAGGGAGACAAATGTTGTCTCCCGGAGGGAGACAAAGGTTGTCTCCCGGAGGTAGACAAATGTTGCCTCCCAAAGGGAGACAAAGGTTGTCTCTCGGAGGGAGACAAAGGTTGTCTCCCGGAGGGAGACAAATGTTGTCTCCCGGAGGGAGACAAAGGTTGTCTACCGGAGGGAGACAAATGTTGCCTCCCGGAGGGAGACTAGGTTGTCTCCCAGAGGGAGACAAAGGTTGTCTCCCGGAGGGAGACAAAGGTTGTCTCCCGGAGGGAGACAATTGTTGTCTGAAAGGTTGTCTCCCGGAGGGAGACAAAGGTTGTCTCCCGGGGGGAGACAAAGGTTGTCTCCTGGAGGGAAACAAATGTTGTCTCCCAGAAGGAGACAAAGGTTGTCTCCCGGAGGGAGACAAAGGTTGTCTCCCGAGGGGAGACAAAGGTTGTCTCCCGGGGGGAGACAAATGTTGTCTCCCGGAGGGAGACAAATGTTGTCTCTCAGAGGGAGACAAAGGTTGTCTCCCGGAGGGAGACAAATGTTGTCTCCCGGAGGGAGATAAATGTTGTCTCCTGTAGGGAGACAAATAATGTCTCCCAGAGGGAGACAAAGGTTGTCTCCGTGAGTGAGACAAATGTTGTCTCCCGTAGGGAGACAAATGTTGTCTCTTGGAGGGAGACAAATGTTGTCTCCCGGAGGGAGAGAAAGGTTGTCTCTTGGAGGGAGACAAATAGTGTCTCCCGGAGGGATACAAAGGTTGTCTCCCGGAGGGAGACTAAGGTTGTCTCCCAGAGGGAGACAAATGTTGTCTCCCGGAGGGAGACAAAGGTTGTCTCCCGGAGGTAGACAAATGTTGCCTCCCAAAGGGAGACAAAGGTTGTCTCTCGGAGGGAGACAAAGGTTGTCTGCCGGGGGGAGACAAATGTTGTCTCCCGGGAGGAGACAAATGTTGTCTCTCAGAGGGAGACAAAGGTTGTCTCCTGGAGGGAGACAAATGTTGTCTCCCGGAGGGAGACAAAGGTTGTCTCCCGGAGGGAGACAAATGTTGTCTCCCGGAGGGAGATAAATGTTGTCTCCCGGAGGGAGACAAAGGTTGTCTCCCGGAGAGAGACAAAGGTTGTCTCCCGGAGGGAGATAAATGTTGTCTCCCGGAGGGAGACAAATGTTGTCTCCCGGAGGGAAATAAATGTTGTCTCCCGGAGGGAGACAAAGGTTGTCTCCCGGAGGGAGAGAAAAGGGTGTCTCCTGGAGGGAAACATAGGTTATCTCCCGGAGGGAGACAAATGTTGTCTCCCGGAGGGAGACAAAGGTTGTCTCCCGGAGGGAGACAAATGTTGTCTCCCGGAAGGAGAAAAAGGTTGTCTCCTGGAGGGAGACAAATGTTGTTTCCCAAAGGGAGACAAAGGTTGACTCCCGGAGGGAGACAAATGTTGTCTCCAAGAGGGAGACTAAGGTTGTCTCCCAGAGGGAGACAAATGTTGTCTCCCGGAGGGAGACAAAGGTTGTCTCCCGGAGGTAGAATAAGGTTGTCTCCTAGAGGGAGACAAATGTTGTCTCCCGGAGGGAGACAAAGGTTGTCTCCCGGAGGTAGACAAATGTTGCCTCCCAAAGGGAGACAAAGGTTGTCTCTCGGAGGGAGATAAAGGTTGTCTCCCGGAGGGAGACAAATGTTGTCTCCCGGAGGGAGACAAAGGTTGTCTCCCAGAGGGAGACAAAGATTGTCTCCCGGAGGGAGACAAAGGTTGTCTCCCGGAGGGAGACAATTGTTGTCACACAGAGGGAGACAAATGTTGTCTCCGGGAGGAAGACAAAGGTTGTCTCCCGGGGGGAGACAAATGTTGTCTGAAAGGTTGTCTCCCGGAGGGAGGCAAAGGTTGTCTCCCGGGGGGAGACAAAGGTTGTCTCCCGGAGGGAGACAAATGTTGTCTCCAGAAGGGAGACAAATAGTGTCTCCCGGAGGGATACAAAGGTTGTCTCCCGGAGGGAGACTAAGGTTGTCTCCCAGAGGGAGACAAATGTTGTCTCCCGGAGGGAGACAAAGGTTGTCTCCCGGAGGTAGACAAATGTTGCCTCCCAAAGGGAGACAAAGGTTGTCTCTCGGAGGGAGACAAAGGCTGTCTCCCGGAGGGAGACAAATGTTGTCTCCCGGAGGGAGACAAAGGTTGTCTCCCAGTGGGAGACAAAGGTTGTCTCCCGGTGCGAGGCAAAGGTTGTCTCCCGGAGGGAGACAAATGTTGTCTCCCAGAGGGAGACAAATGTTGTCTCCCAGAGGGAGACAAAGGTTGTCTCCCGGAGGGAGACAAATGTTGTCACACAGAGGGAGACAAAGGTTGTCTCCCGGACGGAGACAAAGGTTGTCTCCCAGAGGGAGACAAAGGTTGTCTCTAAGGTTGTCT
This sequence comes from Aurelia sp. 4 Dawson et al 2005, assembly GCA_964019985.1. Classification (NCBI taxonomy): domain Eukaryota; kingdom Metazoa; phylum Cnidaria; class Scyphozoa; order Semaeostomeae; family Ulmaridae; genus Aurelia; species Aurelia sp. 4 Dawson et al 2005. Next base: position 20,540,415 of record OZ026504.1, read on the forward strand.
CTCGGGGGGAGACAAAGGTTGTCTCCTGGAGGGAAACAAATTTTGTCTCCCGGAAGGAGACAAAGGTTGTCTCCCGGAGGGAGACAAAGGTTGTCTCCCGAGGGGAGACAAAGGTTGTCTCCCGGGGGGAGACAAATGTTGTCTCCCGGGAGGAGACAAATGTTGTCTCTCAGAGGGAGACAAAGGTTGTCTCCCGGAGGGAGACAAATGTTGTCTCCCGGAGGGAGATAAATGTTGTCTCCCGGAGGGAGACAAAGGTTGTCTCCCAAAGGGAGACAAAGGTTGTCTCCTGGAGGGAGACAAATGTTGTCTCCCGGAGGGAGATAAATGTTGTCTCCCGGAGGGAGACAAAAGTTGTCTTTCGGAGGGAGACAAAGGTTGTCTCCCGGGGGGAGACAAAGGTTGTCTCTTGGAGGGAGACAAAGGTTGTCTCCCGGAGGGAGACAAATGTTGTTTCCTGGAGGGAGACAAATGTTGTCTGAAAGGTTGTCTCCCGGAGGGAGGCAAAGGTTGTCTCCCGGGGGGAGACAAAGGTTGTCTCCCGGAGGGAGACAAATGTTGTCTCCAGAAGGGAGACAAATAGTGTCTCCCGGAGGGATACAAAGGTTTTCTCCCGGAGGGAGACTAAGGTTGTCTCCCAGAGGGAGACAAATGTTGTCTCCCGGAGGGAGACAAAGGCTGTCTCCCGGAGGTAGACAAATGTTGCCTCCCAAAGGGAGACAAAGGTTGTCTCTCGGAGGGAGACAAAGGTTGTCTCCCGGAGGGAGACAAATGTTGTCTCCCGGAGGGAGACAAAGGTTGTCTCCCAGTGGGAGACAAAGGTTGTCTCCCGGTGGGAGGCAAAGGTTGTCTCCCGGAGGGAGACAAATGTTTTCTCCCAGAGGGAGACAAATGTTGTCTCCCAGAGGGAGACAAAGGTTGTCTCCCGGAGGGAGACAAATGTTGTCACACAGAGGGAGACAAAGGTTGTCTCCCGGACGGAGACAAAGGTTGTCTCCCGGAGGGAGACAAAGGTTGTCTCTAAGGTTGTCTCTCGGGGGGAGACAAAGGTTGTCTCCTGGAGGGAAACAAATTTTGTCTCCCGGAAGGAGACAAAGGTTGTCTCCCGGAGGGAGACAAAGGTTGTCTCCCGAGGGGAGACAAAGGTTGTCTCCCGGGGGGAGACAAATGTTGTCTCCCGGGAGGAGACAAATGTTGTCTCTCAGAGGGAGACAAAGGTTGTCTCCCGGAGGGAGACAAATGTTGTCTCCCGGAGGGAGATAAATGTTGTCTCCCGGAGGGAGACAAAGGTTGTCTCCTGGAGGGAGACAAATGTTGTCTCCCGGAGAGAGATAAATGTTGTCTCCCGGAGGGAGACAAAAGTTGTCTCCCGGAGGGAGACAAAGGTTGTCTCCCGGGGGGAGACAAAGGTTGTCTCTTGGAGGGAGACAAAGGTTGTCTCCCGGAGGGAGACAAATGTTGTTTCCCGGAGGGAGACAAATGTTGTCTCCCCGGGGGAGACAAAGGTTGTCTCCCGGAGGGTGACAAAGGTTGTCTCCCGGAGAGAGACAAATGTTGTCTCTTGGAGGGAGACAAATGTGGTCTCCCAGAGGGAGACAAAGGTTGTCTCTTGGAGGGAGACAAATGTTGTCTCCCGGAGGGAGACAATGGTTGTCTCCCGGAGGGAGACAAAGGTTGTCTCCCGGAGGGAGACAAATGTTGTCTCCCGTAGGGAGACAAATGTTGTCTCTTGGAGGGAGACAAAGGTTGTCTCCTGGGGGGAGACAAATGTTGTCTCCCGGAGGGAGACAAATATTGTCTCCCGGAGGGAGACAAAGGTTGTCTCTGAGGTTGTCTCTCGGGGGGAGACAAAGGTTGTCCCCTGGAGGGAAACAAATGTTGTCTCCCGGAAGGAGACAAAGGTTGTCTCCCGGAGGGAGACAAAGGTTGTCTCCCGAGGGGAGACAAAGGTTGTCTCCCGGGGGGAGACAAATGTTGTCTCCCGGGAGGAGAAAAATGTTGTCTCTCAGAGGGAGACAAAGGTTGTCTCCCGGAGGGAGACAAATGTTGTCTCCCGGAGGGAGATAAATGTTGTCTCCCGGAGGGAGACAAAGGTTGTCTCCCGAAGGGAGACAAAGGTTGTCTCCTGGAGGGAGACAAATGTTGTCTCCCGGAGGGAGATAAATGTTGTCTCCCGGAGGGAGACAAAGGTTGTCTCCCGGGGGGAGACAAAGGTTGTCTCCCGGAGGGAGACAAATGTTGTCTCCCCAGGGGAGACAAAGGTTGTCTCCCGGAGGGTGACAAAGGTTGTCTCCCGGAGAGAGACAAATGTTGTCTCTTGGAGGGAGACAAATGTTGTCTCCCGGAGGGAGACAAAGGTTGTCTCTTGGAGGGAGACAAATGTTGTCTCCCGGAGGGAGACAATGGTTGTCTCCCGGAGGGAGACAAAGGTTGTCTCCCGGAGGGAGACAAATGTTGTCTCCCGTAGGGAGACAAATGTTGTCTCTTGGAGGGAGACAAAGGTTGTCTCACGGAGGGAGACAGATGTTGTTTCCCGGAGGGAGACAAATGTTGTCTCCCCGGGGGAGACAAAGGTTGTCTCCCGGAGGGATACAAATGTTGTCTCCCGGAGGGAGACAAATGTTGTCTCCCAGATGGAGACAAAGGTTGTCTCCCGGAGGGATACAAATGTTGTTTCCAGGAGGGAGACAAATGTTGTCTCCAAGAGGGAGACAAAGGTTGTGTCCCGGAGGGAGACAAAAATGTTGTCTCCCGGAGGGAGACAAAGGTTGTCTCCCGGAGGGAGACAAATGTTGTCTCCCGGAGAGAGATAAATGTTGTCTCCCGGAGGGAGACAAAGGTTGTCTCCCGGAGGGAGACAAAGGTTGTCTCCCGGAGGGAGACAAATGTTGTCTCCCGGAGGGAGACAAATGTTGTCTCCCGGAGGGAGATAAATGTTGTCTCCCGGAGGGAGAAAAAGGTTGTCTCCCGGAGGGAGAGAAAAGGTTGTCTCCTGGAGGGAAACATAGGTTATCTCCCGGAGGGAGACAAATGTTGTCTCCCGGAGGGAGACAAAGGTTGTCTCCCGGAGGGAGACAAATGTTGTCTCCCGGAAGGAGAAAAAGGTTGTCTCCTGGAGGGAGACAAATGTTGCCTCCCAAAGGGAGACAAAGGTTGACTCCCGGAGGGAGACAAATGTTGTCTCCCGGAGGGAGACTAAGGTTGTCTCCCAGAGGGAGACAAATGTTGTCTCCCGGAGGGAGACAAAGGTTGTCTCCCGGAGGTAGACTAAGGTAGTCTCCCAGAGGGAGACAAATGTTGTCTCCCGGAGGGAGACAAAGGTTGTCTCCCGGAGGTAGACAAATGTTGCCTCCCAAAGGGAGACAAAGGTTGTCTCTCGGAGGGAGACAAAGGTTGTCTCCCGGAGGGAGACAAAGGTTGTCTCCCGGTGGGAGACAAATGTTGTCTCCCGGAGGGAGATAAATGTTGTCTCCCGGAGGGAGACAAAGGTTGTCTCCCGGAGGGAGACAAATGTTTTCTCCCGGAAGGAGAAATAGGTTGTTTCCTGGAGGGAGACAAATGTTGCCTCCCAAAGGGATTATTATTATTATTATTATTATTATTACTTCTTTGATTTAAAGTTGGCTGTTCGAAATAGCTAAAGATGAAAGCTAATTAAGGCCAACTATTTACAAAAGGTGTATACAAAAGAAATACTTAATAATTACAAAAAACCTAAACCATATATAAAAGTTTTGCAAATCCTACAGTTGCAATGTTTGCATTTTGTTGTTTTAAGATGTTTTTTAAAAACAGTCAAAGAGACTGAAGTTTTCACTTCTATGGGTAATTTTTCCCATGTTCTTTGACCCATGAACCTTACGGTATCGGTACCATAGCATGTGGTTCTCACTTTTGGTAGGTTTAAATTGCTCGAACTTCTTAGTTGATACGGCATTGCCTTTTCCTCAAAAATTTCCATCATAAACGAAGGATTCAAATGATTCCTTGTTTTGTAAATTTCAACCATAAGCAACTGTAGGTTCTTCTGATGTATAGATACCGAATTATCATTTTCTAACAATTTCTCGTAAGGAGAAGTGTTGTCTTTGTATGCGATTCGAAGGGCCCTTTCCTGTATCCTGTTTATCTTGTTATTGACATTTCTGTCATGGAACATCCAGATTAGTGGGCAGTAGCTGAATTGTGACATTATAAAAGTGTTCATCATCAATTTTATTTTTTTGGATTCCATGAAAATTGAAATGCGAGATAAAGCATGCAGTTTCTGGCTGGCCTTTTTACAAAGAGTCCGCACATGAGTTTTGAAGTTAAGTTTTGTGTCTAGTGTAACTCCCAATAATGTTTCTTCGTCACTTTCTTCTAATACTGCCATTCCTACATGTAATTTCATCTTGTCTTTTTTCTCGCCAAATATCATAAAATGACATTTGTCCGCATTTAATTTCATATAGTTTTCAGGATACCAGGTTGATAGTTGGATGGCATCTTGTTCTAGTCCGTCAATGACATTTTCGACCTCAGAGCCGCATATGTAGATAGTGGTATCGTCTGCATAGTTGCATATTTCGGCTCTATTCATCAGAAGAAAAAGGTCATTAATATACACGTTAAATAAGAGAGGCCCTAACACTGATCCTTGTGGGACTCCTTTTTGAACTTCTTTCCAAGTGCTAAACGACCCATTAATCTTAACTCGTTGTCTCCTTTGTGACAAATAGCTGTGAATCATGAGTAGGGCACATCTACCAAAACCGTAGGCATGCAATTTCGCTACTAACAGTTCATGGTCTATGCAGTCGAAGGCTTTGGATAGATCCATTAATAAAGCACCTGCAATGCCTCCCTTGTCTAGGGTCATTTTACAGCTTTCCAAAAATCTTAGGAGAGCGTGCTGTGTGTTATAGCCTTTCCTGAAGCCACAAAGCAAAGACGACAAAAAATTCGCAGCGAAGGGCATTACCTGGTCGTATACTAGTCGTTCAAAGATTTTTGAAGTCGCTGGCAACACAGTAATTGGCCTGTAATTCTTTTTACAGAAAGCATCATCCTTTTTGAAAAGTGAAGAAACATCTCCATCTTTTAGCTTTTTAGGAAAATAATTTTCTGATAGGCACAAATTAAAAGTATCTGTCAGGTAAGGCAGAAAGATATCTGAGTTTTCTTTCAGGACTTTACCTGGGATACTCTCTAAAGGAAATGCTTTCTTTGGATCTAATCTTTTCAATTGATTGTTTACATCGACTACTGAAACGGGTGTAAATTCAAAAATCTGGGAATGATTAAAGTTCTCTTGTATTCTTTTAATACTTGGATGCAGACTATATTTTCTCACTGCGATATCAACTGGATCATCAATACCATCCGTTGACAGCAAGTTCAAATCAGCGTCTGCAATGTCAAGAGAGCCTGTAATGTTAACAAAGTAATCATTAAAGAAGACAAAGGTTGACTCCCGGAGGGAGACTAAGGTTGTCTCCCAGAGGGAGACAAATGTTGTCTCCCGGAGGGAGACAAAGGTTGTCTCCCGGAGGTAGACTAAGGTTGTCTCCCAGAGGGAGACAAATGTTGTCTCCCGGAGGGAGACAAAGGTTGTCTCCCAGAGGGAGACAGATGTTGTTTCCCGGAGGGAGACAAATGTTGTCTTCCGGATGTCTCCCGGAGGTTGTCTCCCGGAGGGATACAAATGTTGTCTTCCGGAGGGAGAAAAATGTTGTCTCCCAGATGGAGACAAAGGTTGTCTCCCGGAGGGATACAAATGTTGTTTCCAGGAGGGAGACAAATGTTGTCTCGAAGAGGGAGACAAAGGTTGTGTCCCGGAGGGAGACAAAGATTGTCTTCCGCAGGGAGACAAATGTTGTCTCCCGGAGGGAGACAAAGGTTGTCTCCCGGAGGGAGACAAATGTTGTCTCCCGGAGGGAGATAAATTTTGTCTCCCGGAGGGAGACAAAGGTTGTCTCCCGGAGGGAGACAAAGGTTGTCTCCCGGAGGGAGACAAATGTTGTCTCCCGGAGGGAGACAAATGTTGTCTCCCGGAGGGAAATAAATGTTGTCTCCCGGAGGGAGACAAAGGTTGTCTCCCGGAGGGAGAGAAAAGGTTGTCTCCTGGAGGGAAACATAGGTTATCTCCCGGAGGGAGACAAATGTTGTCTCCTGGAAGGAGAAAAAGGTTGTCTCCTGGAGGGAGACAAATGTTGCCTCCCAAAGGGAGACAAAGGTTGACTCCCGGAGGGAGACAAATGTTGTCTCCCGGAAGGAGAAAAAGGTTGTCTCCTGGAGGGAGACAAATGTTGCCTCCCAAAGGGAGACAAAGGTTGACTCCCGGAGGGAGACAAATGTTGTCTCCCGGAGGGAGACTAAGGTTGTCTCCCAGAGGGAGACAAATGTTGTCTCCCGGAGGGAGACAAAGGTTGTCTCCCGGAGGTAGACTAAGGTTGTCTCCCAGAGGGAGACAAATGTTGTCTCCCGGAGGGAGACAAAGGTTGTCTCGCGGAGGTAGACAAATGTTGCCTCCCAAAGGGAGACAAAGGTTGTCTCTCGGAGGGAGACAAAGGTTGTCTCCCGGAGGGAGACAAATGTTGTCTCCCGGAGGGAGACAAAGGTTGTCTCCCGGAGGGAGACAAATGTTGTCTCCCGGAGGGAGACAAAGGTTGTCTCCCAGAGGGAGACAAAGATTGTCTCCCGGAGGGAGACAAAGGTTGTCTCCCGGAGGGAGACAATTGTTGTCACACAGAGGGAGACAAATGTTGTCTCCGGGAGGGAGACAAAGGTTGTCTCCCGGAGGGAGACAAATGTTGTCTGAAAGGTTGTCTCCCGGAGGGAGAGAAAAGGTTGTCTCCTGGAGGGAAACATAGGTTATCTCCCGGAGGGAGACAAATGTTGTCTCCCGGAAGGAGAAAAAGGTTGTCTCCTGGAGGGAGACAAATGTTGCCTCCCAAAGGGAGACAAAGGTTGTCTCCCGGAGGGAGACAAATGTTGTCTCCCGGAAGGAGAAAAAGGTTGTCTCCTGGAGGGAGACAAATGTTGCCTCCCAAAGGGAGACAAAGGTTGACTCCCGGAGGGAGACAAATGTTGTCTCCCGGAGGGAGACTAAGGTTGTCTCCCAGAGGGAGACAAATGTTGTCTCCCGGAGGGAGACAAAGGTTGTCTCCCTGAGGTAGACTAAGGTTGTCTCCCAGAGGGAGACAAATGTTGTCTCCCGGAGGGAGACAAAGGTTGTCTCCCGGAGGTAGACAAATGTTGCCTCCCAAAGGGAGACAAAGGTTGTCTCTCGGAGGGAGACAAAGGTTGTCTCCCGGAGGGAGACAAATGTTGTCTCCCGGAGGGAGACAAAGATTGTCTCCCGGAGGGAGACAAAGGTTGTCTCCCGGAGGGAGACAATTGTTGTCACACAGAGGGAGACAAATGTTGTCTCCGGGAGGGAGACAAAGGTTGTCTCCCGGGGGGAGACAAATGTTGTCTGAAAGGTTGTCTCCCGGAGGGAGACAAAGGTTGTCTCCCGGGGGGAGACAAAGGTTGTCTCCCGGAGGGAGACAAATGTTGTCTCCAGGAGGGAGACAAATAGTGTCTCCCGGAGGGATACAAAGGTTGTCTCCGGGAGGGAGACTAAGGTTGTCTCCCAGAGGGAGACAAATGTTGTCTCCCGGAGGGAGACAAAGGTTGTCTCCCGGAGGTAGACAAATGTTGCCTCCCAAAGGGAGACAAAGGTTGTCTCTCGGAGGGAGACAAAGGTTGTCTCCCGGAGGGAGACAAATGTTGTCTCCCGGAGGGAGACAAAGGTTGTCTCCCAGTGGGAGACAAAGGTTGTCTCCCGGTGGGAGGCAAAGGTTGTCTCCCGGAGGGAGACAAATGTTGTCTCCCAGAGGGAGACAAATGTTGTCTCCCGGAGGGAGACAAAGGTTGTCTCCCGGAGGGAGACAAATGTTGTCACACAGAGGGAGACAAAGGTTGTCTCCCAGACGGAGACAAAGGTTGTCTCCCGGAGGGAGACAAATGTTGTCACACAGAGGGAGACAAATGTTGTCTCCCAGAGGGAGACAAAGGTTGTCTCAAAGGTTGTCTCCCGGAGGGAGACAAAGGTTGTCTCCTGAGGGGAGACAAAGGTTGTCTCTAAGGTTGTCTCTCGGGGGGAGACAAAGGTTGTCTCCTGGAGGGAAACAAATGTGGTCTCCCGGAAGGAGACAAAGGTTGTCTCCCGGAGGGAGACAAAGGTTGTCTCTAAGGTTGTCTCTCGGGGGGAGACAAAGGTTGTCTCCTAGAGGGAAACAAATGTTGTCTCCCGGAAGGAGACAAAGGTTGTCTCCCGGAGGGAGACAAAGGTTGTCTCCCGAGGGGAGACAAAGGTTGTCTCCCGGGGGGAGACAAATGTTGTCTCCCGGAGGGAGACAAATGTTGTCTCTCAGAGGGAGACAAAGGTTGTCTCCCGGAGGGAGACAAATGTTGTCTCCCGGAGGGAGATAAATGTTGTCTCCCGGAGGGAGACAAAGGTTGTCTCCCGAAGGGAGACAAAGGTTGTCTCCCGGAGGGAGACAAATGTTGTCTCCCGTAGGGAGACAAATAATGTCTCCCAGAGGGAGACAAAGGTTGTCTCCGTGAGTGAGACAAATGTTGTCTCCCGTAGGGAGACAAATGTTGTCTCTTGGAGGGAGACAAATATTGTCTCCCGGAGGGAGACAAAGGTTGTCTCTTGGGGGGAGACAAATAGTGTCTCCCGGAGGGATACAAAGGTTGTCTCCCGGAGGGAGACTAAGGTTGTCTCCCAGAGGGAGACAAATGTTGTCTCCCGGAGGGAGACAAAGGTTGTCTCCCGGAGGTAGACAAATGTTGCCTCCCAATGGGAGACAAAGGTTGTCTCTCGGAGGGAGACAAAGGTTGTCTCCCGGGGGGAGACAAATGTTGTCTCCCGGGAAGAGACAAATGTTGTCTCTCAGAGGGAGACAAAGGTTGTCTCCCGGAGGGAGACAAATGTTGTCTCCCGGAGGGAGGTTAATGTTGTCTCCCAGAGGGAGACAAAGGTTGTCTCCCGAAGGGAGACAAAGGTTGTCTCCTGGAGGGAGACAAATGTTGTCTCCCGGAGGGAGATAAATGTTGTCTCCCGGAGGGAGACAAAGGTTGTCTCCCGGAGGGAGACAAATGTTGTCTCCCGGAGGGAGATAAATGTTGTCTCCCGGAGGGAGACAAAGGTTGTCTCCCGGAGGGAGACAAAGGTTGTCTCCCGGAGGGAGACAAATGTTGTCTCCCGGAGGGAGACAAATGTTGTCTCCCGGAGGGAGATAAATGTTGTCTCCCGGAGGGAGACAAAGGTTGTCTACCGGAGGGAGAGAAAAGGTTGTCTCCTGGAGGGAAACATAGGTTATCTCCCGGAGGGAGACAATTGTTGTCTCCCGGAGGGAGACAAAGGTTGACTCCCGGAGGGAGACAAATGTTGTCTCCCGGAGGGAGACTAAGGTTGTCTCCCAGAGGGAGACAAATGTTGTCTCCCGGAGGGAGACAAAGGTTGTCTCCCGGAGGTAGAATAAGGTTGTCTCCTAGAGGGAGACAAATGTTGTCTCCCAGAGGGAGACAAAGGTTGTCTCCCGGAGGTAGACAAATGTTGCCTCCCAAAGGGAGACAAAGGTTGTCTCTCGGAGGGAGACAAAGGTTGTCTCCCGGAGGGAGACAAATGTTGTCTCCCGGAGGGAGACAAAGGTTGTCTCCCGGAGGGAGACAAATGTTGTCTTCGGGAGGGAGACAAAGGTTGTCTCCCGGGGGGAGACAAATGTTGTCTGAAAGGTTGTCTCCCGGAGGGAGACAAAGGTTGTCTCCCGGAGTGAGACAAATGTTGTCTCCCGTAGGGAGTAAAATGTTGTCTCTTGGAGGGAGACAAAGGTTGTCTCCCGGAGGGGGACAAATGTTGTCTCCCAGAGGGAGACAAAAGTTATCTCCCGGGGGGAGACAAAGGTTGTCACCCGGGGGGAGACAAAGGTTGTCTCCCTGAGGGAGACAAAGGTTGGTTCCCAGAGGGAGACAAAGGTTGTCTCCCGGAGGGAGACAAAGGTTGTCTCCCGGAGGGAGACAAAGGATGTCTCACATAGGGAGACAAAGGTTTTCTCCCGGAGGGAGACAAATGTTGTCTCACGGAGGTAGACAAAGGTTGTCTCCCGGAGGGAGACAAATGTTGTCTCTCGGAGGGAGACAAAGGTTGTCTCCTGGAGGGAGACAAAGGTTGTCTCCCGGAGGGAGACAAATGTTGTCTCTCGGAGGGAGACAAAGGTTGTCTCCCGGAGGGAGACAAAGGTTCTCTCTAAGGTTGTCTCTCGGGGGGAGACAAAGGTTGTCTCCCGGAGGGAAACAAATGTTGTCTCCCGGAAGGAGACAAAGGTTGTCTCCCGGAGGGAGACATATGTTGTCTCCCGGAGGAAGACAAATGTTGTCTCTTGGAGGAAGACAAATGTTGTCTCCCGGAGAGAGACAAAGGTTGTCTCCCGGAGGGAGACAAATGTTGTCTCCCGGAGGGAGACAAATGTTGTCTCACATAGGGAGACAAAGGTTGTCTCCCGGGGGGAGACAAATGTTGTCTCACATAGGGAGACAAAGGTTGTCTCACGGAGGGAGACAAAGGTTGTCTCACATAGGGAGACAAAGGTTGTCTCCCGGGGGGAGACAAATGTTGTCTTCCGGAGGGAGACGAATGCTTTCTCGCGGAGGGAGACAAAGGTTGTCTCCCGGAGAGAGACAAATGTTGCCTCCCAAAGGGAGACAAAGGTTCTCTCCCTCCGGGGGACAAGATTTGTCTCCCTCCGGGAGACAACATTTCTCTCCCTCCGGGAGACAACATTTGTCTCCCTCCGGGAGACAACCTTTTTCTCTCTCTGGGAGACAACCTTTGTCTCCCTCCGGGAGACAAGATTTGTCTCCCTCCGGGAGACAACATTTGTCTCCCTCCGGGAGACAACCTTTGTCTCTCTCCGGGAGACAACATTTGTCTCCCTCCGGGAGACAACATTTGTCTCCATCCGGGAGACAACATTCGTCTCCCTCCGGGAGACAACATTTCTCTCCCCCGGGAGACATCCTTTGTCTCCCTCCGGGAGACAACATTTTTCTCCCTCTCCCTCCGGAAGACAACATTTGTCTCCCTCCGTGAGACAACATTTGTCTCCTTCCGGGAGACAACATTTGTCTCCCTCCGGAAGACAACATTTGTCTCCCTCCGGGAGACAACATTTGTCTCCCTCCGGGAGACAACATTTGTCTCCCCCCGGGAGACAACCTTTGTCTCTCTCTGGGAGACAACCTTTGTCTCCCTCCGGGAGACAACCTTTCTCTCTCTCCGGGAGACAACCTTTGTCTCCCTCCGGGAGACAACATTTATCTCCCTCCGGGAGACAACATTTCTCTCCCTCCGGGAGACAACATTTGTCTCCCTCCGGGAGACAACCTTTTTCTCTTTCTGGGAGACAACCTTTGTAGCCCTCCGGGAGACAACCTTTGTCTCCCTCTCCCTCCGGGAGACAACCTTTGTCTCTCTCCGGGAGACAACATTTAACTGCCTCCGGGAGTCAACCTTTGTCTCCCTCCGGGAGACAACATTTGTCTCCCTCCGGGAGACAACCTTTGTCTCCCTCCGGGAGACAACCTTTGTCTCCCCCGGGAGACAACATTTGTCTCTCTCCGGGAGACAAAATTTGTCTCCCTCCGGGACACAACATTTGTCTCCCCCCGGGAGACAACCTTTGTCTCCCTCCTGGAGATAACCTTTGTCTCCCTCCGGGAGACAACATTTGTCTCCCTCCAGGAGACAACCTTTGTCTCCCTCCGGGAGACAACCTTTGTCTCCCTCCGGGAGACAACCTTTGTCTCCCTCCGGGAGACACCATTTGTCTCCCTCCAAAAGACAACTTTTGTCTCCCTCCGGGAGACAACATTTAACTGCCTCCGGGAGACAACATTTGTCTCACTCCGGGAGACAACCTTTGTCTCCCTATGGGATACAACATTTGTCTACCTCCGGGAGACAACCTTGGTCTCCCCCCTGGAGACAACCTTTGTCTCCCTCCGGAACACAACCTTTGTCTCCCTCCGGGAGACAACCTTTGTCTCCCTCCGGGAGACAACATTTGTCTCCATCTTGTAGACAACATTTGTCTGCCTCCGGGAGACTCCCTTTGTCTCCCTCCGGGAGACAACATTTGTCTCGTTCCGGGAGATAATATTTGTCTCCCTCCGGGAGACAACCTTTGTCTCCCTCCGGGAGACAACATTTGTCTCCCTCTTGGTGACAACATTTGACTGCCTCCGGGAGACTCCCTTTGTCTCCCTCCGGGAGACAACATTTGTCTCCCTCCGGGAGACAACATTTGTCTCCCTCCGGGAGACAACATTTGTCTCCCTCTGGGAGACAACATTTGTCTCCCTCCGGGAGACAACATTTGTCTCCGTCCGGGAGACAACATTTGTCTCCCTCCGGGTGACAACCTTTGTCTCCCTCCGGGAGACAACCTATGTCTCCCTCCGGTAGACGACATTTGTCTCCCTCTTGGAGACAACATTTGTCTGCCTCCGGGAGACTCCCTTTGTCTCCCTCCGGGAGACAACATTTGTCTCCCTCCAAGAGACAACATTTGTCTCCCTACGGGAGACAACATTTGTCTCACTCCGGGAGACAACCTTTGTCTCCCTATGGGATACAACATTTGTCTACCTCCGGGAGACAACATTTGTCTCCCTCCGGGAGACAACCTTTGCCTCCCTCTGGGAGACAACATTTGTCTCCCTCCGGGAGACAACCCTTATCTCCCTCCGGGAGACAACCTTTGTCTCCCTCTGGGAGACAACCTTTGTCTCCCTCCGGGAGACAACATTTGTCTCCCTCCGAGAGACAACATTTGTCTCCCTCCAGGAGACAACCTTTGTCTCCCTCCAGGAGACAACCTTTGTCTCCCTCCCAGAGACAACATTTGTCTCCCTCAAGGAGACAACCTTTGTCTACCTCCGTGAGACAACATTTGTCTCCCTCCGGGAGAAAACCTTTGTCTCCCTATGTGAGACAACATTTGTCTCCCTCCGGGAGACAACCTTTGTCTCCCTCTGGGAACCAACCTTTGTCTCCCTCAGGGAGACAACCTTTGTCTCCCCCCGGGAGACAACCTTTGTCTCCCCCCGGGAGACAACTTTTGTCTCCCTCTGGGAGACAACATTTGTCCCCCTCCGGGAGACAACCTTTGTCTCCCTCCGGGAGACAACATTTGTCTCCCCCCGGGAGACAACATTTGTCTCCCTCCGAGAGACAACATTTGTCTCCCTCCAAGAGACAACATTTGTCTCCCTCCGGGAGACAACATTTGTCTCCCTCCTGGATACAACATTTGTCTACCTCCGGGAGACAACATTTGTCTCCCTCCGGGAGACAATCTTTGCCTCCCTCTGGGAGACAACATTTATCTCCCTCCGGGAGACAACCCTTATCTCCCTCCGGGAGACAACCTTTGTCTCCCTCTGGGAGAAAACCTTTGTCTCCCTCCGGGAGACAACATTTGTCTCTCTCCGGGAGACAACACTAAATAGTGAAAGAAATCTTTGTTGACAACCATATAATAAATGGGACAATTAAAGAGGACATTTAAATCATTTTAAACATCTATTCCATCCACTTGACGCTTCAACAGAGATTTGCAGTCGAAAGAAAATGTCTTGTCACTAGATCTGGGAAATCATCACAGAATCTGGGATGCGTAAAAACATCTACTCCGCGCACTAGTGAAGCATTAAGAAAAAAGGATTGTTAACTTTATGATAAATTTGACAAATTGATGAGAACATTTAGATTATTTCCAACATGTATTGCTTCGACATGAGACTTCAACAGACCTCTGCAGTAGCAAGAAAACGTGTAGTCACTAGATGTGAGAAATCATCACAGTATCTGAGATGCTTAAAAACATCTACTTCACACACTAGATAAACTTAAAGAAATCTTTGTTGACAACCATATAATAAATGTGACAGTTGAAGAGAACATTTAAATTACTTCAAACATTTATTCCATCCACGCGATGCTTCAACGAAGATTTGAAGTCGCAAGAAAATGTCTTGTCACTAGATGTGAGAAATCATCACAGAATCCAGGATGCTCAAAAACATCTAGTTCACACACTGGTTAGACTGAAGTAAAGGTGTATTGACAGTTATATATTAAATGTGACCATTCAAGAGGACATTTGAATCATTTCAAACATCTATTCCATCAACGTGACACCTCAACAGAGCTTTGCAGTCGCAAGAAAACGTGTAGTCACTAGATGTGAGCAATCATCACAGAATCTGAGATGCTTAAAAACATCTACTTCAGACACTAGATAAACTGAAGAAATCTTAGTTGACAACCATATGATAAATGTGACAGTTGGCGAGAACATTTAAATTGCTTCAAACATTTATTCCATCCACGTGATGCTTCAACGAAGATTTGCAGTCGCAAGAAAATGTCTTGTCACTAGATGTGAGAAATCATCACAGAATCCAGGATGCTGAAAAACATCTAGTTCACACACTGGTTAGACTGAAGTAAAAGTGTATTGACAGTTATTTATTAAATGTGACCATTCAAGAGGACATTTGAATCATTTCAAACATCTATTCCATCAACGTGACACCTTAACAGAGCTTTGCAGTCGCAAGAAAACGTGTAGTCACTAGATGTGAGCAATCATCACAGAATCTGAGATGCTTAAAAACATCTACTTCACACACTAGATAAACTGAAGAAATCTTAGTTGACAACCATATGATAAATGTGACAGTTGGCGAGAACATTTAAATTGCTTCAAACATTTATTGCATCCACGTGATGCTTCAACGAAGATTTGCAGTCGCAAGAAAACGTGTAGTCACTAGATGTAAAAAAGTATCACAGAATCTGAGATGCTTAAAAACATCTACATCAAACACTAAATAAACTTAAAGAAATCTTTGTTGACAACCATATAATAAATGTGACAGTTGAAGAGAACATTTAAATTGCTTCAAACATTTATTCCATCAGCGTGATGCTTCAACGAAGATTTGCAGTCGCAAGAAAATGTCTTGTCACTAGATGTGAGAAATCATCACAGAATCCAGGATGCTGAAAAACATCTAGTTCACACACTGGTTAGACTGAAGTAAAAGTGTATTGACAGTTATTTATTAAATGTGACCATTCAAGAGGACATTTTAATCATTTCAAACATCTATTCCATCAACGTGACACTTCAACAGAGCTTTGCAGTCGCAAGAAAACGCGTAGTCACTAGATGTGAGAAATCATCACAGAATCTGAGATGCTTAAAAACATCTACTTCAAACTCTAGATAAACTAAAAAGAAATCTTTGTTGACAACCATATAGTAAATGTGACCGTTGAAGAGAACATTTAAATCATTTCAAACATCTATTCAATCAACGTGATGCTTTAACGAAGATTTGCAGTCGCAAGAAAATGTCTTGTCACTAGATGTGAGAAATCATCACAGAATCTGGGATGCTCAAAAACATCTAGTTCACACACTGGTTAGACTGAAGTAAAAGTGTATTGACAGTTATATATTAAGTAAGACCATTCAAGAGGACATTTGAATCATTTCAAACATCTATTCCATCAATGTGACACTTCAACAGAGCTTTGCAGTAGCAAGAAAACGTGTAGTCACTAGATGTGAGAAATCATCACAGAATCTGAGATGCTTAAAAACATCTACTTCACACACTAGATAAACTGAAAGAATTCTTTGTTGACAACCATATAATAAATGTGACAGTTGAAGAGAACATTTAAATCATTTCAAACATCTATTCCATCGACGTGACGCTTCAACAGAGATTTAAAGTCGAAAGAAAATGTCTTGTCACTAGATGTGAAAAATCATCACAGAATCTGGGATGCTTAAAAGCATCTACTCTGCACACTAGTGAAGCTTTAAGAGAAAAGGATTGTTAACTTTATTATAAATTTGGCAATTGATGAGAACGTTTAGATCATTTCAAACATCTATTCCATCAACGTGACACTTCAACAGAGCTTTGCAGTCGCAAGAAAACGTGTAGTCACAAGATGTGAGAATTCATCACAAAATCTGAGATGCTTAAAAACATCTACTTAACGCACTAGATAATTTGAAAGAAATCTTAGTTGACAACCATATCATAAATGTGACAGTTGAAGAGAACATTTAAATTATTTCAAAAATTTATTCCATCCACGTGATGCTTCAACAAAGATATGCAGTCGCAAGAAAATGTCTTGTCACTAGATGTGAGAAATCATCACAGAATCTGAGATGCTTAAAAGCATCTACTTCACACACTAGATAAACTGAAAGAAATCCTTTTTGACAACCATATAATAAATGTGACAGTTGAAGAGAACATTTAAATCTTTTCAAACTTCTATTCCATCCACGTGATGCTTCAACGGAGGTTTGTAGTCGCAAGAAAATGCCTTGTCACTAGATGTGAGAATCCATCACAGAATCTGGGATGCTCATAAACATCTAGTTCACACACAGGTTAGACTGAAGTAAAAGTATATTGACAGTAATATATTAAATGTAACCATTTAAGAGGACATTTAAATCATTTCAAACATCTATTCCATGAACGTGACACTTCAACAGAGCTTTGCAATCGCAAGAAAACGTGTAGTCACAAGATGTGAGAATTCATCACAAAATCTGAGATTCTTAAAAACATCTACTTAACGCACTAGATAATTTGAAAGAAATCTTAGTTGACAACCATATCATAAATGTGACTGTTGAAGAGAACCGTTAAATTATTTCAAACATTTATTCCATGCACGTGATGCTTCAACAAAGATTTGCAGTCGCAAGGAGATGTCTTGTCACTAGATGTGAGAAATCATCACAGAATCTGGGATGCTCAAAAACATCTAGTTCACACACTGGTTAGACTGAAGTAAAAGTGTATTGACAGTTATATATTAAATGTGAGCATTCAAGAGGACATTTGAATCATTTTAAACATCTATTCCATCAACGTGATACTTCAACAGAGCTTTGCACTAGCAAGAACACGTGCCGTCACTAGATGTGAGAAATCATCACAGAATCTGAGATGCTTAGAAACATCTACTTCACACACTAGATAAACTGAAAGAAATCTTAGTTGACAACCATATAATAAATGTGACTGTTGAAGAGAACATTTACATTCTTTCAAACATTTATTCCATCCACGTGATGCTTCAACGACGACTTGCAGTCCCAAGAAAATGTCTTGTCACTAGATGTGAGAAATCATCACAGAATCTGGGATGCTCAAAAACATCTAGAACACACTGGTTAGACTGAAGTAAAAGTGTATTGACAGTTATATATTAAATGTGACCATTTAAGAGGACATTTGAATCAATTCAAACATCTATTCCATCAATGTGACACTTAAACAGAGCTTTGGAGTAGCAAGAAAACGTGCCGTCACTAGATGTGAGAAATCATCACAGAATCTGAGATGCTTAAAAACATCTACTTCACACACTAGATAAACTGAAAGAAATCTTTGTTGACAACCATATAATAAATGTAACAGTTGAAGAGAACCTTTAAATCATTTCAAACATCTATTCCATCCACGCGAGGCTTTAACAGAGATTTAAAGTCGAAAGAAAATGTCTTGTCACTAGATCTGAGAAATCATCACAAAATCTGGGATGCTTAAAAACATCTACTCCGCACACTAGTGAAGCTTTAAGGAAAAAGGATTGTTAACTTTATGATAAATTTGACAATTGATGAGAATGATTAGATCATTTCCAACATGTATTGCATCAACATGAGACTTCAACGGAGCCCTGCAGTAGCACGAAAACGTGTAGTCACTAGATGTTCGAAATCATCACAGAATCTGAAATACATAAAAACATCCACTTCACACACTAGATAAACTGAAAGAAATCTTAGTTGACAACCATATGATAAATGTGACAGTGGAAGAGAAGAGTTAAATCATTTCAAACATCTATTCCATCCACGTGATGCTTCAACGGAGATTTGCAGTCGCAAGAAAATGTCTTGTCACTAGATGTGAGAAATCATCACAGTATGTGGGATGCTCAAAAAGATCTAGTTCACACACTGGTTAGACTGAAGTAAAAGTGTATTGACAGTTCTATATTGAATTTGACCATTCAAGAGGACATTTGAATCATTTCAAACATCTATTCCATCAACGTGACACCTCAACAGAGCTTTGCAGTCGCAAGAAAACGTGTAGTCACTAGATGTGAGAAATCATCACAGAATCTGAGATACTTAAAAACATCTACTTCACACACTAGATAAACTGAAAGAAATCTTAGTTGACAACCATATCATAAATGTGACAGTGGAAGAGAACAGTTAAATCATTTCAAACATCTATTCCATCAACGTGATGCTTAAACGAAGATTTGGAACCGCAAGAAAATGTCTTGTCACTAGATGTGAGAAATCATCACAGAATCTGGGATGCTCAAAAACATCTAGTTCACACACTGGTTGACTGAAGTAAAAGTGTATTGACAGTTATATATTAAGTTTGACCATTCAAGAGGACATTTGAATCATTTAAAACATCTATTCCATCAACGTGACACTTCAACAGAGCTTTGTAGTCGCAAAAAAAAGTGTAGTCAATAGATGTGAGAAATCATTACAGAATCTGAGATGCTTAAAAACATTTACTTCACACACTAGATACACTGAAAGAAATCTTAGTTGACAACCATATAATAAATGTGACAGTTGAAGAGGACATTTAAATCATTTCAAACATCTATTCCATCCACGTGATGCTTCAACGGAGATTTACAGTCGCAAGAAAATGTCTTGTCACTAGATGTGAGAAATCATCACAGAATCTGGGATGCTTAAAACATTTAGTTTACACACTGGATAGACTGAAGTAAAAGTGTATTGACAGTTATATATTAAGTTTGACCATTCAAGAGGACATTTGAATCATTTCAAACATCTATTCCATCAACGTGACATTTCAACAGAGCTTTGCAGTCGCAAGAAAACGTGTAGTCACTAGATGTGAGAAATCATCACAGAATTTGAAATGCTTAAAAACATCTACTTCACACACTAGATACACTGAAAGAAATCTTAGTTGACAACCATATAATAAATGTGACAGTTGAAGAGAACATTTAAATCATTTCAAACATCTATTCCATCCACGTGATGCTTCAACGGAGATTTGCAGTCGCAAGAAAATGTCTTGTCACTAGATGTGAGAAATCATCACAGAATCTTGGATGCTTAAAACATTTAGTTTACAAACTGGTTAGACTGAAGTAAAAGTGTATTGACAGTTATATATTAAATGTGACCATTCAAGAGGACTTTTGAATCATCTCAAACATCTATTCCATCAACGTGACACGTCAACAGAGCTTTGCAGTCGCAAGAAAACGTGTAGTCACTAGATGTGAGAAATCATCACAGAATCTGGGATGCTCAAAAACATCTAGTTCACACACTGGTTAGACTGAAGTGAAATTGTATTGACAGTTATATATTAAATGTGACCATTCAAGAGGACATTTGAATCATTTCAAACATCTATTCCATCCACGTGACACTTCAACAGAGATTTAAAATCGCAAGAAAATGTCTTGTCACTAGATGTGAGAAATCATCACAGAATCTGGGATGCCTAAAAACATCTACTCCGCACACTAGTGAAGCTTTAAGAAAAAAGGATTGTTAACTTTATGATAAATTTGGCAATTGATGAGAACGTTTAGATCATTTCAAACATGTATTGCATTGACATGAGACTTCAACAGAGCCCTGCAGTAGCAAGAAAACGTGTAGTCACTAGATGTTAGAAATCATCACAGAATCTGAGATGCTTAAAAGCATTTACTTCACACACTAGATAAACTGAAAGAAATCTTTGTTGACAACCATATAATAAATGTGACAGTTGAAGAGAACATTTAAATCATTTCAAACATCTATTCCATCCACGTGATGCTTTAACGGAGATTTGTAGTCGCAAGAAAATGCCATGTCACTAGTTGTGAGAATCCATCACAGAATCTGGGATGCTCAAAAACATCTACTTCACACACTGGTTAGACAGAAGTAAAAGTGTATAGACAGTTATATATTAAATGTGACCATTCAAGAGGACATTTGAATCATTACAAACATCTATTCCATCAACGTGACTCTTCAACAGAGATTTGTAGTAGCAAGAAAACGTGTAGTCACTAGATGTCAGAAATCATCACAGAATCTGAGATGCTTAAAAAAATCTACTTCACACACTAGATAAACTGAAACAAATCTTTGTTGACAACAATATAATAAATGTGACAGTTGAAGAGAACATTTAAATCATTTCAAACATCTATTCCATCCACGCGATGTTTCAACGGAGATTTGCAGTCGCAAGAAAATGTCTTGTCACTAGATGTGAGAAATCATCACAGAATCTGGGATGCTCAAAAACATCTAGTTCACACACTGGTTAGACTGAAGTAAAAGTGTATTGACAGTTATATATTAAATGTGACCATTCAAGAGGACATTTAAATCATTTCAAACATTTATTCCATCAACGTGACACTTCAACAGAGCTTTGCAGTCGCAAGAAAACGTGTAGTCACTAGACGTGAGAAATCATCACAGAATCTGAGATGCTTAAAAACATCTACTTCACACACTAGATAAACTGAAGAAATCTTAGTTGACAACCATATAATAAATGTGACAGTTGAAGAGAACATTTAAATCATTTCAAACATCTATTCCATCCACGTGATGCTTCAACAGAGATTTGCAGTCGCAAGAAAATGTCTTGTCACTAGATGTGAGAAATCATCACAGAATCTGGGATGCTCAAAAACATCTAGTTCACACACTGGTTAGACTGAAGTAAAAATGTATTGACAGTTACATATTAAATGTGACCATTCATGAGGACGTTTGAATCATTTCAAACATCTATTCCATCAACGTGACACTTCAACAGAGCTTTGCAGTCGCAAGAAAGCGTGTAGTCACTAGATGTGAGAAATCATCACAGAATCTGAGATGCTTAAAAACATCTACTTCACACACTAGATAAACTGAAGAAATCTTAGTTGACAACCATATAATAAATGTGACAGTTGAAGAGAACTTTTAAATCATTTCAAACATCTATTCCATCCACGTGATGCTTCAACGGAGATTTGCAGTCGCAAGAAAATGTCTTGTCACTAGATGTGAGAAATCATCACAGAATCTTGGATGCTTAAAACATTTAGTTTACACACTGGTTAGACTGAAGTAAAAGTGTATTGACAGTTATATATTAAATGTGACCATTCAAGAGGACTTTTGAATCATCTCAAACATCTATTCCATCAACTTGACACGTCAACAGAGCTTTGCAGTCGCAAGAAAACGTGTAGTCACTAGATGTGAGAAATCATCACAGAATCTGGGATGCTCAAAAACATCTAGTTCACACACTGGTTAGACTGAAGTGAAATTGTATTGACAGTTATATATTAAATGTGACCATTCAAGAGGACATTTGAATCATTTCAAACATCTATTCCATCCACGTGACACTTCAACAGAGATTTAAAATCGCAAGAAAATGTCTTGTCACTAGATGTGAGAAATCATCACAGAATCTGGGATGCCTAAAAACATCTACTCCGCACACTAGTGAAGCTTTAAGAAAAAAGGATTGTTAACTTTATGATAAATTTGGCAATTGATGAGAACGTTTAGATCATTTCAAACATGTATTGCATTGACATGAGACTTCAACAGAGCCCTGCAGTAGCAAGAAAACGTGTAGTCACTAGATGTTAGAAATCATCACAGAATCTGAGATGCTTAAAAGCATTTACTTCACACACTAGATAAACTGAAAGAAATCTTTGTTGACAACCATATAATAAATGTGACAGTTGAAGAGAACATTTAAATCATTTCAAACATCTATTCCATCCACGTGATGCTTTAACGGAGATTTGTAGTCGCAAGAAAATGCCATGTCACTAGTTGTGAGAATCCATCACAGAATCTGGGATGCTCAAAAACATCTACTTCACACACTGGTTAGACAGAAGTAAAAGTGTATAGACAGTTATATATTAAATGTGAGCATTCAAGAGGACATTTGAATCATTACAAACATCTATTCCATCAACGTGACACTTCAACAGAGATTTGTAGTAGCAAGAAAACGTGTAGTCACTAGATGTCAGAAATCATCACAGAATCTGAGATGCTTAAAAACATCTACTTCACACACTAGATAAACTGAAACAAATCTTTGTTGACAACAATATAATAAATGTGACAGTTGAAGAGAACATTTAAATCATTTCAAACATCTATTCCATCCACGCGATGTTTCAACGGAGATTTGCAGTCGCAAGAAAATGTCTTGTCACTAGATGTGAGAAATCATCACAGAATCTGGGATGCTCAAAAACATCTAGTTCACACACTAGTTAGATTGAAGTAAAAGTGTATTGACAGTTATGTATTAAATGTGACAATTCAAGAGGATATTTGAATCATTTCAAACATCTATTCCATCAACGTGACACTTAAAGAGAGCATTGCCGTCGCAAGAAAACGTGTAGTCACTAGATGTGAGAAATCATAACAGAATCTGAGAGACTTAAAGACATCTACTTCACACAAGATAAACTGAAAGAAATCTTTGTTGACAACCATATAATAAATGTGACGGTTGAAGAGAACATTTAAATAATTTCAAACATCTATTCAATCAACGTGATGCTTCAACGGAGATTTGCAGTCGCAAGAAAATGTCTTGTCACTAGATGTGAGAAATCATCACAGAATCTGGGATGCTCAAAAACAGCTAGTTCACACACTGGTTAGACTGAAGTAAAAGTGTATTGACAGTTATATATTAAATGTGACCATTCAAGAGGACATTTAAATCATTTCAAACATTTATTCCATCAACGTGACACTTCAACAGAGCTTTGCAGTCGCAAGAAAACGTGTAGTCACTAGACGTGAGAAATCATCACAGAATCTGAGATGCTTAAAAACATCTAATTCACACACTAGATAAACTGAAGAAATCTTAGTTGACAACCATATAATAAATGTGACAGTTGAAGAGAACATTTAAATCATTTCAAACATCTATTCCATCCACGTGATGCTTCAACAGAGATTTGCAGTCGCAAGAAAATGTCTTGTCACTAGATGTGAGAAATCATCACAGAATCTGGGATGCTCAAAAACATCTAGTTCACACACTGGTTAGACTGAAGTAAAAATGTATTGACAGTTACATATTAAATGTGACCATTCATGAGGACGTTTGAATCATTTCAAACATCTATTCCATCAACGTGACACTTCAACAGAGCTTTGCAGTCGCAAGAAAGCAAGTAGTCACTAGATGTGAGAAATCATCACAGAATCTGAGATGCTTAAAAACATCTACTTCACACACTAGATAAACTGAAGAAATCTTAGTTGACAACCATATAATAAATGTGACAGTTGAAGAGAACATTTAAATCATTTCAAACATCTATTCAATCAACGTGATGCTTCAACGGAGATTTGCAGTCGAAAGAAAATGTCTTGTCACTAGATGTGAGAAATCATCACAGAATCTTGGATGCTCAAAAACATCTAGTTCACACACTGGTTAGACTGAAGTAAAAATGTATTGACAGTTATATGTTAAATGTGAGCATTCAAGAGGCCATTTGAATCATTTCAAACATCTATTCCATCAACGTGACACTTCAACAGAGCTTTGCAGTAGCATGAAAACGTGCCGTCACTAGATGTGAGAAATCATCACAGAATCTGAGATGCTTAAAAACATCTACTTCAAACACTAGATAAACTGAGAGAAATCTTTGTTGGCAACCATATAATAAATGTGACAGTTGTAGAGAACATTTAAATCATTTCAAACATCTATTCCATCCACGTGACGCTTTAACAAAGATTTATAGTCGAAAGAAAATGTCTTGTCACTGGATGTGAGAAATCATCACAGAATCTGGGATGCTCAAAAACATCTAGTTCACACACTGGTTAGATTGAAGTAAAAGTGTATTGACAGTTATATATTAAATGTGACCATTCAAGAGGACATTTAAATCATTTCAAGCATCTATTCCATCAACGTGACACTTCAACACAGCTTTGCAGTCGCACGAAAACGTGTAGTCACTAGATGTGAGAAATCATCACAGAATCTGAGATGCTTAAAAACATCTACATCAGACACTAGATAAACTGAAAGAAATCTTAGTTTACAACCATATAAAAAATGTGACAGTTGAAGAGAACATTTAAATCATTACAAACATCTATTACATCCACGTGATGCTTCAACGGAGATTTGCAGTCGAAAGAAAATGTCTTGTCACTAGATGTGAGAAATCATCACAGAATCTGGGATGCTCAAAAACATGTAGTTCACACACTGGCTAGACTGAAGTAAAAGTGTATTGACAGTTATATATTAAATGTGAGCATTCAAGAGGCCATTTGAATTATTTCAAACATCTATTCCATCAACGTGACACTTCAACAGAGCTTTGCAGTAGCAAGAAAGCGTGCCGTCACTAGATGTGAGAAATCATCACAGAATCTGAGATGCTTAAAAACATCTACTTCACACACTAGATAAACAGAAAGAAATCTTTGTTGACAACCATATAATAAATATTACAATTGAAAAGATTATTTAAATCATTTCAAACATCTATTCAATCAACGTGATGCTTCAACGGAGATTTGCAGTCGAAAGAAAATGTCTTGTCACTATATGTGAGAAATCATCACAGAATCTGGGATGCTCAAAAACATCTAGTTCACACACTGGTTAGACTGAAGTAAAAGTGTATTGACAGTTATATATTAAATGTGAGCATTCAAGAGGCCATTTGAATTATTTCAAACATCTATTCCATCAACGTGACACTTCAACAGAGCTTTGCAGTCGCAAGAAAACGTGTAGTCACTAGACGTGAGAAATCATCATGTAATCTGAGATGCTTAAAAACATCTACTTCAGACACTGGATAAACTGAAAGAAATCTTGGTTGACAACCATATAATAAATGTGACAATTGAAGAGAACATTCAAATTATTTCAAACATCTATTCCATCCACGTGATGCTTCAACGAAGATTTGTAGTCGCAAGAAAATGTCTTGTCACTAGTTGTGAGAAATCATCAAAGAATCTGGGATGCTCAAAAACATCTATTTCACACACTGGTTAGACTGAAATAAAAGTGTATTGACAGTTATATATTATATGTGACCATTCAAGAGGACATTTGAATAATTTCAAACATTTATTCCATCAACGTGACACCTCAACAAAGCTTTGCAGTCGCAAGAAAACGTGTAGTCATAAGATGTGAAAAATCATCACAGAATCTGAGATGCTTAAAAACATCTACTTCACACACAAGATAAACTGAAGAAATCTTAGTTGACAACCATATAATAAATGTGACAGTTGAAGAGAACATTTAAATCATTTCAAACATCTATTCCATCCACGCGATGCTTCAACAGAGATTTGCATTCGCAAGAAAATGTCTTGTCACTAGATGTGAGAAATCATCACAGAATCTAGGATGCTCAAAAACATCTAGTTCACACACTGGTTAGACTGAAGTAAAAGTGTATTGACAGTTATATATTAAATGTGACCATTCAAGAGGATATTTGAATCATTTCAAACATCTATTCCATCAACGTGACACTTCAACAGAGCTTTGCAGTAGCAAGAAAACGTGCCGTCACTAGATGTGAGAAATCATCACAGAATCTGAGATGCTTAAAAACATCTACTTCAAACACTAGATAAACTGAGAGAAATCTTTGTTGGCAACCTTATAATAAATATGACAGTTGAAGAGAACATTTAAATCATTTCAAACATCTATTCCATCCACGTGACGCTTTAACAGAGATTTAAAGTCGAAAGAATATGTCTTGTCACTAGATGTGAGAAATCATCACAGAATCTAGGATGCTCAAAAACATCTAGTTCACACACTGGTTAGACTGATGTAAAAGTGTATTGACAGTTATATATTAAATGTGAGCATTCAAGAGGACATTTGAATCATTTCCAACATCTATTCAATCAACGTGACACCTCAACAAAGCTTTGCAGTCGCAAGAAAACGTGTAGTCACTAGATGTGAGAAATCATCACAGAATCTGAGATGCTTAAAAACATCTACTTCACACACTAGATAAACTGAAGAAATCTTAGTTGACAACCATATAATAAATGTGACAGTTGAAGAGAACATTTAAATCATTTCAAACATCTACTTCATCCATGTGATGCTTCAACAGAGATTTGGAGTTGCAAGAAAATGTCTTGTCACTAGATGTGAGAAATCATCACAGAATCTGGGATGCTCAAAAACATCTAGTTCACACACTGGTTAGACTAAAGTAAAAGTGTATTGACAGTTATATATTAAATGTGACCATTCAAGAGGACATTTGAATCATCTCAAACATCTATTCCATCCACGTGACGCCTCAACAGAGATTTAAAGTCGAAAGAAATGTCTTGTCAGTAGATGTGAGAAATCATCACAGAATCTGGGATGATTAAAAACATCTACTCCGCACACTAGTGAAGCTTTAAGAAAAAAGGATTGTTAACTTTATGATAAATTTGGCAATTGATGAGAACGTTTAGATCATTTCCAACATGTATTGCATCGACATGAGACATTACCAGAGCGCTGCTGTAGCAAGAAAACGTGTAGTCACTAGATGTGAGAATTCATCACAGAATCTGAGATACTTAAAACCATCTACTTCACACATTAGATAAACTGAAAGAAATCTTAGTTGACAACCATATAATAAATGTGACAGTTGAAGAGAACATTTAAATCATTTCAAACATCTACTTCAGCCATGTGATGCTTCAACAGAGATTTGGAGTTGCAAGAAAATGTCTTGTCACTAGATGTGAGAAATCATCACAGAATCTGGGATGCTCAAAAACATCTAGTTCACACACTGGTTAGACTAAAGTAAAAGTGTATTGACAGTTATATATTAAATGTGACCATTCAAGAGGACATTTGAATCATCTCAAACATCTATTCCATCCACGTGACGCCTCAACAGAGATTTAAAGTCGAAAGAAATGTCTTGTCACTAGATGTGAGAAATCATCACAGAATCTGGGATGATAAAAAACATCTACTCCGCACACTAGTGAAGCTTTAAGAAAAAAGGATTGTTAACTTTATGATAAATTTGGCAATTGATGAGAACGTTTAGATCATTTCCAACATGTATTGCATCGACATGAGACATTACCAGAGCGCTGCTGTAGCAAGAAAACGTGTAGTCACTAGATGTGAGAATTCATCACAGAATCTGAGATACTTAAAACCATCTACTTCACACATTAGATAAACTGAAAGAAATCTTAGTTGACAACCATATCATAAATGTGACAGTTGAAGAGAACATTTAAATCATTCCAAACATCTATTCCATCCACGCGATGTTTCAACGGAGATTTGCAGTCGCAAGAAAATGTCTTGTCACTAGATGTGAGAAATTATCACAGAATCTGGGATGCTCAAAAACATCTAATTCACACACTGGTTAGACTGAAGTAAAAGTGTATTGACAGTTATATATTATATGTGACCGTTCAAGAGGACATTTAAATCATTTCAAGCATCTATTCCATCAACGTGACACTTCAACACAGCTTTGCAGTCGGAAGAAAACGTGTAGTCACTAGATGTGAGAAATCATCACAGAATCTGAGATGCTTAAAAACATCTACTTCAGACACTAGATAAACTGAAAGAAATCTTTGTTGACAACCATATAATAAATGTGACAGTTGAAGAGAACATTTGAATCATTACAAACATCTATTACATCCACGTGATGATTCAACGGAGATTTGCAGTCGAAAGAAAATGTCTTGTCACTAGATGTGAGAAATCATCACAGAATCTGGGATGCTCAAAAACATCTAGTTCACACACTGCCTAGACTGAAGTAAAAGTGTATTGACAGTTATATATTAAATGTGAGCATTCAAGAGGCCATTTGAATTATTTCAAACATCTATTCCATCAACGTGACACTTCAACAGAGCTTTGCAGTAGCAAGAAAACGTGCCGTCACTAGATGTGAGAAATCATCACAGAATCTGAGATGCTTAAAAACATCTACTTCACACACTAGATAAACTGAAAGAAATCTTAGTTTACAACCATATAATAAGTGTGACAGTTGTAGAGAACATTTAAATCATTTCAAACAATTAATCCATCCACGTGATGCTTCAACGAAGATTTGTAGTCGCAAGAAAATGTCTTGTCACTAGATGCGAGAAATCATCACAGAATCTGGGATGCTCAAAAACATCTAGTTCACACACTGGTTAGACTGAAGTAAAAGTGTATTGACAGTTATATATTAAATGTGAGCATTCAAGAGGCCATTTGAATTATTTCAAACATCTATTCCATCAACGTGACACTTCAACAGAGCTTTGCAGTAGCAAGAAAACGTGCCGTCATTAGATGTGAGAAATCATCACAGAATCTGAGATGCTTAAAAACATCTACTTCACACACTAGATAAACTGAAAGAAATCTTAGTTTACAACCATATAATAAGTGTGACAGTTGTAGAGAACATTGAAATCATTTCAAACAAGTAATCCATCCACGTGATGCTTCAACGAAGATTGGTAGTCGCAAGAAAATGTCTTGTCACTAGATGCGAGAAATCATCACAGAATTTGGGATGCTCAAAAACATCTAGTTCACACACTGGTTAGACTGAAGTAAAAGTGTATTGACTGTTATATATTAAATGTGACCATTCAAGAGGACATTTGAATCATTTCAAACATCTATTCCATCAACGTGACACCTCAACAGAGCTTTGCAGTCGCAAGAAAACGTGTAGTCACTAGATGTGAGAAATCATCACAGAATCTGAGATGCTTAAAAACATCTACTTCACACACTAGATAAACTGAAGAAATCTTAGTTGACAACCATATAATAAATGTGACAGTTGAAGAAAACATTTAAATTATTTCAAACATCTATTCCATCCACGTGACGCTTCAACAGAGATTTGCAGTCGAAAGAAAATGTCTTGTCACTAGATGTGAGAAATCATCACAGAATCTGGGATGCTTAAAAACATCTACTTCGCACACTAGTGAAGCTTTAAGAAAAAAGGATTGTTAAATTTATGATAAATTTGACAATTGACGAGAACGTTTAGATCATTTCCAACATGTATTGCATCGACATGAGACTTCAACATAGCCCTGCAGTAGCAAGAAAACGTGTAGTCACTAGATGTGAGAAATCATCACAGAATCTGAGATGCTTAAAAACATCTACTTCACACACTAGATAAACTGAAAGAAATCTTTTTTGACAACCATATAATAAATATGACAGTTGAAGAGATTATTTAAATCATTTCAAACATCTATTCCATCCACGTGACGCTTCAACATAGCTTTGCAGGAGGTAAAAAATGTCCAGTCACGAGATGTGAGAATTTATCACAGAATCTCGGATGCTTAAAAACATCTACTTCATACACTAGCTAAACTGTAGTAAAAGTATTTTTGCAAGTATTCAATAATCGTTAGAAGTGAAGATAACGTTTAAAACATATCAGACATCTATTCCATCGAAGTGAGACTTCTGCAGAGACTTTCATTCGCATGAAAACGTTGAGACACTAGATGTGAGAAGTCATCATATAATCTTGGATGCTTCCTT
Source organism: Aurelia sp. 4 Dawson et al 2005 (assembly GCA_964019985.1). Taxonomy (NCBI): domain Eukaryota; kingdom Metazoa; phylum Cnidaria; class Scyphozoa; order Semaeostomeae; family Ulmaridae; genus Aurelia; species Aurelia sp. 4 Dawson et al 2005. Next base: position 20,570,235 of record OZ026504.1, read on the forward strand.
GGGATACACCTGAAAGAAATTTGCTGAGTATTGTGCAAAGAAAGGGATTTCTCATAAGTTTACGAATCTTTACAGTCCTCAACAAAATGGAATTTCGGGAAGATTGAATCGTAAAATCATTGAAGCAACAAGATCAATGATTCATTATGCAAAGTTACCATTACAGTTTTGGGCAGAAGCAGTTAACACAGCAGTTTATTTAGCAGTTTATTTACAAAATGGAATTTCGTAAAGATTGAATCGTAAAATCATTGAAGCAACAAGATCAATGATTCATCATGCAAAGTTACCGTTACAGTTTTGGGCAGAAGCAGTTAACACAGCAGTTTATTTAGCAGTTTATTTACAAAATGGAATTTCGTAAAGATTGAATCGTAAAATCATTGAAGCAACAAGATCAATGATTCATCATGCAAAGTTACCGTTACAGTTTTGGGCAGAAGCAGTTAACACAGCAGTTTATTTGCATAATCGAAGTCCTACTGTAGCATTGAAGGATAAAACTCCTTTTGAATGTTGGTTTGGAAGAAAACCTGACATTTTTAATCTACGAGTGTTTGGATTTGTTTGTTACATGCATGTTCCAGATGGTCAACGTCGAAAGTTGGATCCAAAATCGAGCAAAGGAATCTTTATTGGTTATCCTGAAGGTACAAAAGGATATAAATTGTATGATCTAAAGAAGAAAAAGTTTTTTCGAAGCAGAAATATCTTATTCTATGAAGATAAGTTCTATTATCCTGACTCAGAAGGTAAATCAGATGATGTTTCAAAGATCGTTTTTCTAGAAGAAGGTGTTCATATTGAAAGCATAATAGAACATCCTATTGATATCGAAAACTTGCCTGAAGCTCAAGGGGATGATATCAAGCCAGTTGGAGAAAGAAATGAAGTTAATCCTGTGAAGGCAACGTATGAAGAGACATTCATTCAGCAATTCAGAAATATAAGAACAAAGAGAGAGCGAAAGCCTCCAAGAAGTTTGATTGAAGACATTTCAAATTATGTTGAACATTGTTTTATGACAACATCAGAATCTGATGAACCAAAGTCTCCTAGTGAAGCATTGTATGGCGAACACTCTGATCAATGGAAGGAAGCTATGGATTCTGAATATTCTTCTTTATTGAAGAACGAGACTTGAAGTACCACCCACGGGGGGGTATCTCGACCTATTTTCTGACAGGGACGTGCCATTTTGCCCGAAAAATTGGTACCCATAATTCCGTAAATTCTGGTGGATTTTAGGGTCATAATTCCGTAAATCGAATGAAAATCTGGGCCATAATTCCGGAAATTATGAAAAATCCCCTTAAAAAGACACCCATAATTCCGTTAAATGTCTAAAAATTGTGTAAATGCTACCCATAATTCCGTAACGGTTTGAAAAAAGTACCCCCAAAAAATGGCACGTCCCCGTACCATGAAAAGTACTAAGTTACCCCCCCCCCCGAGGTACCACCACCTGAAGGAATGAACATCGTTGGTTCACGCTGGATTTTTAAAGTCAAGCGTAATTCAGATGGCTCACTAGATGGTTTTAAAGCAAGAGTTGTCGCTCAAGGTTACTCGCAGACAAACGGAATGGATTATGATGAAGTTTTCTCACTTGCTGCAAGATATTCTGCTATAAGATCATAACTTGCATTAGCAAATGTGCATGATCTTGAAGTACATCAGATGGATGTGAAAACCGCTTTTCTCAATGGATCAATAGACTCTGAGATTTTCATGACACAACCAGAGGGGTATGTTGATGCAGATAAACCAAATTATGTTTCCAAGCTAAACAAGAGTATTTTTGGGCTCAAACAATATGCTCGTTGTTGGAATTCTACTCTCGATCAGCATTTGAAATGGAGTGGTTATCGTAAGAGCAATGCTGATGGCTGTATTTACATCAAGCTAATCAAGGGGCCAGATGGACATATCAGTTTTGTTATACTTGCTGTTTATGTTAATGATATCATTCCAGTATCGAATGATATTTCTATGCTCTATGCAGAGAAGGAATCATTGTGTCGCAGATTTGAGATAGTTGATAAAGGAGAGGCACATTATATTCTTGGAATGTCAATTGAGCGAGATAGGAAAGCAAAGACTTTGTTTACAAGTCAACCAAAATATTTTGAAAATCTTCTGCAACGTTCCCGCAACGTTTTGGGATGGAAGATTGCAAGCCTGTCTCAACTCCTATGGAACTGGGTAAAAAGTTTCAAAAGTTATTAGATGATGAAGAGTCCTTTGATACCCAGACGTATCAGCAAGCAATGGGATGTCTGACGTATGCATCAACTGCTACGAGACCTGATATTGCAGCAGCAGTTGGAACTTTATCTCGTTACATGTCAAATCCAAGCAAAGATTATTAGATAGGTGTTAAGCGAATATTACGATACTTGAAAGGAACAATGAATTATGGACTTAGATTCTCTGATTGTGAGAATGATAAAATTGTTGGTTTTGCTGATGCAGATTGGGCAGGTGATGTCGATTCACACTGTTCAACATCTGGTTATGTTTTTCAAATTGGGAGCTCTACTGTAAGTTGGTGCAGTAAGAAACAAGCTACGGTAGCGAAATCTACTACTGAAGCTGAATATGTGTCGTTGAGTCTTGCAACACAAGAAGCTATATGGCTACGTCGATTGATGAATGGCATGATTTCACCTACTTTGATTTATGAGGATGATCAAGGAGCGATACAGGTTTTAAGGAACCCAAAGTCTCATAACAGAACTTGACATATTGATCTTTCTTATCATTTTGCTCGTGAAAGAGTGGCATCGAAACATAAGCGTTCGAGGCGCGGGGGGGGGGGGCGGGGTGGCCGGGGGCGGTAGCCCCACAACTTAGGGCAAATTTTTGCCCAAAGTCGGGCAAACATGCCGGCAAACAATCGGCTTTGTGTAGGGCCGCCCCCTAGATTGTTCTTCCCTTACGCTTATCCATCGAAAGAAATAGGTGTTATTGTCCTACTCAAGACATGGTGGCAGATATAATGACTAAGGGACTGCCAAAAGTTACTTTTGAGAAATTTAGAAACTCATTAGGAGTTCATCGCGTTGTTTAGTTCAATGTAGCACCATGTTTTGGACTTCAGATATGTTTGATTTAATCATCAAAGATCATCGCAACTTTTGTGTTACCCCCGTACGAAGAGACAATAGAAACTTTTTAATGACCTATGATTGGACGATTGAACGCTGTTGTTGTTGTATGCAGCACGAGTTGTTTACTAGAAAAGTCTTCCTGTTTTTGTTGTTCGTTCTTTCGTCGCTTCGTTAAAGAGCTGAAAAGATGTGAAACAGTTTAGTTTTAAACTGTTTTAGAAGCCAAATGTCTGCTGAATTTTTAACATAAAGCGCTCTACCTACCAACTATGGATTGCAAGGAAAGAAGAGTTTGGCTTTCAGACGTCTACACGGGATGATTTTGCGCAGTTTCTCCTGAGCACTTTGCCTCCAGAAGATCAAACCAACTGCGGGGAGAATGCAAGTGAAAACTTCAGCACGATGCTTTCATTGATCACAACAAACCTTGGCCCGGGCACCTCAAATTTTGCTGAGCCAGAGGCAAAAGGTATGGAACATTGGTTGGCTTTTATTCTTTATTATTCATTACCAGTAAGAATTTTGCACCGCTTGCGCCAGCTTGCTGCATGTATCTTTTGAACGAGGGATTATGTTCTGCGAGTTGTCAGTTGCGAGTTGTCAGTTGCGAGTTGTCAGTTGCGAGTTGTCAGCTGCGAGTTGTCAGTTGCGAGTTGGTTTTTACTCATATTTTGCGAGTTACGATTTGGTTTTCCATCATATCAATTCATTCTATTACTTTTGTTCTAATTTTAGATTCTAGCCAAAGTTTGTTATGAGTTTCTTAAATGAATTTTTACTTCTCTAAACGAAGAAATGTCCATAATACTTTTGTCTGTTCAAGGGGCCTTCAAGGTACTTAGGAAGAACCTAATCAAGCAAACTTTACTGCATTTTAGACTCACTTTGGGCATTTCCTGTTCAGGCAAGATCCATACTAAGCCCCCCTAACACTTAGCGTACCCCATACAAGTGCAAAAAACCCCATTTCTGATCTGAGATCTCCAAATTCTCTCCAAAGGTACAAAGAAGACATACGTAACGTATCAAAGTAAAAGGTTCCTGAAGGGTGCACCTCAGTCCCGTTCTGCTCCTAGTCATATTTTGCATGAAATCTTATTTATAGTCGGTGACCATATGATAGCAAGCACCAATACCAAAACCTTTGTTCCAATTTTAGATTCTAATCAAAATTTCTTATGATTTTCTTTGATGAATTTCTACTTAACTTGAAGGGAAAAGGGTTGTATTTTGGGACTAAGATTTTACCTCAGAGGTTACTACCTCATTCCTTGAGTGTGACTGTAGCAAATCCAGATCTAAAATCTTAGCCCCAAAATACAACCCTTTCCCTTCAAGACAAGCAGAAATTCATAAAAGAAACTCATAAGAAGTTTTGGTTAAAATCTGAAATTGGAACAAAGGAATAGACTGAATTGACATGATGGAAACCAACTCGCAACTCGCAACTCGCAAAATAAAAGTAAAAACCAACTTGCAACTGACAACTCGCAACTCGCAAAATAAAAGTAAAAACCAACTCGTAACTGACAACTCGCAACTGACAACTCGCAACTCGCGAATTATCATATCTCCTTTTGAACAAGATCGATTGAAATAGCAAATTCAATATTTCTTATTGTCCAGATGCGGAGAAACCGCTTTGGCTAAACTAGCTAGCTTTGACTCTCGTATACAAGAGTCAGAAATTATAGCCAATCTTCCGTACCGTACTCATTGTAGGGCAGACATTGTTAGCTAACACGTTCACTAATCTTTCCTGCAACGCGTCAGTCAGAACATACAGAGGCCATACAAAGTTAGCTAACGTGATCGCTAATTTTCTTTACTACACATACAAGTAGGGCAGGCCAACTTAGCTAACACGTTTGCTAATTAGACAGGTTACGAAACCAGGAGGGCAACGCCAGCCAGAATGTAATCTAATATTCTGCAAAGAAAGTATTGTTTCTGTATGCTACCTTTAATTTATCGTCGTAAAGGCCAAATTGAGGCCTCCTATATCTCAGAGATACCTGAAAACCATATTTTATTCTTTGAAGACAAGTATTCAGAAAGGCAGGGTTTTACTTCAGAGGCCTAGATCTGCAATACAGAATGCCAGAATTGGAGTTTCCAAGTTGTGAAATTGAAAAGAACAACTTCAGAGTCTCTAAGGGAAGCAAATTCGAATGAAAAACAAGAAATCTTTTGAATCTGAAGTTCTGAAACAAAAGCAACATAGCGTTGCAGTTGCCGTTGCGGTCTTGGTTTCGTAAACTCTCTATTTTCTCTCCAGCACACACAAGTAAGGCAGGCCAACCTAGCTAACACGTTCGCTAAGTTTCTCTACAGCACGCATAGTAGGGCAGGCAAATTTAGCTGAAACATTAGCTAAATTCCCCTAAAGCACACACAGCATAACAGGCAGAGCTTACTCACATGTTCACTAAATATTGCCCATGAGCTGCGAGGCAAGCTTCAAGGTACTTCAAAAAATCCTATTTCCTCCCTCCTAGAGCCCCAGAGTTCCGAAGGAGTATAAATTCAAACCAAAAATAGCTTTCATTGTCTAATGCAAATGTTCATACGCATGATCAACAAAACAAGCTGGCTAACTTCTCTCGATGGGAATGTCCTTGCTTGGTTGTGGCCAGAGCTTTGGAACGTAAAGTTTAGGCTTAGGCTACATCAAAGCTCGTCAAATATGACATGATTGTAATTTTGAAGAAAGATGAAAGTAATTGGGACTTTTTACTTTTCTAAGAAATAACACTTATTGATATGAATTTAGGGAAAATGACAAATATATGACGTCTGATTCAATAATAGGATAATAGATGGTTGAGTGTCTTCCATTGTCCAGATCATCAGGCTCCAAACTATAATTGCTTTATGCTTTCATTGAAGGATCCCTCTATAGAAAAGATAGGAATCAAATGTTTTAGCTGATTTTTGCTCTTGGCCCATGGCCGGAAACCTTCAAAGCCTCATTTTCACGGACCAATCAGATGGCGAATCAGCGAGGAAGACAGAAGAAATGCGTGAAAATTTCCCTCAACTTTACCTACCATCATAAAATGCAACCAGGACAAAAAACTGCTGGAAATTTCCCGAATTTTTTTGAAATATCTACTCACCAGATGTTTGGGAATCCAGATTTGGATGCCAGCTGAAATACCTTACGGTTTGGTGGAGATATAGCGTTTTCTGATAGGCAACATCGGCCGAGGCTTGCCAAGTCTTGTTTACGCCACTTCAAGTCAGGTGATAAAACCTCTTGAGAAAACCGCCTTTCAATTTCATTACTAATTTTGAACCATGAAAACTTATGCCATGAATGTAAAGAGTAGTATAATACAGAAATTTCTCAAGAGTATTGCCATATGACTTGAAATGTGTGAACTAACCGAAGGGAATTTCTTCAGTTCACATAGAAATCGAATGGGCATTGAATCTTGAACCAAAGAAACTGCAGTGTAAGGACAATAGCAAGAACAATTGGAAACGTAAATATTTGCCGTTCTGGGATCGTTCTTAAAACAATCACTATTGTTATTGCCATTGTCTTTAACCCAGAATTTCTATTGTTTAAGGTTTAGCGCCTCATCAGTTTTGGAAACGCCATAACTCCGAGAAAACCATGAGATATTTAAACCGGCATCCAAATCTGGATACCCAAACATCTAGCGAGTAGATTCCTTCAAAAAAATTCTGGAAATTTCCAGCAGTTTCTTGTCCTGGTTGCGTTTTATGAGGGTAGGTAAAGTTGAGAAAAATTTTCACACATTTCTTCTGTCCTCCTCGCTTATTCGCCATCTTATTGGTCCGTGAAAATGAGGATTTGAAGGTTTCCTGCCATGGGCCACGAGCAAAAGACGGCTAAAACATTTGATTCATCTTTCTATAGAGCTACTTGGGGGAGGTACTTCACTACAAATTCATACGGGGGTGTGCACTGCAAAGATTTCTGCTACAACCCAATCCCAGAATTTTGTCAGATATTCATACCCCATCCCAGAATTTTGAAGAAGTAACAAAAACAATTCAACATCAAAGGGATAAGGGATCAAGGGCTGGGAGCGACAATTTTGTCTCAAGTGGCCATTGGAACGAAGTTCTGATCTGAGCACGTTTTTTAATACAAAAAATAATTGAAATCTGTTCACCTGAAACTGACCACGTTATGCTCAAAGGATTATCCAGTTGCACTTTCATTCAGCACCCATAACCAGAATTTTGAGTATAACAGTAAACCCCAATTCCAGAAAATTCTTAGTGAAAGTATACCCCAATCACAGAAATTTTTTAGTAAAAGCATATCCCAACACCAGAATTTTCAGGCCAAAAACTACCCATAACTGGCGCAAATCCACCTTTTACCCTATAGTGATGTACCCCTCCCCCTCCGAGGGTGAAACTGTAACTATGGGATACTGAGATGTCTTTCTGTCTTGGCAAATGTTAAGCAAGGGCGTCCTTATCACAATAGTTCTCTTGAATAAAGGAGTTTTTCAGGCTAAACTACCAATTATCAACAAAACAAACAGCGAAACAACTTTATTGATAACTCTATTAGGTCTGCAAGTGTCAGAACCCTTCATTCAAATAGTATGCGATCAAAAGATTGATATTTTAGTTTTTTAGTTTTGAATAGAAAAACAATTGATCAAACTTTGTTATTGAGAACTTGAAATTGCTTTTTATTCAAAGATAACTGTTTTGGGCTAACAATTTTTGTGACTTTCTTAACTATCTATATAGCTTCTTTGGTCCAAATTTCTTTCAAATAGTTTGTTTATTTCCGGAAATATGTCAATTTTCTCAGAGAGTGGTTTTATGGTCAAACCCTTTAAAACCTCAAAATAAAGATAAATTGATGAAATTTCAGTCAAAACATCAGTCAAGGAGACAAGAAAGACACTTCATATATTTTTTCCTAAAGCATGAGGTCACCGAGATTCCATACATATATATTTGTATCTGTATCTGTATTTGTATATTTAATGAAGTTGTATCTTTAGATACATCATCATTATCGTCATTGTCATCATCATTGCATTATCATCATTCTCAATTAAACTTACCAGAAGCACAGAAAGATTTCTCTCCAATGAGATTTTACAGTCAAACTTCTAAGACTACTGTTTTTGGCCAAAAACGAGAAAATGTTGAAGTCATCAAATGTATATACAATAATTCAAGTACAACCCCAATGTTGACTTTTCACATTAATTCATATTTAGGAGAGGGAGAGAGAGAGCCAATTTACTTTCTTCTGGTCAATTTGAAGTTCTGAGGGGGGGGGGGCGGTGTGCTAATTTGGCATTCCCCTCATAGAATTTTTGATAAAGTCAAATTCAGTTTGGATGAGTAGAATGACACATATTTTGAACAACTGCTCAAAAATTTTTTGTGCGCCCTTGAGACATTCAGTTATCTAGGTTCAACGATGGATTCATAGTTCCGTCCATGAGCCAAAAAGCAAACAAGCAGAACACAGCCGCGAACTTAAATACTTCAAATCTCGCATGTTATTGCAATGTATGAACAGCTACTATGTGAGCTTTAGAGATTGATACTGCTCACAACATTTCTGATGAGGAATGCTTTGGTTTCTAATGCTAGAAATCTCAATGAAAGAGTGCTTATAACATTTTGCAAATGGTGGAAATATAATACCAGCTGAATAGGAAAAATCTTGTTGTTTAAGAGCAGCACTCCCTGGATTTCAAGGCAATTGGCACTAATGAGCATGGTAAAATAGATTATAAACTTACATAATTAAGATTGGCTATTTTCGGTTTTTAAATTTCAAGGAATTTGCCAAGCAAGCCGCTTACAGAAGCCTTTGAAAACAGGCCCAAATCACACCACATTTTTGGTGCTACAATGACTAGCATAGTACATTTCCCCCCTTTAGGATGACTAATGTGTCATCCCTTGGAACGCAGCAACATTATTCATAGACGTAGGAAGGAGGGGGGGCACTGGGGGCATCTATCCCCAAGATTTTGCAGTAAGCAAGGAAGTGCCCTTTTTTCAGAAAATGGCCCCGTTTTCAAGGAAAAAAGTGCCCAAGTTTGAGATGCTGCCTACATACCTGATATTATTTCATGCAAATTCATCCTCCCAAGAGGTAGGAGAAATTGGCTCATTATTTTAGGCAAATTTTCAAGGTTTCTTAAAGGTGCTCTCTTGAGAAAATCAATCATTATTTCAGAATGAAGTGGCTGATTTCAGTCAGGTAAAATTGAAATAATGGATTTGAAGCATGTCCATCATTAAACAATGTATTTGCCACAAAGAGCACCACCAAGGTCTGAATAGAACAATAAATTTGAATCTTTTGTAGAATTCTCTACCTGCATACATTGATACTTCTAATTCTACAGCTAAAATCTACAATTTCAACACTGAAGGTTCTTGTTAATGTAAATGAAACAAGAATGAAATGAGGAATAAAGGGAATTCATTTGCTAGAATCATGAAAAGAACAAATAAATAAGGCAGTGGATGAACAATACCCTGGCTGAAAATAGCACTTTTGCAAATAGCAAAAATATAATATTGTTCTATATCTCATATGAAAAATGTATGCAATCAAATTGAAAAGTAGAACAAGCTCCACACACAGTAAAACTGCTCTGCAACCATACCTATCTGTTTGTAATCTCTTTATGGATTTTTTTAGATTCTTGAAATTTATTGTTAGTATTTACTTACACGAAGTAGGATTTTTAAAATATTTGATTGTTGTTGAGTCTATCGCTGAATGTCATAACATATTCCTGTGCAGGGAAAGTGCAAAAAGTCATAATTATGGAATAGTGGATGCCACTGTATCCAATGTATCGTATGAAAAGTGTATACAAATAGCTCAATCTAGACTCTTTGCTGCAATAGAATAAAAAGCTTTCCATGAGTCGCCGGAAGGCTACCTTTCATTTGTCATTGGAAATATTAAACCTTATTATCCATACCAGATTCTCTACTACTGAATGGTAAAGCAAGGTGATGGTTTCAAAGTGGTGGAAAAAAATTGTATTTTATCTGTCCAAAGAAATACTTCTGCCATATTTAATTCCTTTTTTAAAATGATTTCTGATTTTCATTTTATCAAACATTTATGCACAATGTTCGTTTTGAGTGTGGAAAACTAACAAATTAATTCAGGCCCGTCGGAACAAAATTCATATTGGGGGTGCTGAAACGAAGTGAGAGCGAAGCAAGCAAAAACGGGTGTGCAGGGGCTTGCCCCCCGGAAAATATCTCATGACCACACCCTTTAGATCGTGAACACACCCTTTAAAAGCCACATTCTTGGAAAATTTGCTATCAACGGAAGTAAAGGACTACGACTAATGAGAGTCATCTTTCCATGAAAATTTTGAAATTTTTGACTTGTATCACATCAAAAGAAATTGCATTTTGATGGATTCTGGTAGCTTCCACGAGTACATGCGAGTTTGAATCTTCATTCCTACGACCTTAGCTTTTGCAGCCTTTTTCACTTACAGGATCAAAGATCTCGAATGCCTACCAATACATTTTGGCTAGAAAATCCCATTGTCTGATAATAATATGTACATAAATTGAATAGGGATAACATACCAAAGGGCTGTGTTTTGGTCATGCACTTCAAAGGTTCAAAAGAAACTCTCTGAGACCTCTTCTGAAACGAGCGATTGATTTTTTTCACCAGAGAAGTAGAAACTTTGCTTAGCATATTCTAACCTAACTGTGGGTATTTACAGATCTCCCTGATTTCTGGTTCTATACTTTGAAAACTTAGACCGTTCCTAGAACTCATGCTGAATGTTTTCGGCAGAGAGTTAATGAAAGATTCTTTGTCATACCTCCTCGGTCAAGGGAGATCAAAGACTTAAAAGTGATCCATTTACAAGTCAATCCGTGCTCGTACTTGGCATTCACTATTAGCTTCTTTGCCGTAGTCTGCAATCGATGCAGTTTCAATATTTTGATGTTGGAATGAGTACTCCAAACATTCAGTTATTTCATACTCCGTGTTTAAATGTGATTTCATCATTCTCATCAAACTTTATCATTTTTTGAAAGTTAAACAAGCTCGACATAAATTCCACATCATTGATGATTTTACGATGTTAATGTGTCCTTTATTTGGTCATCTTTGATGTTAGTATTCTGACGATTAAGTGACAGTCATGACATAAATGGCAGTGTTGGTTGTGCGTTTATGTTACGACTGATGACTTTTTATGTAGTGAGCTCTTTGTATGATTTGTGATCTTTGCACACAGTACCAGAAGGACTCTTCGTGCTACTGCAATAATTTGACATGCTCGCTTCAGGAATGCAGTTTGCACGTTCAAATTTTGGGCGATTTTCAGAAATCATCATGTTGAGCTCTACTCTTTCCTCTGAAAAGAGTCTCCGTTTTTCATAAATTTAGATACTGGATTCAATGACTGCTTCAACCGACATTCTCGCAGCAGCTGTAGCCACACATGTTCTTTGAATGATCATTTCTACATTAACATAATGTTTTAAAGCAATACTCAGGAATGTCTTTATCAGTGCTAGGCTGCCGATATCATTTTGCTGAGAAGTGCAACAATACACTGTGATTTTCTTACTAAATCTCTAAGGCAAATTCTCAGCTCACTGTCAAGAACATGCTATGTATGTGATTCGCAACTTAATCCATAAAAGATAATGATTCCTGTCATCTGGGTAGTAAAGATTCACTAAAAGATTCACCTTTGAATCACTTTTTCGTTTGACATTTCAATCTTCACAACAAAGATTTACCCAAGATTGCAATTGTAAAGCAATAAAGATTTACGAAACATTCAATTCTGAAAATGTGCCTGCAGATGATCGGAACATGAAATTTGTGCCTGCGAGCCACGCTTGCGCGCTCACGCAGATAAAGGTGGTCTGCTGAGGATTTACATGAGGTTGTTCATGACAAGCTGATTGGTTGTTTGCATCACTACACCAGATTTAGGTAAAATAAGCCACCAAATTACTAAGGAATTTCCAAGCTTAAATTGAATTCTGAATTCAGACCCCGTACACAACAACATGGCTTGCTGCCTAAGAATTCTCAAGATTTTTTAAGAATTAATTTTGAACAATTATTACTGTAGTTCCTTAATTATTCCGACTTACAAGAATTTAAAGTTTTTCATGTGGATCAAGAATTCTTAACAAAGGCTCTTGAAGGTGCCCTAAAGCAGAAATTTATATTTGTGCAAATGATCAGCACTGTCAAGTCTGCTTTAAGTGTAATAGCTGATAAAAGAGCCAACGCGCATATCAGGCACTACCAAAACATTGGTTGATTTGATAATGGTAAAAGATGGTAGTAGAATTTATGAGCATAGAGTTTTTGAGCCTGGGATATGCGATCACAAACTAATATTTTGCACTTTAAATATCAAGAGAATGTACCCGAAAGCACAGTTCAAGCATGTCAGGGTTAAGAATACATTTGACGAAGAAAGTTTCAAGCAGGTAATAGATACCCCTATACCCCCTTCTGGGTAGCTAATATCTTTGATGATGTTGATGATTTTTGTACACATGGGAAAAGCATTGCTACATTCCAAATGATCTAATCATAGCAAAATTACATGCATACGGTTTTGATGAAAAAGCGTTAGTTCTTATTTATTCCTATTTGAAATGTCGAAAACAGTGTGTCCAGATAAATAATTCAAATAGTTCCTTTAAAAATGTTGTATCAGGAGTTCCACAGTGCTCTGTACTTTCTCCAATTTTATTTAACTTCCTCATTAATGACCTCTTTCTCTTTATAAAGCAGGCAACCCTTCATAATTATGCTGATGATAATACTCTGTCATATTTTTCCAAAACATGCCTAATCTCGTCAGGGTTTTGGAGAATGAAGTCAATGTTGCTTTAACTTGGCTAGACCAAAACGAAATGATTGCAAATCCTCATAAACTTCATGCTGTGCTGGTCAGAAATGATCTAAGTTAGACTCTTGGCTGCACGAAAAAATTTAGGTTATGATAATCGAGCGGCTCAATGCAACACCACAGTCCGTCAAACGCCCCACATTTTTTTTGACTCACTTGGTGCATAAACTTATAGTACATTCAAGCCATTGTTTTTACGAAGATTTTACACAAAACGGAAGGTAATCTACGCATAAACAGGTTTAATCCATAATAGACCTACCTATGACAAGCTCCCTGCATCGGCTAGCAAACAGCAATTTAGGCCTACTCTTATCCAAGCTGTCCACCTTATAACTTCTACCAGCTTTTTGACGGCAAATTTTTTACGCCAGGTTAGTAAATTTTTGAGAAAAGGTGAATTTTCATCCACCAGTGGGAACAACCCTATACTGTGATCCTAAGTGATAGGGTGCCAGTGTTGTTGGAGCAGGAAGCTACTAAAACCAGTTGTATATCTGCCTACTTCCTATTTTTTTTGTTATATCAAGATAAAAAACTACAGTATATACCGGGTGTCCCAAGGAAAAGGTAACAGATTTGATCAAGGCTAGTGTCAAGAATTGAGTTCGAATCAATCAGAAATCATCTTTGAACTATTCCTTAATAGTTTACTTGAAGAAAGATACCTTGTTTGGTGATATTAGAACATTGATACAAGGTACTTTTATCTTGAAAGCACAGATTTGCCTCCATCTCGAAACCAGAGCATTTAGGTTTTGGCCTAAACTACAAACGCGCTGTTTAGGGGAATCTCCTCAAGGACATACATAGCGTAGAAATTCGAAACAAGGACCAGTGTGCTTTAAGGTACACATTTGAATGGAAATGAAAAACTAAAGACTGACAAACTTATCAATGAATATAATCACCAAGGAATATCTTTCTCCAGTCAAGATTAATTTACAGAATAGAAACAATTTAAGCACGAGTGAGCACTGTCAAGGATCTTGTCCTTGTTAATTTCTATCCTTTGGGTATACGCGATTTCTTGTTTCGTAATAATTCCAATGATAACAAAAATGCAGTTTATTCCAACAAGGAAGATTTTTTCACACCCAAGGGAATTATTTCGCTGATGAATAACTTTTATTCGGCAGGTGTAATTCAAAGGTTTCTTGAATGAAAGGAGATGTCTCTTTGGGAAAAAATTCGTGAATTTGATTTCAAGTTCGATTTGGATTTCCATCAAGAATTTTTCCAGAGCACGAGGCTTCTTGCTTGTACTTCGCTCTGATTCAGGAGATTCCACAACAAGTGCGTCAACAACTTAGGCCAAAACCCAAAAGCTCTGGTTTAGGGGTGGAGGCAAATCTTGACTTTCATGATAAAAATTTCTTCTTTCAATGCTCCAATATCAGCAAACAAGGTGTCTATCTTCAAGTTGTCTATCGAGGAATAGTTTAAAGATTATTTCCGATCGATTCAAGCTAAATACTTAGCGCTAGCCATGATCAAATCTGTTACCTTTTTTCTGGGACACCTGGTAATTTACATAACACCGTGCCATCCATAGTGAAAAAAGACATAAAGTCACCGGGTCTTCACTATGGATGGCACTTACAAACCAAGTTAATTTTCTATACAAAAAACAAAGAACGAGACCACAAAAACCAATACACAGTACGTAAAAAAAACAGACTACTAAACAACAAAGCCAAGGCAGATTACTGGTAGCAGAAATTTGAGCTTTTAGACTCATAATGTAAAGCAACAGTTAAATATTACAGTGCATAGTTTAACCCAGTAATCCACCTCAGCAATGCGAAACTAAAAAAAAACCAACAAGAACAGAAAATAGCACAAACACGAAGATTAACAGGGAACTGCTGCTGCTAGTTTGTTATTGATGTATCAGTCGAATCGGCCAGAATTTTTGATGAATAAGATCGTCGCTTCCAGTATTACTCTGTTTCAATAGTGCCTAAAGATGGATCTCCAAACAAGAGTCGATGACAGAGTATCATCATCCATATTATTGATACTGGTGACGTCTAGACCTGGAACATCAGAGAGCTGGTCAAAGAGATCTCTACGAAGTACATCGTATAGGGGGCAATGCAGGAGAAAATGCTCGTTATTTTCATTGTCTTTACCACAAAAACAAACTGGGCTGAGGCAGTCAAAGCATGTTTGAAGCGATGTTCATTTAGGGCACTGAAATGCATGCGGAGTTTTGTCAGTAGTTTGACAACCGAAATATCACAGATATTGTACGTTGAGTTTCCTTGTGGTCTAACAATTTCAAGCAATTTATGTTTAAACTGGAACAGGGATTTAGAATTTCTTGTCTCATCGTCAAGTAAGTTCCATTTGAATATCGCATTATGAAAATATGTGCTAGCGAATCGAGCTGTTCTGCTTACTGGTTGTTTGAAACTAGTGAGATTTCTCAGGTTGTATTGCATTTGTGGCTATACAAGTATTCAGGTGATTTGTATTTGATGAGGGAGAATAAATGACACAGTCTACGATACCAACGTCTATCATACAATGTTTCCCAACATAGCTCATTAAACAGTCTCTGCCTGTTTGTACCTCTCCATGTTCCAGTTACTGCTAGTGCAGCAAGATACTGCATTTGTTCAAGCTTTTGCGTGAAGGTCGGACGCATTTCAGGGTCATATCTGTGGTAGATTATATCACCGTAGTCGAGATGTGGTCTTACATGTAACTTATATATCACATTGATATCCTCTCTGGAAACATACGTAGAAAGATATCTTATCATGCCAATGCCTCTCCTTGCTTTAACGATAGCTTCTCTAACATGGCTTTGGAAATCAAATTTAGAATCAAGTATCACACCAAGATGCTTATGTTCAGTTTTTGCAATTATATCACTGCTACCAAGCTTAAGAGACGGATGGGCCGGCTTGTTCCGCTTGCAAGAAAACACGACTTCTTCTGTTTTGTCTGCATTAAATTTCATTTTCCATTGCTATGCCCAGATACGAAGATTTTCAAGATCATTGTTTAATGCCAGTGCAGTTTCATTTTCATTTTGAACAACCGAAAAGAGAGAGGTGTCATCGGCAAACAATTTAACTCCACTTGCTTCATTTTCGGTGAGGTCATTGATATAGATAAGAAAGAATGGGGGACCAAGGACCGAGCCTTGCGGTACACTTGCAGACACCGTTGCCCATTCCGAGCTCCTCCCATTTAATACCACGCGCTGCTTACGATCTTTCAGATAGTTCCTCACAAGGGTTAGAAGATTCCCAGATATACCTTTACACTCTAGTTTGTAAATCAATCCCTCATGCCAAACCCTATCAAAAGCCTTCGACAAGTCGAGAAATACTGCCCTGGTTTCCTTGCTTGGATTTTCTTCAAAAGCACAGTAGATGTGCTGAGTAATGGACAACAATTGATTAATAGCAGAATCATTTGGCCGAAATCCTGATTGGTTAGATGTTATGAGACCATGGCTACAGAAATGTTCATACATTGAGTCAAAAATCAATTTTTCAAATATTTTGCCAAATATTGGCAGAAGCCAGATAGGACGATAGTTTTCCTTGTTTTGTCTACTATTCTTTTTGTGCACAGGTATTACATTAGCTTTTTTCCAAAGAGAAGGGTAGACTCCTGTTTCCAAGCACTTCTCAAAAATGAAACACAATGGCTCAACAATTGAGGTGTCACACATTTTTATCATTGAGATTGATATGTCATCACAACCGTGCGCTTTTTTTTTAATCAAGAGCGCGGATGATTCGGAGAACTTTTTCCTTATCTATCTCAAGACTCTGTAGTTGCGGAGCACTTCTCGGCAAGAAACTGGGGAGTGTACTTCCAGTTGTAATCGCACAGCACTGCTTAACAAAATAGTCATTGAAGATGTTTGCCTTGGTATCAATGTTTGTCACGAAAAGTCCATTTTCAAGAAGCGGTGGTATGTTTGAAAATTTTTTCTTTTGAATTATCCTATTAAGCACAGACCAGTATTCTTTAATTCCTATGCAGGGGTCTGACAATTTTTTCCCCAACTTCAAATAGTAACTATTTTTCGCATCGAGAATTTTCTTGGAATTTTCCGCCTGAACTTCCTTAACAATCTTCCAGTCCTCTTCACTTTTCCCTCTTCTGATGTATTTTCTGAACACCCTGTGTTTGCCCTTAATGGCGGATTTTAACTCAGGAGTTATCCACGGTGCATCCTTCTCATTGATTTTTATAACTTTGTTTGGTATATGGAGCGAAAGAATTCCTAATAAATTCTCTGTAAACTTTGCAGCCATGTCTCCTGGATTCAGGCCACTTAGCAAATCTTGCCAATCAATATCATTAACACATCTCCTTATTAAAGGCACGTTAGCTTTAGAATAGTCCAATATAGTTCTTTTGTAGGGAGGAGGAGAGGGGACCGATACGTTGATCTTCACAAAGACAATTTGATGTTCGCAGTGTGAGTCTAATGAAGGATGGACGCCATAGTCAACAAACATGTTAGGTTGATCGGTTACGATCAAGTCAATACAAGACATGCCCTGTGTTCTAACATTTGTTGGCTCATCTATCAACTGATATACGTTATTAATTTGCATTAGCTCATCAAGTGCAGTACCTTGGGGGGTGTCTTCATCCTCAGCCCACCACTGGGAAGACCTGCAGTTAAAGTCACCTATTGATATAATACAATGGGGATTTTCATTCCTGAGATTAGTAAAAAACAATTGTAAATTGTCGATCAAAGATTCAAATTGTTCACTATCTTGGCTTGGGCTACGATAAAGAGTGGCAAGGATTATCTTTTTTCGGCTCAGTGATATCTCAGAGACTATCATTTCTTGCAATAGTTCAAGATCTGTCCTACGCTTGATTGGTAATTCGTCCCTGTAGTATAGACAAACTCCTCCAAGTTTTGTGTTGCTAGGATGATCACTTCGATAGATGTCTTTGCTAAACCCTTCAATAAAAATATCGTCATTCTTAATGGTGCTATCCAGCATTGACTCAGAGACTGCTATAATATCATATTTATGGATTGACTCATATACTTCTATCAACTGTTTTTTTAACACCATCTCTTGCACATAAGCTATTGAGGTTCCAGTGAAAAAATTCAAATCTTTTCTGATACTAGGCCCTGGATTTGTGTGAATATCCCCAGATATTATTAGTAAGAGACTGAAGGGATAATACTTCCCAAAGCTAAGGTATTCAAGGGTACTGCCAATCAGAAAGGCAAACATGACATCTTGCAATGTTTTCAAGACTTTCTTGCAACAGTGCTTGCTAGATAAAAAAGTATTCGTTCTCGCTTTTGCGAAATCAATTGATCGAAAAAACATGACGAATAGCACTTTCAAGACAAATACGTTTGCATGCGCTAGGACAAAAATGAAATCAAGGGACTCAGCATCCACAGGTGTACAGCATGACCAAAAGCATACAAAGAACAAACAGAAGGGCACTGTTATGACTGAAATCCAGATGAATAGGTACAAATAAGCGAGACATAATGAGACAGAGAGGGTCATCTCAACAATCAGAGTTTTGTAAAGGGCATTTTGTACAACGCAACTCTTGTGATTTGCTATCCCTGCACGCCATTCATTGACTCCTATGGGCATTTAAAAAAGTGAAAGATGTCTTTGACCATTCTCTTGTGGGGTCGTGCCTGTGGGAACAGTTTCAATTTTAGCAGTAGCAAGGGAAAACATACATGATACAAGTTTAATCTAAACAAAGAAAATGAATGAATTAGAAAAAACAACCAAACACAAGTTTGGATAACAAAGAATTCAGTTTTGGGGCTGTTTTGCTATGGTTGAACAGTAGGGTCAATTACATACAACAATGCATTTTAGATTTACAAGTTCAAAAACAATAAAGCCTGGTCCACTCTGGGTCCCCCGAGCCGCCGGAGCCGCGCAGAAAGACCCAAGAGACAAAGGACTAAATCACTGAGTCTCTGTCTCGCAGGGCCCTCCGCATGACCCTGACAGCCCAAACGACCCAGCGCGAACCAAGCTTATAGAAGTGTCCTTTTGTTTTCTTCTGGGAATTTATAGCCGAAATAAAACAAAAGAGAGCTGTCTTGATCTGACACTGTAACAAAAAATCTTAAGTGCAGTAGATTGAATTCTTTGTTTGTCACATTTAATATACTTGTAAACACCAACGGAGAGAAACAAATCGTGCAACAACAACAGTAAAAAAGCTTGGAGACTGTGCTGTATCTAAAAAAAACCATGTCACACATATCTGCATCGCAAATAAAGGGTAGGGAATGGTTACAATTTTACCCGTTTAATCAGGCTCAGCAAAACAGTGTATTTTAATACACATTTTCCAATAAAAACTGGTTTGTAGAGAAAATAGCATTAAGATGCTCTTAATCTTAAGAAAAACTCTTGTGCTATGACTGAGAAATATTTGGAAGCAAAATTAAGGAAGGTTTGTTACTAAAAGTGAGGGCATTTTTGAATTTGGTAAATTTAGTGCTATGACCCGATCAAAGTTTCTTGTAAAAAAGAAGGTATAAATAGGGTGAGTTTGTTCATACATTAATCAAATATTAGCACTTGATTTCTGCTCGAGTATTGTTGTGCGACAAGAACTTTGAGACTGAAGATGATTACCAATGGGGAAAAAATGTAAAAAAAACCTTTTCATGTTTGCCCATCGTTATCCATGCTGTCCATTAGATCTTCTAGTTCCTGCTCTAACTTTCTAATCGAGTTGAAAAACACAAATTTCTCGTTCATGAGTTTTGCTACAGTGTTGCAGTTTATGTCTGCAAAAACAAAGTCGACACACTCCCAATTTTCAACCAATGCTACCACATCATTTAATAAACCCAATCGTTTCTTCGTTAGATCCAATCTTACTCAAACTCCTCCTCCAGCTTTCTTCTGACTCCTATAGACTGCTGTACGCTCAGAAAAAGACTTGGAACGCGCAATTACTTGTTGTGATTGCTTCCCATGCTTGTCCGTCGTGACTCTGCCAATCCGATGCGCTCTGTCTATGGCTTCTTTTCCCACTCCACAATCCATGTTTTCCATTATATCAGCAACTTTCTTAACACAGTCTTCTTTATTTCCATCTTTCGGCAATGGAATACCATTGAAACGTAAGCAAAAGCTGCTACTGTACTGTTCGTTCTCCTCAATTCTAGCATCTAGTGCGCCAAGAACAGCAAGATTACTCTCGAGGACGTTCACACGTGCTTCTAAAGCATTTATTTTTCGATTTTGGTCTTCAAATCTCTCTTCCAGTTTAGTTGACAACTTTTTGATGACAGCATCGATGTAATCTGAATTTGGGAGATTCGCAACATCTTTTCTAATTGGTGCGAGAGCCTCCTCAATCAAATCTTTCAGCTGGCGCGTGCTCGTTGAAATCGTTGGGCTCTCAGGTGTTGATTTAGGCCTGTCAGCATCTACAGTGCTCGTCATAATTAATTTCGCAATTTATGGCAGAAAAACCCTCCAGTACATCTCTTTATACAATATCCTTGCAATGAACCATTAGTTACTCAGTAATTGGCCCATTCTGCTCGAATTCAAATATGAAATTCACATTTTACTTGGAGCTGTTGAAAAACGTGACCGCATCCGAGAAGGGCATGATCACGTCCCCCCTACTTCCTATGATACAGTACAACCCCTGAACTGCACATCAGTACCTTTTTTGTTTGACTGCGTCTTTAGTATACCCATATTTTGGCAAACAGAGGAAAATGCTTAACTGTTTTAAATAGCAAGTAGTTAATGACCAGTGGCATAGCCAGGTCCCTGGTTGGGGGGGGGCAAAGTGCAAGCGCATCAAGTAGATATGGGGGTCCGGGGGCATGCCCGCGGAAAAATTTTGGAGGCCATGCCCTTGAGATGCTTGGAAAACAAGGGAAACACCCATTTCAGTTATATTTTGCATCATAAACATGACTACATTGAACACAAAATAGGCGGGACGTTTTGTTAAATTTGGATCAAGAATTCATGCTCATTATAGCAAGTTACTAAGAAATGAAAAGAAGAATTCGTATGCAATTACAAGCAACCCAACATATCAAGTACAAAATACGAAATGGTTCTTCTCAGCTTTACTGCAAAATGATTTGGTACTGGTCGAGAAGATTTTGTGAGATGTGATTAACTTGATTTTATGTTCTGTACCAAATAGACTCATACATACATCAAGTTAACGGGGGTCTAAGTCGGATTCAAGGAATCTAATGAAGTTGCGTGCCTTGCATGGACATGATAGCAGGCCAGGCAGTACAAAGATGATGCAGTGACGCACGTATGGAAGTGTGAGCGAAGCAAGCAGAAAATTTTAGATACTTTAATTGACTAAATCATGTCATTTATTGGCCCATAATTTTCATTCTTTTTTTAAAAGGGTGTCTCTTACAGGGTAATAAAAGTGCTCGACATTTGATAAAATATTGAAAATAAGGACAACATGAACAGGCTCATGGAAAGATAACCCTGTTCCTAAGATTATGAAATAATGTTAGAGATTAAAATTGTGCAAATCAGCTGAAAATTCACTGAGTTACAAACTCTCAAACTTATTTTGATCTAGTGATGTTATTATGAGTGAATTTGACAAAAGGAAGTGCGAGAAGTTTTGGAAATTTTGAGGAGGTATTTGGGAAGATTAAAGAGTTTTCCCAGCATTCTGCATTATTTTTGCATGATTCTGCAAATTTGTGCTAAGTCTGACAACTGGTGTGTGTTTGTCCTTGCAGGGAGTTGCTGATCAAGTAGCAAGTAGCAACAGGATGGAGAAGCACTTGTAAAGAGGTGGGTTGCTTTTGTTGTTGTTGTGATTTTATTTCACATCGATTTTTATTTTCATTACGTTTTCTAGTCAGCTATATACATATGTACATGCAAACTAGCTAAAATCGATGGACATAATTAATAACAAAGAAATTAAGCTACAAATCATTTTCAATGCTGTTTATACAGTATTTACAATAAAAGGCAAGCATTGCAGTTGCACGTTGGACCATTCCATTGAGTTATTAAGCTTTTCAATATATTGAGAAATAAGTATTATTAATATTAAGATGCAAAAATTGGCCAGGAGGGAGAGAGTTTAAATATATAGGGTGGAGAGCTCCTGGAGGAGGGAAAAATAAAGTGCCAATGGTGATAAAGAATCATAGGTGCAGAGCTTGGGAAGGTGTAGGGCTGAATGAAAGTGGTATAATTTGCAACAAGTGGACACTGTAGGAAGGGAAAATTATTTGGACAGGAAGAGTGGATTTGGTGGAGATACGGGAGAGTTTGCACACAGTGCTGAGAACAGAGAATTGAGTGGTATTTTGAGCAATTGCAAGCCGGAAAGTTGTCTGAGTGTTCTAGTTGGGTTAGGGCAAGGTCAATTCACATTCAGATATGTAGGAGAGACATTAGGCAATGAAGCGAGAGAAGTTTTGGAAATTCTAAAGAAGTATTTGGGAAGATTAAAGAGTTTTCCAAATATTCTGCACTGTTTGCACTATTTGCGCTATGTTTGACAACTGGTGTGTGTTTGTCTTTCCAGGGAGTTGCTGATCAAGTCGCAACTAGAGACAGGATGGGGAAGCACTTGTAAAGAGGTGAGAAATTAGTATCATTAATATTTGGATGCACACATTGGCCAGGAGGGAGAGAGTTGAAATATATACAGGGTGTCCCAGAAAAATTGTGCCCCGTTTTCCTCAAGATTGCGACAAAACAGCAACGGCTTCTCACTAACATTTTTCATGATGTTGCTCTCTAGATGTTCAATTAAAGTTTGCCACCCTTCCCTTGAAAATCCGTGGAAAACTGATGGAGCTATTACGTTCAGGAGACCAAATTCACCTGATGACTGAAACCAGCAGTCAGCCATTTTATCTTGATATTTTCCAACGATAAACAGCTTCATGGATGAACTGAAATAGCAGCCTCTAATGTCATAGCTCTCATGAAAATTCCAATAATCACAAGAGTTCAACTATTTTTACCCAACGATCTTTTATGGAATGCAACAATGAAGATAAAAATTCCCAAAGTAGTAAAAAATCAAAGGTCTCGACAAAAATTCATTTCAAGTGTAATGTGTCACCTTTCCTACACAGATTTCGTCCTTCATGAGTCATTTGATACAATCAATTGTTGATTTACTATCGAATACAATGAACTGAGAGGGGCAAAATATTGGTGGAGCTACATTTCTCATTTTGAACTAACCAATAAACTAAATAATTGGTTAAATCATAACATCTGTAAACAAAACATGACTATATGTTTGTCATTGCCTTTTGATTGTTTATTATTTTGGGATCCTTGCCTTCGTTTTGACATTCAGTGAAGGATCATGGGGGTAACAAACATCTGAACTCACTGATGATTATTGAAACTTTCGCAAGATCTATGAAATTTGAGGTTTCTGTTTCAGCTCATCCATGAAGCTGTTTATCGTTGCAAAAAGGCAAAACAAAATGACAGACTGCTGGTTTTGGTCATCTGGTAAACTTATTCTTCTGAACATCATAGCTCCATCATTTCTGAATGGACTTTGACGGGGATAGTAGCAAACTTTAATTGAACATCTAGAGAGCAACATCATGTAAAGTCATGTAAGGACATTTTGCCACTTTGTCGTAATCTGTAGGTTCTGCCAAACGGGAATTTTCTGGGACACACTGTAGGGCAGAGAGCTCCTGGACAAGGGAAAATAGAGTGAAAATGGTAACATAAGATCATGGGCGCAGGGCTTGGGAAGGTGTAGGACTGAGTGAAGGTGCCATAATTTGCAACATGTGCAACATTGTGTCAGTAGATGGTACCAGGTGAGTCACAAAAAATGCCTGGCGTTTGAAAGGCTGCTGCTCCCTGAATACATAGGAAATGATATTTTGCAATATTTGATTAGATAGCTCACATGTTCAATTATTTTCAGAAATTTTTCTCGCTAAAATAAGTCACTCCCTTCAGGCTCTGTAGGCAATTTTCTAAAATGAGTCCCTTTGAGAAGCCCTAAAAAAATGTGCTAGAATTACAAGTAGAAGTCACTAATGTGTTTACCTCACAGCGATGACTTTCAGCACGCTTTAGCACATGCTTTGATTTTGGGAGGTTGAAAAGTCTTCACCCTAGTGTGAATCACTTATTCAGGAGGATTCCATTCTCTCATGAGGGCAAAATACATGCACATCTAAAGGTCATTATTGCTAGGATGAAAAACAAAGGGAAATTTTGCTTTTTTCATTCATTTTTGCAGCTTTTTCAAAGGGGATTTGTGCAGAAAAGCTCCCATTTTGATAGGAAGAAATGACTGATTAAAGCTGCACAAATTACTGAACCTAATTTGACATCTTGGAGATAAAATAAGACAGTTGTCAACATCATTGCTTTGATGTTGAGGGGTCACAAATTTTTAAAATGCCAGGTGTTTTTATTGACTCACCTGTTATATTTTTTAATTACCTGAAATGTTGCCATATTTCTGACACTTCATGTGATATCAAACTTTGACTTATGATATCAATTCAGTAGATCATTTGATCGTCTCAAATGCTTCTTCTTGATGACAATTAATGGGATTTTAAACTTGATTTGATGCAATTGTATTTGTTGATGGTATATGATTTTTATCACCTGAAATGGAACTGTATTTCTGACAAGGCATATGATATTGATTATTGAGTGATACTATCAATTCAGAAGATCGTTTTTGCATTTGAAATGATTGATCTTCATGACAATTAACAGAATTTTCCACTAGATATGATGCAATTGTCTTATTCGCTAGTATTTCTTTATTATCACCTTGACTGTCACAATGTTTCTGAAAGTTCAGGTGGTATTAAAGTTTCACTTACACTATCAATTCAGTAGAGCGTCTTTGCATTTGAAATGGTTCACATCTTGATGATAATTACTGGTTATCTGAAAAGTTCATGAAAAGTTATACTATTGCAAAAAAAACATCAAGTGTCAGTGTGAGCATGCTCAAATATAAAGAACGTTGAATTGCCCATTATAAGACCATTTGACTGAAATGTAGAGCACAAGTAGGTAGAAGGTGAATGGGTGGGTGGGGGGAGGATGTAGAAAGGAGGAATGTATGATGTTTGGGCTAGGGTTAGATGTTTGGGCTAGGGTTAGATGTTTGGGCTAGGGTTAGATGTTTGGGCTAGGGTTAGATGTTTGGGCTAGGGTTAGATGTTTGGGCTAGGGTTAGATGTTTGGGCTAGGGTTAGATGTTTGGGCTAGGGTTAGATGTTTGGGCTAGGGTTAGATGTTTGGGCTAGGGTTAGATGTTTGGGCTAGGGTTAGATGTTTGGGCTAGGGTTAGATGTTTGGGCTAGGGTTAGATGTTTGGGCTAGGGTTAGATGTTTGGGCTAGGGTTAGATGTTTGGGCTAGGGTTAGATGTTTGGGCTAGGGTTAGATGTTTGGGCTAGGGTTAGATGTTTGGGCTAGGGTTAGATGTTTGGGCTAGGGTTAGATGTTTGGGCTAGGGTTAGATGTTTGGGCTAGGGTTAGATGTTTGGGCTAGGGTTAGATGTTTGGGCTAGGGTTAGATGTTTGGGCTAGGGTTAGATGTTTGGGCTAGGGTTAGATGTTTGGGCTAGGGTTAGATGTTTGGGCTAGGGTTAGATGTTTGGGCTAGGGTTAGATGTTTGGGCTAGGGTTAGATGTTTGGGCTAGGGTTAGATGTTTGGGCTAGGGTTAGATGTTTGGGCTAGGGTTAGATGTTTGGGCTAGGGTTAGATGTTTGGGCTAGGGTTAGATGTTTGGGCTAGGGTTAGATGTTTGGGCTAGGGTTAGATGTTTGGGCTAGGGTTAGATGTTTGGGCTAGGGTTAGATGTTTGGGCTAGGGTTAGATGTTTGGGCTAGGGTTAGATGTTTGGGCTAGGGTTAGATGTTTGGGCTAGGGTTAGATGTTTGGGCTAGGGTTAGATGTTTGGGCTAGGGTTAGATGTTTGGGCTAGGGTTAGATGTTTGGGCTAGGGTTAGATGTTTGGGCTAGGGTTAGATGTTTGGGCTAGGGTTAGATGTTTGGGCTAGGGTTAGATGTTTGGGCTAGGGTTAGATGTTTGGGCTAGGGTTAGATGTTTGGGCTAGGGTTAGATGTTTGGGCTAGGGTTAGATGTTTGGGCTAGGGTTAGATGTTTGGGCTAGGGTTAGATGTTTGGGCTAGGGTTAGATGTTTGGGCTAGGGTTAGATGTTTGGGCTAGGGTTAGATGTTTGGGCTAGGGTTAGATGTTTGGGCTAGGGTTAGATGTTTGGGCTAGGGTTAGATGTTTGGGCTAGGGTTAGATGTTTGGGCTAGGGTTAGATGTTTGGGCTAGGGTTAGATGTTTGGGCTAGGGTTAGATGTTTGGGCTAGGGTTAGATGTTTGGGCTAGGGTTAGATGTTTGGGCTAGGGTTAGATGTTTGGGCTAGGGTTAGATGTTTGGGCTAGGGTTAGATGTTTGGGCTAGGGTTAGATGTTTGGGCTAGGGTTAGATGTTTGGGCTAGGGTTAGATGTTTGGGCTAGGGTTAGATGTTTGGGCTAGGGTTAGATGTTTGGGCTAGGGTTAGATGTTTGGGCTAGGGTTAGATGTTTGGGCTAGGGTTAGATGTTTGGGCTAGGGTTAGATGTTTGGGCTAGGGTTAGATGTTTGGGCTAGGGTTAGATGTTTGGGCTAGGGTTAGATGTTTGGGCTAGGGTTAGATGTTTGGGCTAGGGTTAGATGTTTGGGCTAGGGTTAGATGTTTGGGCTAGGGTTAGATGTTTGGGCTAGGGTTAGATGTTTGGGCTAGGGTTAGATGTTTGGGCTAGGGTTAGATGTTTGGGCTAGGGTTAGATGTTTGGGCTAGGGTTAGATGTTTGGGCTAGGGTTAGATGTTTGGGCTAGGGTTAGATGTTTGGGCTAGGGTTAGATGTTTGGGCTAGGGTTAGATGTTTGGGCTAGGGTTAGATGTTTGGGCTAGGGTTAGATGTTTGGGCTAGGGTTAGATGTTTGGGCTAGGGTTAGATGTTTGGGCTAGGGTTAGATGTTTGGGCTAGGGTTAGATGTTTGGGCTAGGGTTAGATGTTTGGGCTAGGGTTAGATGTTTGGGCTAGGGTTAGATGTTTGGGCTAGGGTTAGATGTTTGGGCTAGGGTTAGATGTTTGGGCTAGGGTTAGATGTTTGGGCTAGGGTTAGATGTTTGGGCTAGGGTTAGATGTTTGGGCTAGGGTTAGATGTTTGGGCTAGGGTTAGATGTTTGGGCTAGGGTTAGATGTTTGGGCTAGGGTTAGATGTTTGGGCTAGGGTTAGATGTTTGGGCTAGGGTTAGATGTTTGGGCTAGGGTTAGATGTTTGGGCTAGGGTTAGATGTTTGGGCTAGGGTTAGATGTTTGGGCTAGGGTTAGATGTTTGGGCTAGGGTTAGATGTTTGGGCTAGGGTTAGATGTTTGGGCTAGGGTTAGATGTTTGGGCTAGGGTTAGATGTTTGGGCTAGGGTTAGATGTTTGGGCTAGGGTTAGATGTTTGGGCTAGGGTTAGATGTTTGGGCTAGGGTTAGATGTTTGGGCTAGGGTTAGATGTTTGGGCTAGGGTTAGATGTTTGGGCTAGGGTTAGATGTTTGGGCTAGGGTTAGATGTTTGGGCTAGGGTTAGATGTTTGGGCTAGGGTTAGATGTTTGGGCTAGGGTTAGATGTTTGGGCTAGGGTTAGATGTTTGGGCTAGGGTTAGATGTTTGGGCTAGGGTTAGATGTTTGGGCTAGGGTTAGATGTTTGGGCTAGGGTTAGATGTTTGGGCTAGGGTTAGATGTTTGGGCTAGGGTTAGATGTTTGGGCTAGGGTTAGATGTTTGGGCTAGGGTTAGATGTTTGGGCTAGGGTTAGATGTTTGGGCTAGGGTTAGATGTTTGGGCTAGGGTTAGATGTTTGGGCTAGGGTTAGATGTTTGGGCTAGGGTTAGATGTTTGGGCTAGGGTTAGATGTTTGGGCTAGGGTTAGATGTTTGGGCTAGGGTTAGATGTTTGGGCTAGGGTTAGATGTTTGGGCTAGGGTTAGATGTTTGGGCTAGGGTTAGATGTTTGGGCTAGGGTTAGATGTTTGGGCTAGGGTTAGATGTTTGGGCTAGGGTTAGATGTTTGGGCTAGGGTTAGATGTTTGGGCTAGGGTTAGATGTTTGGGCTAGGGTTAGATGTTTGGGCTAGGGTTAGATGTTTGGGCTAGGGTTAGATGTTTGGGCTAGGGTTAGATGTTTGGGCTAGGGTTAGATGTTTGGGCTAGGGTTAGATGTTT